>JAGFNQ010002717.1:0-63734 GCA_024364735.1 Boesenbergia rotunda
TATAAAGGCCACCAGAAAGGTTGAACGATGAAGTTCTTAACAACCTTACCGTCAGGGGAAGTAATGGCCTCTACTGAGAGCTAAGGCAGTATCAATCTAGATTTCCAACCGAGAGCTCTACAGTGACTTGTTAGTCCTTGAGATGAAGGATTACGATGTCATTTTAGGAATGGACTTCATGAGCAAGTATAATGCTTCTATAGACTGCCGCAAGAAAAAAGTCAAGTTCACACCAGAAGCAAAACCTTCATTTGAGTTTATTGGAGACCCAAGGAGAAAGCTAAATAGGTTCCTACCTACCTTACAAGTTCAGAGAATGTTAGAGAAGGGGTGCTCTGGTTTTCTAGCTCATATAGTGGATGCGAGTCAAGGAGAAGGATTCAAGAGAGAGAAGTGAGGGTAGTCTGTGACTATCCTGAGGTGTTCCGAAGAGTTACAGGACTCCCTCCCAATCGGGAAATTGAGTTTGAAATTGAGTTGGCCCCAGGAACCAACCCAATTTCGAAGGCACCTATCGCATGGCACCAGCAGAACTGAAAGGATTACAAGAACAATTGCAAGACTGCTTGACAAGGGTTCATCCGCCCCAGTCATTCACCTTGGGGAGCTCCTGTACTGTTTGTCAAGAAGAAAGATGGACCTATGCGAATGTGCATAGATTATCGAGCTTTGAATAAGGTAACCATCAAAACAGATATCCTTTGCCAAGGATAGATGATTTATTTGATCAGCTGAAGGGAGCCACAGTGTTCTCCAAGATAGATCTGCGATCAGGTACCATCAGCTCAGAGTGAAGAAGTGATTGCCAAGGACTGCTTCAGTACAAGATACGGCCACTACGAATTTGTAGTGATGCCTTTGGAGTAACCAATGCTCCAGCAGTCTTCATGGAGCTGATGAACCACATCTTCAGGGAGTATCTCGATAAATTCGTCATTATATTTATTGATGATATTCTCATATACTCACAGACTCCAGAGGACCATGCTACACACTTGAGGATAGTGCTGCAGATCCTTCAGCAGGAGAAGCTCTATGCAAAATTCTCAAAGTGTGAGTTTTGGCTAGATCAGGTGACCTTCCTAGGTCACATTGTATCCAAAGAAGGCATTCAAGTTGATCCAGCCAAGATAGAGGCAGTCAGCAACTGGTGTAGACCCAAGAATGCCAGTGAAATCGGAAGCTTCATAGGCTTGGCAGGATATTACAGAAAATTTATGGAGGACTTTTCCAGAATAGCCTCTCCACTCACAGCCTTGACCAGAAAGAACAAGAAGTTTGAATGGTCAGATAAATGCGAGCACAGTTTTCTAGAGCTGAAGAAGAGACTGACCAGTGCTCCCATCCTGACTGTTCCAGAGAGTGACAAGGCCTTTGACATCTACAGTGATGCATCCAAGATGGGCCTTGGAGCTGTCCTCATGCAAGACGGTAAAGTAATAGCATACGCCTCCAGACAGCTCAAGGACTATGAGAAGAATTACCCTACACAACCTTGAGCTAGCAGCTGTGGTTTTCGCACTAAAACTCTGGAGACACTACCTGTATGGAGTGCAGTGCAGAATCTTCACAGACCATCAAAGTTTGAAGTACTTCTTCACTCAGAAGGACCTGAATATGAGGCAGCGCAGGTGGCTAGAGTTGGTCAAAGATTATGACTGTGAAATCCTCTACCACCCAGGTAAAGCTAATAAAGTGGCCGATGCACTGAGCAGGAAATCCTGCGCAGCACTGATGTCCCTATCATCACTGTCTCTACCACTTCAGAAAGAAATAAAGGATTTTGGAGTCGAAGTAATAATTGGGCAACTTTCTACATTGACTCTAGAGTCGACCCTGCTTGTGGATATACAAAGAAAGCAAAGTCAAGACCCAGAAATCCAGAAGATCAAGCAGGGGATCCAAGAGGCAGAAAATTCAGAGTTTCGAGTATCAGATAGTGGCATACTCTATCTTGGAGACCGCCTTTGCGTCCCCAATGATGAGGAACTAAGGAAGAATATTTTAGAAGAAGCCCACAGCACCCCATACTCTATGCATCCTGGTTCTACCATGATGTACCAAGATTTAAAGCAAAGGTTCTGGTGGTCTGGACTCAAGCGAGACGTGGCCAGATATATCAGTACCTGCTTGACCTGCCAGAGAGTCAAAGCAGAGCACCAGAGACCAGGAGGAGTTCTACAACCACTTTCCATTCCAGAGTGGAAGTAGGAAGAAATATCCATGGACTTTATCACAGGTCTTCCAAGAACCACCCATGGACACGATGCGATTTGGGTGATAGTGGACAGATTGACCAAGTCTGCCCACTTCCTAGCCATCAAGTTATCGCACTCAGTAGAGCATTTAGCACAGCTGTATGTGAAAGAAGTAATCAGGCTTCACGGAGTTCCGAAGTCGATCGTTTCTGACAGAGATGGGCGGTTCATCTCCCATTTTTGGAGGTGTGTACAGGACGCCCTAGGCACCAGACTTCAGTTCAGCACAGCTTTCCATCCCCAGACAGATGGACAAACAGAGAGAGTAAATCAGATTTTAGAAGACATGCTTAGGGCTTGTGCATTGGACTTTAAAGGTAGTTGGTGCAAATTTCTGTGCTTAGCTGAGTTTGCCTACAACAATAGCTATCAGGCCACCATCAGGATGACACCTTATGAGGCATTGTATGGCAGGAAATGCAGATCACCCATATGTTGGCAAGAAGCTGGTGAGAAGAAAGAGATGGAGTCAGGACTAGGCAGCCAGACTGAGTTTATAGATGAGACCACTCAGGCTATCCAGACAATCCGCCAGAGGATTGAGACTGCCCAGAGTAGACAGAAAAGTTATGCTGACACACGCCGTAGGCCACTTGAATTCCAAGTTGGAGATTCAGTATTTCTCAAGGTCGCTCCCATGATGGGAGTGGTGAGATTTGGCAAGAAGGGCAAGCTAAGTCCTCGCTACATAGGACCCTATAAGATCATAAAGAGGGTTGGTAAGGTAGCATATGAGCTGGACCTACCAGAGGATATGTCAGCTATCCACAGTACCTTTCATGTCTCTATGCTGAAGAAGTGTATTCACGACCCTAGCCAAGTGATTCAGCCTCAGTCAGTACAGATCCAAGAAGATCTTAGTTATGAAAGCAGACCGACACAGATAGTGGACAAAGCAGTTAAGAGATTAAGAAACAAAGAAGTGCCACTAGTGAAGGTCATCTGGCAGAATCAAAAGCATGAAGAGGCTACTTGGGAACGTGAGGACAGCATGAGAGAGAGATATCCAGAATTATTCTAAGTTCGAGGACGAACTTTTCATAAGGTATGGGGGATTGTAACGCCCCAAAATTTCCATTTTTAGTTCTTAAAGTCCTTAGAATTATTTAAAAATGGTTTAGAAATATTCTAGATATTTTTAGGGATTTTTAGAATATTTTTATGGAATTTTTCGAGTCCGTTTAGTATATAAAAAAAAAGAAAAATGTTTAAGGGCGACCGGGAGTTCGAACCAGCGACCACCAGGAGACCAAGAGCGCCCGCGACCAGCTGGGCTAGGGTATCAAGCACAACAAAGGATGGAGAGAAATATATTTAAGGTGTAGTTAGGTTAATCCGCCCCCATAAGTATAAATAGGTAATTAAAGAGAGAAGTTTTATTTCTCTCCTCTCCAAACCCTCACGCCGACCTCTCCTCTCTTGGGCGACACCAACACCAAGCCCTAGAGGGCCGGCCAAGGCTCTCCTCCGAGAGATATTCCTATATTCGGGATCCCCGCGACGAGGGGAACGCGTAGACGCGAAGAATTCTCCGAGATTTCAAGTTTCTCCGGAACCTCCGACGCCATTTTTGGTTGTAAGTCCAAGATATCAAGGTAAGTACTGCTCACCTGCAGTAAGAGGCGGTTTTTCCGCAAGAATTTCCCTTAAAAGTTTTTAAAAGAGATATTTACTTCTTGTTAAGATTTTTGCATGTGATCTTAGTTCATTATATGCTTATATATTTTATTGAGTGCCCTATATGAGATTAGGGTCCAAGAAAAGCTATGAGAAAAGAAAAGAGAAGATAAAGATAAGAAAAGAAAAGGCCAAGGCCTTAAGAAATCCCCAAAAGTCAAGACTTAGGGATTTTAGCACGCAAGGTGCTCGAGAAAATGCCAAGGCATTTACAGATAAGAAAGAAAAGAAAGAAAAGCTATTTTATTTTCTAAGGCCAGTACCCGGCGTCCAAGGGCGTCGTTAAAGAAATCCAGGTGTCCAATTCCAAGGTCTTGGCCCTGGTAGACCAAGGTCTGCTCTATTAGGATTGGTGGCTCGCTACCCCAACCTTTTAGGGAACGCGCATATGAGATGGTACTTACGTCTTCAGTGGATCCAAGTGATTATTATTTTCAAGTATATGCTTTAGCAAAGTTTTCTAAAGTTTAAAGAGTTTTCAAAAAGTTAAAGAATAGCTAAAGCTTCAAGTTGAGCCAAGAAAAGTAAAGTGAGGTTTATTAATGCTTGAGTATGCATGTTTTGAGTTATACATGTCCTTAGTTTTCTTTCAAGCATATAAGTATCTCATATGATTTTCAGATTGATCAAGAAGCATGTTTGTACATTTCGAGATTTTGTGAGCTAGATAGTACTTACTAAGCTTTTTGCTTACTAGTTGCATTTCCTCTTACTGCAGATAAAGGTAAAGGCAAGCAATTCTGAAGGAAGGCGACGAGGCGGTGCTGAGTAAAGTGTGTGTGGTGGCTGATTTTGGAGAGATCTTTGAGACGAGACAATTTAGTTATTTGAATTACAATGTTTTAGTTTATTCAATTTCAAGTTATTGCTTTATGGAGTTTAGCGAACATTTAAGCTTTGGATAGTTTTACATGCTCAATTTCTTAGAGTTAAGATTCCATGTCATTTCATTTAGCATACATATCCTTATAATTGCATTGGATGAGTAAAAGTGTGAGTAGTTGGAAATATTGATACTTTGTTGGAGAAATAGATGTTTGTGCCAAGATAGTATTAATTTCTCTTTGAATCAAGTTTTATTGCTTAAATATGTTTAGAAAAGTTGCATTCATATTTCATAATGCTTTAGCAAGGTTCTAGAACATGTATTTGGTGTTATGAATGCATAGGAGTCTAGATTGGTACAAACTCTATTGTTAAAGTTTATATAAACTCGAATAGCTCATTTTCTTCCGCAAAAGTCCTAATTTCAAGTTTATGGATTCATTTTGATTGGCTAAATTGTTTAGAAAACTGATATAGAGTATAGAAATGGTGTCATGATTCTATATGGCTCGAAAGTATAGGTTTGGTGGAGTTTTGAAGCAAGTGCCGAAACCTGTAAATTCAGAATTCAGGCCTATCAGTCGACTGATACAGTATCAGTCGACTGATACCCGAAGGTTGAGTTGGGTGAGGCAGGTTTCAATAAGTATCATTTTACGAGTTTTTGAGAAAGGAAGTGTGACATGGTATCATGCATGACTACTTAAGTTAGAATATCATTCTCAGATAGATTAAAAAGAAAAAAAAAGATTTCCACATTTTTAGTTGTGCATTAGAGTCGAGAAGCAGAGAAAAGTAACGATCCGTCTAAGGCAGAGAAGGCAGGTCGCTACAGGTGGTATCAGAGCTGTAGCGACCCGCCTTCTCTACCTTTAGACGGATCGTTACTTCTCTCTACTTCTCTACTTTTGATACATGACTAAAAATGCAGAAATCTTTTTTTTTTTTAAACTTTTAAATTCATCTAACAATCATATTCTAACTTAAGCAATCATGCATATTAACATATCACACTTACTATCTCGAAAGCTCGCAATTGGTACACTTGAAGCTTGCCTCGCCCAACTCAAACTGCAGGTATCAGTCGACTGATACTGTAACAGTCGACTGATAGGCCTGTAATTCGAAACTCAGGTTTCGGCCAGTTACTTCACAGCTCCTCCAAACCTATAATTTCGAGCCATATGGAATCATGACACCATTTCTACACTCTATGACAGTTTTCTAATGAGTTTAGCCAATCAAAACGAATCCATAAACTTGAAATTTGGACTTTTGCGGAAGAAAATAAACTATTCAAGATATATAAACTTTAACACTAAAGTTTGTACCAATCTTGACTTCTATACATTCATAACACCAAATACATGTTCTATGACTTTGCTAAAGCATTATGAAATGTGAATGCAACTTTTCTAAACATTTATAAGCAATAAAACTTAATCAAAGAGAATTTGATACTATCTTGGCACATGTGTCTATTATCCTAACAAAGTATCAATATCTCCATCTACTCACATTTCCACTCATCCAATGCAAGCATAAGAATATATAAGCTAAATGAAATGACATGAAATCTTTACTCTAAGAAATTGAGCATGTAAAACTATCCAAAGCTCAAATGTTCGCTAAACTTTATAAAGCAAGAACTTGAAATTCAAATGATCTATAACATTGTGAATTAATAGCTAAATTGTCTTGCGCCAACGATCTCTCCATAATCAGCCACCACACACACTCTACTCAGCACCGCCTCGTCGTCTTCCTTCAGAATTGCTTGCCTTTACCTTTATCTGCAATAAGAGGAAATGCAACTAGTAAGCAAAAAGCTTAGTAAGTACTATCTAGCTCACAAAAACTCGAAATATGCAAATATGCTTCTAGATCAAACTGAACATCATATGAGATACTAATATGCTTGAAAGAAAACTAAGGACATGTATAGCTCAAAACATGCATACTCAAGCAATAATAAATCTCATTTTACTTTTCTTGGCTCAACTTGGAAACTTTAGCTATTCTTTAACTTTTTGAAAACTCTTTAAATTTTCGAAACTTTGCTAAAGCATATACTTGAAAATAATAATCACTTGGATCCACTGAAGACGTAAGTACCATCTCATATGCGCGTTCCCTAAAAGGTTGGGGTAGCGAGCCACCAATCCTAATAGAGCAGACCTTGGTCTACCAGGGCCAAGACCTTGGAATTGGATACCTGGATTTCTTTAACGACGCCCTTGGACGCCGGGTACTGGCCTTATAAAATAAAATAGCTTTTCTTTCTTTTCTTTCTTATCTGTAAATGCCTTGGCATTTTCTGGAGCACCTTGCGTGCTAAAATCCCTAAGTCTTGACTTTTGGAGATTTCTTAAGGCCTTGGCCTTTTCTTTTCTTATCTTTATCTTTTCTTTTCTTTTCTCATAGCTTTTCTTGGACCCTAAACTCACATAGGGTATTAATCAACATATATAAGCATATAATGAACTAAGATCACATGCAAAAACTCAAACAAAAAGGAAATATCTCTTCTAAAAACTTTTAAAGGAAATTCTCGCGGAAAAATCGCCTCTTACTGCAGGTGAGCAGTACTTACATTGATATCTTGGACTTACAACCAAGATTAACGTATAGGGCTCGGAAGAAACTTGAGATCTCGGAGAATTCTTCACGTCTACGCGTTCCTCTTGCCGCGGGGATCCCGAATATAGAATTATCTCTTGGAGAAGAGTCTTGGCCGGCCCTCTTGGCCTTGATGTTGGTCGGCGTCGCCCAAGAGAGGAGAGGGAGAGGGGTCGGCGGATGGTGAGGGTTTGGAGAGGAGAGAAATAAAACTTCTCTCTTTAATTATCTATTTATACCTATGGGGCGGATCGACCTAACTACCCCTTAAATATAAGTCTCTCCACCCTTTACTGTGCTTGATACCCCTAGCCCAGCCGGTTGCGCGCTTGTGTGGTCTCGCGGTGGTCGCGGGTTCGATCCACCCGCTGCACTTAATTGGTTTTTTTCATTTTTTCTTTTTTTTCTTTTTTTTTCTTTTTCCAAAAATACCAAACGGACTCGGAAAATCCCATAAAAATACTCTAAAAATTCCTAAAAATATCTAGAACATTTCTAAACCATTTCTAAATAATTCTAAGGACTTTAAGAACTAAAAATGGAAATTTTGGGGCGTTACAATCCCCCATACCTTATAAAAAGTTCGTCCTCGAACTTAGAATAATTCTGGATATCTCTCTCTCATGCTGTCCTCACGTTCCCAAGTAGCCTCTTCATGCTTTTGATTCTTCCAGATGACCTTCACTAGTGGCACTTCTTTGTTTCTTAATCTTTTAACTGCTTTGTCCACTATTTGTGTCGGTCTGCTCTCATAGCTAAGATCTTCTTGAATCTGTACTGACTGAGGCTGAATCACTTGGCTAGGGTCGTGAACACACTTCTTTAGCATAGAGACATGAAATGTACTGTGGATAGCTGACATATCCTCTGGTAAGTCCAGCTCATAGTCTACCTTCCCAACTCTCTTTATAATCTCATAGGGTCCTATGTAGCGAGGACTTAGCTTGCCCTTCTTGCCAAATCTCACCACTCCCTTCATGGGAGCGACCTTGAGAAATACTGAATCTCCAACTTGGAATTCAAGTGGCCTACGGCGTGTGTCAGCATAACTTTTCTGTCTACTCTGAGCAGTCTCAATCCTCTGGCGGATCGTCTGGATAGCCTGAGTGGTCTCATCTATAAGCTCAGTCTGGCTGCCTAGTTCTGACTCCATCTCCTTCCTCTCACCAGCTTCTTGCCAACATATGGGTGATCTACATTTCCTGCCATACAATGCCTCATAAGGTGGCATCCTGATGGTAGCCTGATAGCTATTGTTGTAGGCAAACTCAGCTAAGCACAGAAATTTGCACCAACTACCCTTAAAGTCCAACGCACAAGCCCTGAGCATGTCTTCTAAAATCTGATTTACTCTCTCTGTTTGTCCATCTGTCTGGGGATGGAAGGCTGTGCTGAACTGAAGTTTGGTGCCTAGGGCGTCCTGAACACACCTCCAAAAATGGGAGATGAATCGCCCATCTCTGTCAGAAACGATCGACTTCGGGACTCCGTGAAGCCTGATTACTTCTTTCACGTACAGCTGTGCTAATTGCTCTACCGAATGCGATAACTTGATGGCTAGGAAGTGGGCAGACTTGGTCAATCTGTCCACTATCACCCAAATTGCATCGTGTCCATGGGTGGTTCTTGGAAGACCTGTGATAAAGTCCATGGATATTTCTTCCCACTTCCACTCTGGAATGGGAAGTGGCTGTAGAACTCCTCCTGGTCTCTGGTGCTCTGCCTTGACTCTCTGGCAGGTCAAGCAGGTACTGATATATCTGGCCACATCTCGCTTGAGTCCAGACCACCAGAATCTTTTCTTTAAATCTTGATACATCTTGGTAGAACCTGGATGCATAGAGTATGGGGTACTGTGGGCCTCCTCTAGAATATTCTTTCTTAGTTCCTCATCATCGGGGACGCAAAGGCGGTCTCCAAAATAGAGTATGCCACTATCTGATACTCGAAACTCTGAATTTTCTGCCTCTTGGATCCCCTGCTTGATCTTCTGGATCTCTGGGTCTTGATCTTGCTTTTCTTATACATCTTTAAGCAGGGTTGACTCTAGGGTCAATGCAGAAAGTCGCCCAATTATTACCTCGACTCCAAAATCCTTTACTTCTTTCTGAAGTGGTAGAGACAGTGATGATAAGGACATCAGTGCCGCACAGGATTTTCTGCTCAGTGCATCTGCCACTTTATTAGCTTTACCTGGGTGGTAGAGGATTTCACAGTCATAATCTTTGACCAACTCTAGCCACCTGCGCTGCCTCATATTCAGATCTTTCTGAGTTAAGAAGTACTTCAAACTCTGATGGTCGGTGAAGATTCTGCACTGCACTCCATACAGGTAGTGTCTCTAGAGCTTCAGTGCGAAAACCCCAGCTGCTAGCTCAATGTCGTGGGTAGGGTAATTCTTTTCGTAGTCCTTGAGCTGTCTGGAGGCATATGCTATTACTTTACCGTCTTGCATGAGGACAGCTCCAAGGCCCATCTTGGATGCATCACTGTAGATGTCAAAGGCCTTGTCACTCTCGGGAACAGTCAGGATGGGAGCACTAGTCAATCTCTTCTTCAGCTCTAGAAAACTGTGCTCGCATTTATCTGACCATTCAAACTTCCTGTTTTTTCTGGTCAAAGCTGTGAGTGGAGAGGCTATCCTGGAAAAGTCCTCCACAAATTTTCTATAATATCCAGCCAGGCCTAAGAAGCTCCTGATCTCACTGGCATTCTTGGGTCTACACCAGTTGCTGACTGCTTCTATCTTGGCTGGATCAACTTGAATGCCTTCTTTGGATACAATGTGACCTAGGAAGGTCACCTGATCTAGCCAAAACTCACACTTTGAGAATTTTGCATAGAGCTTCTCCTGCTGAAGGATCTGCAGCACTATCCTCAAGTGTGTAGCATGTTCCTCTGGAGTCTGTGAGTATATGAGAATATCATCTGCAGGGACGATGAGCTGATGGGCGCGGACTTCGAGGCGTACGTGAAGGGTGGCATGGAGGCAAGCTGGAGGCTTACGTGCGCATCCGAGGGACGAGGGCCGAAGATGAATAGGGTGCGAAAGCAACAGTCAAGGCTGCGGAAGAGGAGTCAGTCGAGTCGTAAGGGTCGAGTGCTGTGTGAATGTACTCGGGAAGGGATTCAGCTAGGGACCAGTCGACTGCCCTGGGGGCAGTCGACTGGTAGGTGGCTGGTGAGTTGCCAAATTCGAACGTTGGGAGTGTCAACGATCGAATTTGGCTGGCACCAGTCGACTGCCCTGGGGGCAGTCGACTGGTATCGAGAAATCAGCCCCGAGTCCTATTTAAAGAGGACGTCGTGGTGGCTGAGTTTCTTGACGAAACCTGCTTGGGTAAAGCCAGTTAGTAGTCTATTGTGTTCACAAAGTGTCCGAGGTGTTGTGGTGAGGTTTCTCCACCCACAAGGAGCGACACGTGATAGCCGGAGGTTATCCGGGGAGTGATCCACCGACGGATTATTGGATTAGTCACCCGGCCGGGGTGGATACCAACTAAATACGGTTTGTTAGCGTTGTTTGGTTTGTTTATTATTGTTTCCGCTGTGGAACTAACAACGCAGGTAGAAGAAGCTTCGAGATTTGCTATTCACCCCCCTCTAGCAAGGCGTATCGATCCTAACAATTGGTATCAGAGCGAAGGACCGCTCTTGATCGGACTAACCGCCGAGAGAGCATACGCTAGAGGAAATGGAAGGTGAAGGCCCACTTGGGGACGAGATCTACACACCACCGGCCTACGACAATGAAGCTTTTGCATATTGGAAGGCGAGGATCGAGACGTGGTTCGGAATGGATTGGGCATGCCGAATTGCGCTTGAAGAGCCCTTCGAAGTTCCAAAGGACAAGCACGGGAAGAAGCTTCGTCCTAGATATTGGGACAAAGAGCAACAAGAACAATTCCGGACCAATAAGAAGGTAACAAATATTTTGGTTGATATATTACCTAATGACATCTTGAGTTGTGTAGGGTCATATCAAAGTGCATGTGAATTATGGAGCAAGGTGAAAGAGTATCATGAGACTCCTACAAAAATTCAAGAGCCTAAGGAGAAAAGCCCCGTGATTCAAGAGCCTAAGGAGAAAAGCCCCGTGATTCAAGAAGAGGAAGAAGAAAGTGAAGAATCATCAACCTCCTCTAGAGAAGAAGAGGAAGAGGTCTCCACCTCAAGGATTGAGGAGGAGAGATCCACTTCCATGCCGGATCAAGAGGAGGCATCCTTGATAAGTACAATTTTGTTGATTATTTTAATTGCTAAAATCCATGTTTGACCTATGTTTTTACTGCTTAATTGTGAAATTACCCTAGGTTTTATAACTTCCTCTTATTTTGGACTTAATTGCAAATTTACACAAAATTGGATTATTTGGCCACTAAATTTTTGATCTATTTTTGTAGGCATGAAAGGTTCATGGACCTAGGGCATACTGGGTCAAACTTGAGTCGGAAGTGAACCCGGATCGAGTTATCAAGTTTCGGATTAATCCGGGCCGTCCGATTCAAAAGCGGCTAGATCTGAGCCATCCGGGACCATCTGAAGCAATCCGAGCTAGGGTTAGGGTTGATCAAGCACTCTGATCAAGATCTGAAGGTTTCATCCCAATCAGAGCTCATTCAACCGTTGGATCAAGCTTGGAGGGCTCTAGATAGTCCATTCAAAGATTAGGTTGATCTGGACCATCCGTTGCACATCTGGAGGATCCGAGCTACCACAAGGCAGATCCTGACCCCAGATCATCATCATCAATGTTTGGATCAAATCAGAGCAAGTTCAGCCGTTGGATTTCCTCAAATTAATCTGGGCCGTCCATTCTTATGTATTTAATCAAATTTCACCCGCAGCTGAGCTTTGTCGCGTCTCCGCCGCAGTTTTTTCCTTCTTCGTGTTCTTAGCTTTCTTCAGTTGTTCCTGCAATCCAAAGGGGCGCGACCCCTCAATTTCTTCACTAGATCGAGTTCTAGGTCAGTGGAAGGGTTCTCGGTGAATTTCCAGCTCTCAATTGCCCAAGAACAGAGCTTTTGTGAGGTCTCTGGAGTTCTGCCATCTGATTTCGTCAACATCGGCTGCGCATCATTTCATCACCCGAGTATTCAGAGGGGTTCCCTGGAGTGCTCGGATCATCCCAAATCATCATCCACAGCTGAGTTGAAGGAATTGGATGGGTTTTCGGATTTGGGCAGAGATGAGTGGTTTTGAATCGCAGATGCTGTTTTCCATCGATTTGCTGAGCTTACGGGTTCGAGGCTCACACTTGCGTGACGAACAAGGAGTACTCAAGCTAGGGAGTGATTGAGGAGTAGATTTCTTATTGAAATTTCAGTTTTCTTAGCTGTAATTTAAATTTCGCCGTCTGTTCTATTTTGAATTTTGTATCAGCTACTTAGTTTCGGTTTTGAGTTGTTTTTGCTTTAATTAGTGGTTCAAATCTTTTCTTCCATCAGTTAGCTAGCTTGTTTAGTTAACACTTCGCTTAATTTTATTTGCCTTGCAATTTCATGCTTTCGTATCAGTTTTTGTTCCCTGTTCTGCGTATCAGATTCAATAGCTATTCAGTTTCAGTTTTATAAATTGTTCAGTGGTAATTAGGGTTCAGTAATTAGTTAAGCAGTTTGTAGTGAGCAATTGAAATTAGTTTAGTTGTTTCGTAGCTAAGTTTCATTTCTGAAATTCCATTAGCTGTTGCATATCAGCCCCATTGCTGCGTGCCAGTTTTCTTGCTTGTAGCGTATCGATTTGTCATTTCTGTAATTCAATCTCCATGTCTGCCATTCTTAGTTAGCACTTCTGAAATTCTAATTCATGAGCTTAGTTTTGTCTGAATTGAATTTGAACATAAGAAATTAGAACTTAATTTCAGCTTGTTGTGTTTCCATTACCCATTCCGTATGTTTCATTTCCATCTCTGCTTGTCTGCATTCGGTTTCTGCATAGTTAGACCATTTCTGCAGATTGAATCAAGTTGACATTAGCTATTCTGCATTTTAGCTGAACGTTAGATTGGAGGATGTGATCTAAAAGGCTTGGTCGACTCTGAATTCAAATTACTGCAGCTCTGCATTTTGGTTTCTGAATTGTTGCTGCAGTTTACCTTCATCCCGACATTTCTGAATTCAGTCTTTCATGTAAATGTTTCTGAACTGGTCAGCTCCGCTTCTGAAATCTTCATGTTTATCACTTTCGCAGCTAGCTTCAAGCATTTGTCCTCAATTGACTTGTTTGGCTGTACATCCAATTTATTGCTGCAATTTCTGCATATGATCTCTGATTTTCTGCATCCCATTCTGAATTAAGTTTGTTATTGCTCTGATCAGTTTCGGTTTTCACTTTCTTCATTCATACGTGCAGATAATTTCATTGACAGCCTAGCCAACACCAAGCTGAATTGATCAGCTACACATTCCCTACATTTAGTGTTAATTTGGCACATAGTTCCTTCACTTGTGTATCAAGTTTCAATTGCTAGCACCTTGTACCAAGCAAGGTCTTGGCACTGATCTTGTATCAGTTCTATGTCAACATGGGTTCGGCTAGTTATTTCTGAAATTTGTGCCAAGAAACCATTAGCTTTTCTTGAGCTGTCCTGAATTTCTGCATTTGTTCTTTTATTTACTTGCGCATCATCTCCATTTCTGCACAGTCCAGTTTATTTTGCAATTAGATTTGAATTCTGATTATGCTAAGAATGTTAGTTTTTCAATCATTTCTGACATTAGATGTTCTTTGATCTGATTTCTCCCTTGTTCTGACATTTTTGCTGAATTTCTGAATTATGTTCAATTCGTGTGTTATAGCTGCATAAGTTCGTTTCATCATGCTTGGTTTGAATTCCATTCATTTCGCTGGGTTTCACTGATAGCATGTTTTCAATTAGCTTTTTCATTTCAAGTTTGTTATTGTTAGTTTTGGGCATTCCATATCAGATTTGGCAAATAGTTTTACCTTGGTTAAGTTTTTGGTGGTATGCCATCTTTTATTTTATTGCAATTTCATTTCAATTGAAACCCAAACCCAATTCACATTTGAAACCCAAAATCCACAAATGACAAATAAACGCGAGCTCGAATCAAACAAACTCTCAACTAGTCCCGAAGAAAAATACGACCTGTGACCCCTTTACTACGTTTTCATTCTTTAATTGCAAAAAGGGTTTCCAGCATTTTATAAATATCTAAATTTGAGACCCACATTCGTGACATCTATTTTGGGTCCGTCAAATTTTTGGCGCCGTTGCTGGGGAAGCAACTAGTTGATTTGTTTGATTTTTGCTTGTGTGTTTTTTTATGGGCATATCATTTGATTCTATTTTCTTGTGCTTTATCTATTGTATACGGTTGCTGCCATTTTTCTTATTTGTTTTGTGACAGGACTGCCAGTTCAAAATGTTCTCATCTAATTACCAGTAGCCGTGTCCACAATTTCAGCAGAACCAACGTTTCAATCAGCAACCAAATCAGTTTTTTCAGCCACAATGTCAACAATTTCAGCAAGAATTTCAGCCAAGTCAGAATTTTCAGATTGGACAGCCACAATTCCAGAATTTTCAGCCCCATTTCCAGCAATTTCAGCCCAACTTTCAGCAACCTTATCAACAAGATCATTCACTTTTCAAGAATTCAGCAAGGGTGTTTAGATGATCAGAATTTTCAGCAACCACCCTTCCATCAAGCTCAACCAAACCAAAATTTAACAAATTTCCAGCAGCCTTTTGTAAGTTTTCAGCAGGTAAATAATCAATTTCAGCCTCAACCTCAGCCATGGCACAAGAATTTCAACCCATACAAATTGTCAACAACCTCTTCAACAGTCACAGCCATACGATCCAAATTTTCAGTTTCAACCAAAATTTTCAGCCCACTCAATTCATTTTCACCACCACAATTTCAACCTCAGATCCAAGAATTCCAGGGCTATAATTTTCAGCAATCTCCACCAACTTGTGAACCAAATTTTCAGCAGTTTAATCAGCCTGTTCAACCATTTGATCAGCCCCCACAGTCTCCATTTCAGAATGCACAGTCTACTCTTGGTCTTCAGCAGCCTTATGTTACATTTCAAGACCAACAAGAGTTCCATACTAACCAAGGAGGCTTTGAGAATCCTAATTGGAGTGAGGCTCAACAACAGAGGATGGTGGAGATGTGGCAACAAATTTTACAACAACAACAAGACATGGGAGGACGCCTTGCAAAATTGGTAGATCAATGGAATCAGATAAGAGCCCAAAGATCAGGACAATCAGATGAATCTATAGGTGTAGGGGATTGCACTAAGCCCCAGGGACCACCACAAGATTTAAAAGATGAACCAGAAAGTGTAGGGACTTGCATGGTGGAAGCAAGAACCCAAGGATCACCTGCTTTAGTTGAGTGTCCACCAGAACCTGAGCCTGAAATGGAACATATACTTGACCAGGAGGAGAACACGGATACATCCACTCTTGTAGAATCTCCAGGTATTTTTCAGCATGATCAGGTAAATACTCCTCCTAATTTTTCTGAAACTTGCATAGAGGTACCTCAAATTGATTTTATTGTTTGTGATATACTTAGGGATGCATCTCTGGTAGAATTTGATTGTGAAAAATCCCTAGAGGTACCTAGTGTTAAAGTTGCTGAATTTGAAGCATATGGTGATACATATCATGAAAATGCTGAGTGTGAAAATTTTTTAGAAGTGCCTAGAATTGTTGTTGATTATTGTGATGAGTCTTTTGATATATCTTATGCTGAAAATAATTATGAAAAATTCATTGAGGCACCTAAAGTTGATTTCATAGGTTGTGATACATTGCTTGATACATCATTGATGAAAAATAATTGTGATATTTCTATTGAAGTGCCAAAAATTGTTTTCATTATTTGTGATGAATTTCTGGATGTAAATTTTGTAGAAAATAATTGTGCAAAATTTATTGAGGCACCAAGAATTGATTTAATTGGATATGATGCAGTTTTGGATACATTTCATGCAGAGACTGATATTATTTTATTTCTATCTTACCCTACACGCTTGAGAGAGAGGTATTACATTGTTTTGCAGGGTCTAGAAGACTTCTGGAGTGGGTGCTGCAACTGAATAGACTCCAACCCCCTGGAAAATCTTTCAAAAGACATCAAGAAGGAGGAGTTAATTTTACTCTAATTCATAGCACTCCATTCCTTCAATGGATCTTGAACCTGAATCGCCTTAGGCCACCAGAGCAAATTTTTGTAAAGTTCAAGTGTGGGGGAGTCTTAATTCTCTCAGCCACCCATGTTCCTCCACTACCACGATGGAGGCTACTTCTGGATAGACTCCGCCCACCAGAAATAAAGGGAGATTGTTCTTTCTTGTATTCTTTTTACTTTTCATTTTTATCTTTAAATTTTATGTCCTTGCTAATAAATGCATGAGTAGAGTAGAATGACTAGGAGTCTTGTAAATACCATGTTATTTCTTGGTCACTTTTTCTTGCATGACTAGGAAATAAATGTATCCCTCTAGGTTATCTTTATGTCATTTTAGAATCTCTTGAAAATAAATTAAATTTGATTGTTAAAACTTAGGGTTTGAGCTCATGGATGAATTCTTGGATGCTTGAGTACTACTTTGCTTTAGATTCTTAATTGATGATTTGAGATGAATTATTTTTGCCTAGTGAGAATTAGCCTTATATTTGTGACACACCTATGTTATTGTACTCTAGAACTTGCTTAGGTTCTTTCAAAATCATATTTCAATGATTGGATCACATCTATAGAGACTAATCACTTTGTTTACCTTTCCATATCAATTTTGGCAAAAATCATGTCTATTCTATTTGTCTTTCTTTATTCCTACTCTTAACCCCATTTTTTTCTATGGATTTGTTTGCTTGGGATGTTTTCTTGATGCTACTTTGCCCGAGATGGACAAGGATTTAAGTGTGGGGGAGTGACTAATGCTTTGGAGTTGTTTTGTATCAAGGAGGCATTTTGACCAAAAAGAAAATTTTTTTTATGCAATGAAAGGATGAAAATGATTACATATCGAGTTGAGTTTGGTGTCAAGAATGAGCAAGAGAGGTGGGAGTAATTGGAGATTTAGATTCTTTATCATATTTTGAAGATTTAAGTGGCAAGCAAGGAAGGAAAAATCTGCACCATTTCAAGAAAAAATCAGTGCCAAAAAGAAGAGAATGCTATGACACCATGTTTCGGCTACTCTGCTAGAGGATGATTTGCCGCTGTGTTAACTTGAACCTAATGCAGAAATTCTGTGCCAAGTGAATTCAGTTGAAGAAGTAAAAGAAATCTGAGCTAAAGTGGAAAAGAAGTGGCCTAGGAGAGTATCAAAAGATAGAATCTAAAATGCAAAGAACCCAAAGAAGAACAAATCAAATTTCTGCAATGAGCACAGTTTAGTATTATCTCAAACTGAAATTTTGATTTTGGAAATCAGTGAGGCAGTGCCGAAATCAAGTGAAGCCTTTATGAAGAAAATCTGCAATGAGAAATATTGGTAAGCAAAACAAAAAGAATGAAATCTACTACTTGGAGTTGCCATTTCTTTGTGCCAAATGTGCTGATCAGTCCATTTGAATACTCACGGCAGTGTGATTGGAAGCTAGTTCTGATAAGGAAGCGTAGCTGAACACAATTGAAGTTGTATACATCTGAATCAATGAAGAAAGCTGTGCCAAAAACAGAGAAAAAAAAGAAATTCTGTGTGCAGATTAGTAAATGAAGATAGATTGACTGATTGAGCTGAAATTGAATGGAATTTGCAAAGGTTGCTGAGCAGAATTAAACAAAAACTCGACAGCTATCAGAGATTATGGAAAGCAATAAAACTAGAATATAAGCTGAGAAGCATAGAAAGAGGAGAAATGATGGCATGCTGTGGACAATTGATCAATCCAAACTGAATTGGTTCCTCAAATCAGCAATACATTGCTGGGTTCAACAGAATGGCAAATGGCTTTCAGCTGGATTCACCTCGTGGGGAGCAGATTTAACAGAAGGCAAGTGGATGAAATCAGAATATAAAGGAAAAAAAAAGAAAAAAAAACTGCAGTGAAGAGGCTGAAATTGAATTTGTTGAGCAGAACTTTTGAGTGGAATACTTAAGTGCTCAACTACTTCTAGATGCCAACTGATATGAAGAATTAGAGTTTTGCCAAGATCTGAAATGCTCATTAGAAGACTGAGAGCAAAAGAAAAAAATCAGAAAAGAGAAGAAAGAACAAAGTTGGCACGCAAAAGAAAATTGGCACAAGGAACTAAGAGGTTTATTCATCGAATTGAAGGGCAAGGCAAAGTTTACTCCACCACACTTTGTATTTCACTAGACGACTGAAAAGAGAAGAAAAGTACATTGGAAACATACTTGGCACCAAGTCTTCCACTTATCAATTTTCTATTTCTTGGTTTTTATTCCATTCTTACCATTTCCATGTTTTCACTTGTTTTTGTAGATTTGATCCTAATCATGAATAATGGTGGAGATTAGATAATAAGCAAGCCTAGGTAGTGCAAGAAGCATGTGTGTTTGAGTGAGCTCCACTTCCATCATCAACTTAGAATTTAAGGAGAGAGCCACCAAAATTTTCTTGAAAGGCTAGTGATTTAAATTCATCTCAATGACTCATGATGGATGAAAAGGCTAAGTGTTGATTTAAGGCAAGATATTAGTCCATAGAGCTTAGATTTATGAGAATTGACGACCCTAGGTAATTTCTTTTCAATTGCTTCTAATTATGCTTAAGAAACCTAAGGGATACATACTTAGTGGTTTCGCGAGACGCTCAAGCTTAAGTGTGGGGGAGTTGATAAGTATCATTTTGTTGATTATTTTGATTGCCAAAATCCATGTTTGACCCATGTTTTTACTGCTTAATTGTGAATTTACCCTAGGTTTTATAACTTCTCTTATTTTGGACTTAATTGCAATTTTAATAATTGGATTATTTGGCCACTAAATTTTTGATCTATTTTTGTAGGCATGAAAGGTCATGGACCTAGGGCATACTGGGTCAAACTTGAGTCGAAGTGGACCGGATCGAGTTATCAAGTTTCGGATTAATCTGGGTCGTCCGATTCAAAAGCGGCTAGATCTGAGCCATCGGGTCCATCTAAGCAATCCGAGCTAGGGTTTGGGTTGATCAAGCATCTGGATCAAGATCTGAGACTTTCATCCCAATCAGAGCTCATCCAACCGTTGGATCAAGCTGGAGGGCTCTAGATGTCCATTCAAAGATTAGGTTGATCTGGACCATCCGTTGCACATATGGAGGATCCGAGCTACCACGAGGCAGATCCTGACCCCTGATCACATCCTCAAGTTTGGATCAAATCAGAGCAAGATCAGCCGTTGGATTTCCTCAAATAATCTGGGCCGTCCATTCTATTATTTAATAAATTTCCCCCAGCTGAGCTTGTCGCGTCTCCGCCGCATTTTTTTCCTTCTTCGTTGTTCTTAGTTTCTTCAGTTTTCTCCATCAAAGGGGCGCGACCCTCAATTCTTCATTAGAACGAGTGCTAGGTCAGTGGAAGGGTCTCAGTGAATTTCCAGCTTCAATTGCCAAGAACAGAGCTGGTGAGGTTTCTGAGTTCTGTGTTTGATTTCGTCAACATCGGCTGCGCATCATTTCATCACCCGAGTAGTCTGGAGGGGTTCCCTGGAGGCTCGGGATCCAATCTCGAATCATCACCAGCGAGGTGAAGCAATTGGATGGGTTTTCGGTTTGAGCAGGATGACTGGTTTTGATCGCAGAGACGTTTTCCATCGATTTGCTGAGCTTACGGGTTCGAGGCTCACCCTTGCGTGACGAACAAGGAGTACTAAGCTAGGGAGGATTGAGGAGTAGATTTCTTATTGAAATTTCCTTTTTTAGCTGTAATTTAAATTCTACCGTCTGTTCTGTTTTGAATGTTTGTATCAGCTATTTAGTTTATTTTTGATTGTTTTTGCTTTAATTAGTGGTTCGAATCTTTTCTTCCATCAGTTAGCTAGCTTGTTTAGTTAACACTTCGCTTAATTTTATTTGCCTTGCAATTTCATGCTTTCGTATCAGTTTTTGTTCCCTGTTCTGCGTATCAGATTCAATAGCTATTCAGTTTCAGTTTTATGAATTGTTCAGTGGTAATTAGGGTTCAGTAATTAGTTACGCAGTTTGTAGTGAGCAATTGAAATTAGTTTAGTTGTTTCGTAGCTAAGTTTCATTTCTGAAATTCCATTAGCTATTGCGTATCAGCCCCATTGCTGCGTGCCAGTTTTCCTGCTTGTAGCGTATCGATTTGTCATTTCTGTAATTCAATCTCCATGTCTGCCATTCTTAGTTAGCACTTCTGAAATTCTAATTCGTGAGCTTAGTTTTGTCTGAATTGAATCTGAACATCAGAAATTAGAACTTAATTTCAGCTTGTTGTGTTTCCATTACCCATTCCGCAAGTTTCATTTCCATCTCTGCTTGTCTACATTCGGTTTCTGCATAGTTAGACCATTTCTGCAGATTGAATCAAGTTGACATTAGCTATTCTGCATTTTAGCTGAACGTTAGATTGGAGCATGTGATCTAAAAGGCTTGGTTGACTCTGAATTTAAATTACTGCATCTCGGCATTTTGATTTCTGAATTGTTGCTGTAGTTTACAATCATTCCGGCATTTCTGAATTCGGTCTTTCATGTAAATGTTTCTGAATTGGTCAGCTCTGCTTTTGAAATCTTCATGTTTATCACTTTCGCAGCTAACTTCAAGCAATTGTCCTCAATTGACTTGTTTGGCTTTACATCCAATTTATTGCTGCAATTTCTGCATATGATCTCTGATTTTCTGCATTCCATTCTGAATCAAGTTTGTTATTGCTCTGATCAGTTCGATTTTCACTTTCTTCATTCATACGTGCAGATAATTTCATTGACAGCCTAGCCAACACCAAGCTGAATTGATCAGCTACACATTCTCTACATTTAGTGTCAATTTGGCACATAGTTTCCTTCACTTGTGTATCAAGTTTCAATTGCTAGCACCCTGTACCAAGAAAGGTCTCGGCACTGATCTTGTATCAGTTTATGTCAACATGGCTTCGGCTAGTCATTTCCGAAATTTGTGCCAAGAAACCATTAGCTTCTCTTGAGCTGTCCTGAATTTCTGCATTTGTTCTTTTATTTACCTGCGCATCAGTCTCCATTTCTGCACAGTCCAGTTTATTTCTGCAATTAGGAGTTGATAAGCTTCTGAATTATGCGCTAATGAATGTTAGTTCTTCGAATCATTTCTGAAACATTAGATGGTTGCTTTGAATCTGAGTTTGTTCTGCTTGTTCTTGCATTTCATTTGTTGCTGAATTTTTGAATTCCATGTTCTGAATTCCTGCTGTCATAAGCTGCATATATTCTGAAGTTATCCATCCTTGGTCTGAATTTTATCCATTCATTTCAGCAGGGGTTTCACTCATAGCAAGGTTTTCAAGCCTAGTCGATTGTTTTCATTTCAGAGTTGTTAGTATTAGTTTTGGCATTCCATATCAGATTTGGCACATAAGTTTTACCCATTGCGTATCAAGTTTTGGTGGCATGCATCTTGTATTTTATTGCGATTTCATTTCAGATTGAAACCCAAAACCCAAATCACATTCGAAACCTAAATTCACAAACGACACATAAATACGAGCCCGAATCACACAACGTCAACTAGTCCCGAGGAAAAATACGACCTGTGGCCCCTTTACTATGCTTTTATTCTTTGATTGCAAAAAGGGTTTCTAGCTTTTTATTTATTCACATTCTAAATTTTGAGGACCCATACATTTCGTGACAACTTAATCTAGTATTTCGGGTCCATCAATCCTCATCATCAAAAGTTGAAGAAGTCTCAACCTCCACCAAAGCAAGGAACAAAGATCACATTATATTCTTTGGTTGCAACGAAAAGGGGCACTATAAGGATAAGTGCCCAAAAGGTAAAAAGGAGGTACACCCTAAACCCATTGTAAATTCCTTTAAAGCTAATGTGGGTTGTAGGAATGAAGAGGCTCAAGCTAAGAAAAAGAGGATTAGATGCTTCACGTGTGGTGAGCTAAGGCACTACCACACCAAGTGTCCAAGGAAGAATGAGCTAAAGAAGATGGAGCACCTTAGGAGATGGGAGAAAGAAGATAGAAGAAAGCAAAACTCACAACAAGGAAGGACTATAAGGGTAAGGGAGGTACCCTCTAACCCTAGTTTAAAAAGAAATTCGATTTCAAGTTCTTCTTTACATTTCAAGAATCATGTTAGTTACTCACCCATGCATGCTAGAACTCATGAAAATTGCTTAATGGTACATAACTTTGGTTTTAAATATCATGATAGGAATAAGGATAACAAGGTAGATACATATCCTAAGAAAAGCATGCATCATGGTAAATCTAAGACCTGTGTATCCATGGCTAAAGACATTAACCCCAAGGGAGGGAAACAAATATCTAAGAAAATGGGTAGTTCTAGGAATGTCCAAAGTGGGCATATGGACTACAAGGTTAAAGGTCTAGAGAGGGAAAATCAAGCCTTGAGGGCAAGGCTTGATACATTAGAAAAAGCTCTAGAAAGATTCACGGTTGGATCTAAGGGTTTAGACATGGTGTTGGGTAGCATCAAACCCAACTATGATAGATCGGGATTGGGGTACCGATCTAAGACCTCCAAGGGCAATGGAAAGAAGTATGTTGGGAAAACATACAATCTTAGTAAGGAGGGAAGGTCCAAGGATGGCAAGGGGATGTCATCCAAGGGTAAAAAGAGTGACCTAACCAAGGACAAGGTGTCCAAGGTTAAAATGGTCAATTTTGTAGATTAAGAGTCACTGGTGGCACACCGGTGTGGCCTAGTGTGGATGGAGTCACCTAGGGAGGTGGCTAAGGCTAAGAGCTCAAGGGGGAGCTCTAGGTGCCTTTGGGGTCCATGGTAAATGGATCTCAAAAGTTTCTCCCTTAGGAAATTAGATGAAATATGCCAAAAAGGGGTTGGAAGACTTAGGTAAGTCTTAATCCTAGATTTTGGCACATTAAAAGGAGAATTTAGGGGGAAAAAAATGAAAAAGGAGAGTTAATTGACAAAATTGAGGTTTAATGGTGGAACATCATATAATTCAATGATATAAATGAGTTGTGATCAAGGAGAAGAGGATGCATTGAAGAGAAGTGAGAATTAGCACTTTTAAGGTGAGCTCATTTGATACATTTTAGAAGAAGTAGGATTTCGTACCAATCTTGGAATTTGGAGTACATTTATTTGGAAACATATTTTTCCCACGTAAATATTGACTTCACAAGTCTCCCCACAAAATTTCAGAATTTTGGAGATTTGTAGAATTTTTAGGAGATTTCTGAATTTCAGCCTGAAAACCTGAAAATCAGGTATCAGTCGACTGCCCTGGGGGCAGTCGACTGGTAAGAGCCCGGAAACTCTCTGTGAGTTTTGGCAGTTGACTGCCATTTGGGCAGTCGACTGATCAGTGAGGGCAGAGTGTTAATAAGTGATTTCTGAAGGGTTTTTCAGAAACATTTGAAATTATGGATGAACTTTATAGTTGAGGACAATTCCTTGTGTCAATTTGAAAGGGTTAGAAGAGGCAAACACAAGGAATAATGACTTGATTTCAAAATGCCAAATCTTTTAAGGATTTTAGATGTGTACCAAAAGTCAAGCACAGTTGATATTTCCATGATATCATATTTTTCTAGGATACGGTACATCCTAGCAAGTGTGCTTGCAAACTTTAGAGTTTTTAGACTTTTGTTGAGGTCTTTTTGACATATAGGGAAAGATTACCTCGGGCAATGCTATAAGAGTGTCAAAGGGGGAAGAACTAAGGTGTTGGGTTGTGTATGACTCAACGTGGTGTCTAGGAGGTTAAGTTGGGTAGAACTTGACCTGGGAAAAATAAAAATTGGGAGAAGGCATGGGTAAAGGGGGAGGTTGCCTCCTAGTTGCCTTGATTTTCATTTTGAAATTTTTGAGTTTTGTGTCAAACTTGGGAATGGTGATAGATACATGGGTAGATGTATTTTTCCCAAGTAGGTATGGGTACCACAAAGTTCTCTATAATATTTGGAAATTTTTGGAGATTTGTGGAATTTCTGGCGCGTTTCTGAAATTCGGCCAGAAAACTGATTATCAGAGTATCAGTCGACTGCCCTAGGGGCAGTCGACTGGTCAGGGCTGGTGTGGGTATCCAGCAGCTGACTTGGGTCCGAGTGATTAAAAACAAGTGTATGGGGGGATAGTACACATTGTTTAGGACCATTTGGGATTAAAAGAATCAATAATTGGGTTATTGTTGAGTTCTTTTGATGTTAGGCAAAGGGGGAGAAGTGTTGGTTTAAGTTGGGAAACCAAACTTATCTTTGCAAGAAACCCTAGGTTTAGGGGGAGTTGAGATTAAGGGGGAGCATGGTTGCTCCATTCGTAGCGTAAGGGGAACCTTGGAGAAGTTCTTAAAAAGCCTTTGTAAGTCCAATATAGGGGGAGCTTGGGAGAAGCTTTAAAAAGCCCGCTTTGGTGAGAAAATCCTAGCTTGGAGGGCTAGGTGTGTAAAAAATTCTAACTTGGAGGGTTAGGTGGGAAAAGTCCTAGCTTGGAGGGCTAGGTGTTGGAAAATCCTAACTTGGAGGGTTAGGTGGTGAAAATCCTAGGTTGGAGGGCTAGGTGTGGGAAAATCCTAACTTGGAGGGTTAGGTGGTGAAAATCCTAGCTTGAAGGGCTAGGTGTAAAATTCCTAACTTGGAGGGTTAGGTGTGGGATGCCTTGGGATAGGATCCAGTTATGCATTGCATATGCATTCATTTAGTATGGTTTTTGCTACTTACTACTATCTTGCTTTCCTAACTTAAACGGATTGCCAAACATCAAAAAGGGGGAGATTGTTGGAGCAATCGACCCTAAGATGGTCCGGTGTGACCTTAGGTTTTGATGTTTGGGCAAAGGGTTTAAGTTAGGTTTACCCTTGTGTATTTGATATGCGTATGTTGAGTGTGCAGGTTGTACAGGTTACGCATATGGACCTGACTGGACGACCTCAGTACGGTGAAGGATGGCATGGACGCTGGCGTGCGCATTTGAGGGACCATGGAGTGCAGGGACGATGAGCTGATGGGCACGGACTTCGAGGCATACGTGAAGGGTGGCATGGAGGCAAGTTGGAGGCTTGCATGCGCATCCGAGGGACGAGGGCCGAAGATGAATAGGGCGCGAAAGCAACAGTCGAGGCTGCGGAAGAGGAGTCAGTCGAGTCGTAAGAGTCGAGTGCTGTGTGAATGTACTCGGGAAGGGATTCAGCTAGGGACCAGTCGACTGCCCTAGGGGCAGTCGATTAGTAGGTGGCTGGTGAGCTGGCAAATTCGAACGTTGGGAGTGTCAACGGTCGAATTTGGCTGGCACCAGTCGACTGCCCTGGGGGCAGTCGACTGGTATCGAGAAATCAGCCCTGAGTCCTATTTAAAGAGGACGTCGTGGTGGCTGAGTTTCTTGACGAAACCTTCTTGGGTAAAGCCGGTTAGTAGTCTATTGTGTTCACAAAGTGTTCGAGGTGTTGTGGTGAGGTTTCTCCACCCACAAGGAGCGACACGTGATAGCCGGAGGTTATCCGGGGAGTGATCCACCGACGGATTGTTGGATTAGTCACCCGGCCGGGGTGGATACCAACTAAATACGGTTTGTTAGCGTTGTTTGGTTTGTTTATTATTGTTTCCGCTGTGCAACTAACAACACAGGTAGAAGAAGCTTCGAGATTTGCTATTCACCCCCCCTCTAGCAAAGCGTATCGATCCTAACACACATTAGATCACAAATAGTACTTAACATTGAATCCTTTGCCAATATCAAAACAAGGTTCGATATGGTGCTTCGTGCATCAACAATCTCCCCCTTTTTGATTTATGGCAACACAATTCAAAGTTAAGTAAAAACTTATAACAGTTAACAAAAGAAGGTAAAAAGATAATGACGTATAACAGTTTATAGATTTGAGATCAATGAAGTATATGAGGAAAAAATTTTATTTCTCATACTCCCCCTAAAACCCTGAATACATGTGTTATAAAATATTATAAAATACTTAACTTTGACCTTTCCTCCCCCTTTGACATATATCAAAAACATATATGGGTGAGCAAGGTAAAATTTTGAAAAGTTTTGCAAACCTAAATTGTGATAAAAAACTTTTACTTACAAGGCTTTGCAAAAAGAATTTTACTTAGGCAAAATTTTGAAGTCAAATTTCCAAAAAAGAGTTCAACTTTGAGAATTGGGAAAAATTTATTTTAAAAGAATTTGAACACTTAGAAGAACTTGCTTGGAAATACTTTGTGTATTTTGAAAAACAAAATCATTAAGAAATTTCTAGACAAGTTTTTCACCAAAAAATCTTTACTTAGAAACATTTGCCAAAATTTTCAAAAAGTTTTTGCTCAGACAAATTTTGTTTACTAAGAAAAATTTTACTTAGGAAAAAAAATATGCACTTAACAAATTTGAAACAATTAGAAATACTTAGAAAATTTTGAAGCACTAGAAATACTTGAAAGCACTTGAAGTAGTTTGAAATTTTAACAGCACTTAGCACTTAAAAACAATTTGAAGTACTTAGAAATTTTTGCTTTGCTTTTTGAAAAAGAGATAAAAGTTAAATATAGAAAAAAAATTTCTCTCTTTCTTGCTCTCCCCCTTGGCTATATATCAAATAAAGAAATATATTTTGAAATAAGTTTTTTAAAAAATTGTGTATCAGAGCCTATGAGTTTTGAAAAAAATACTTAGTATAACTCTTGAAGGCATTGCAAAAAGCTTTAAATTGCACCAACAAAACTCCACTTTGAAAAGTATTAAAATATTTTATATTTGTAGGCAAGTCTTTGAGAAAATTCACGTACTTAGAACATTATTGCCTTGAAAAGTATTAGTACTTTTGAAAATATTATATTTTGAAAAATAGTAGTACTTTAAAAAGATGTTATGTATATTTTGAAAAATATAAGTACTTTTGAAAAATATTATGCATTTTTGAAAAATATAAGTACTTTTAAGAAAAGTTTTAATGTTATTTTGAGAACATAATACTTTACATGACTTGGTTTCTTTTCTAGTCTGACACAATCATAGGAAACCTTGTTAACTACATGAACATTTTCCTAAGTGTCCTTAAAAATTTTCCAAAGTTAAGTGAGTATTATTTTCAAAAATATTCTAAAAAGATTTTAAAAGTATTCTAAAGTTAAGCAAAATTTTGAAAGTGATGGTATATATAAGCAAAATGATTTAAAAGAATATTATTTTGAAAGAAAAATTATTTATGTTTTCAAAAGGATTTTAAGAGTGCAGTGCATGAAAACATATAATTTTGAAAATACTCAATAATTCTTTTAATTTGATCTCCTAAACTTGACCTAGTCCTAGGAAGCTTGTTGACTACAAGGGATCTTCCTCTGAGTCTTAAGGTTTGATTCAAATTATAAGAATTATCTAATAATTTTGAAAAATAATTGTGAGAAATAATTTATTTCGATTTAGACTCCCCCTAAATTTGACACAGTCCTAGGAATCCTTGTAGAACATGAAGCAGACTTCCTTTGTGTCTTTAGGGGTTGTCAAAATCAAAAGGGAATCAAGCACAATTCTTAAAATGAATTTTGAAGTATTAACATTACGAAAAATTGAGTATTTGAAAGACATATTTTGAAATGATAGCATAGTTTTCGAAAAACATGAGTGATAGTTTGAAAACATAGTATTTTTAAACTTCTTCTTTTAATTTGAACTCTCCTAAACCTGACACAGTCCTAGGAGGCTTGTTGACCACAAGTTAATCCTCCTCTGAGTCTTAGGGTTTGATTCGAACAAAAAGAGAAGAAGACTAAGTTAATTTTTTTTTTTAAAAACTATTTTGTTTTAATGATTTGAAACATAATTTCTCTCTCCTTTTTGCAAAAGATAATATAGAGAACTGAAAAGGAGAAATTCTATATTTAAAATAATTTCCAAGAGAAGAATAGAAGGTATTTTTAAAAAAACATAAGTTCGAAACACTATACATATCAGAGCCCGGACTGCAAATATTTTTCTTAAAAATATCCTAAGTAATCCCCAAGGTGACTTTTTGCCATGCTTATTTTTCTAGAATTTGTATAATGGCAAAGGAAAGAAGTAAATGTTAAGAAATAAATTTCAGGTAATTGAACAAAAGAGACCTAATTTTAAGTACAATGACTTGAAACATTAACTCTTAGTTTAACAGATGAATTTGATTTTTGAGGATTTAAAATTAATTTAGAGGGTGAAATTTGAATTTTGAAGTTGTTCAGTTGAGTTAAATTTGAATTTTAAAAATTGTTTAGTTGAATTAAATTTGAATTTTAAAAGTTGTTTAGTTGAATTAAATTTGAATTTTAAAAGTTGTTTAGTTGAATTAAATTTGACTTCTGAAATTTGAAATCAATTCAGTTTGTAAGGTTGGTTGGGTTGGACTAAACTTTTAGGTCCTAAGCATCTCACTCATTTCTGAGTGACAAAACAGGATATCCTTATTTGTTTTATGAGATGTTTTAACAAAAATGAAAATTTTAAGTTTGAAAAAACATGGTTAATTTTAAAAGGTTAAATTAATTTTGAAAACAATTAGTTTTAAATTTATTTTGAAAAAGAATATTTGAATATAAGATTAACTGAAAATTTGTGTTAGATTCGAATTTGACAAAGAGTAAACTGAATTTGAATTTCAAAAATTGGCTTCCAGGTCTTGGCGAGGCACAAGACCTTCTTTGGCCGTAGCCTTATTGGATCATCAACCCTTTCCTTGACAAAGCCTTTTAGTGAAATTTCATTTTCAAGGTTACTTTTTGAGAAATTCTGGTCTAACTAGCATGAGTCTTGGATCGGTAGCTTCGGCTAGTTTCACTAGTCTAAAGAGACCAAGTAGTGTATACTTGACCTTATTAGAAATGGCTTCCCTAATGTACTATCATCTCACCGCCACCCAATACTATGTTGTTCAAATTTTAGTTAATTGATTTAGTCCTTATACTAGCCAATCCTAATTCTAAGCAAAAAAAAAGCAAACATGACAAAATATGATCTAAGTTATATCATAATTGAAATAATACTCTGGGTTTTTAAAATCAGCAAGGTTGTGAATTAAGTTTTCTAACATATTAACATTAACTAATTTATATGAATCAATCATGTTATTTGAGATAAGTATTGAATTTTCAAATATTGAAAACTTACCTTTCTCGATCGTTTGTCCAGTACTCTTGTAATGATCACGAGCTAATCGGACAAGTTTGGGTCGATCTCCTTCATTGTCTTCTGATTCCGAGTCTGAGTCGGACTCGGGTATAGGTTGAAGCTTCTTCTTTGGTGGTTCTCTTGGAGCTTTCCCTGCACTACAAATTACACATTCCTCGACCATTACAGTATCTGTTTGATTATTTAATTGTAATTCAAAAAGAGATTCGAAATTGGTTACCATTTTTGTCTCAGTCAATTCGCTTCTGACTCTGGCTCGAATTCGTAGTCAGGTATGGATTCTTTCTCATCTTCTGATCCGAAGTCAATTTTGAAGTCGGGTGCTAACTCTTCATGTAGATTGATTAGTTGTTCCCACATTTCCTTGGCAAATCTGAATGGACCTACTAGTTCGAGTTGCTCCTTGGTTAGGCCACATTATAGGATTGCAGTTGCCCTTGCATCGGTCTCAATTTGGTTGAGGGTTTGTTCATCCAGTTTGTCCCACTCGATTGATGAGTCATCTTCTACGGGGAAAGAGAATCCCGTTTGATAATCCGCCATAAGTCCATGTGGGCCTTCAGAAGGGACTCCGTTTGACTTCACCAAAAATTGAAGTTCTCGCCGGAGAATAGCGGTGGACGGGCACTGTTCCACTCTTGGTTGACCATTTAAAATAATCCTTGTACACAAAAGAAATAATAGAATGTACCAAGACTTCGTCTTGGATTAGTAGTGCGGGAGATAGAAAAAATATCCCAACAAAAATATTGCATGAATTTCGAGGCAGAATAATAAAATAATAAAAAGTTTTGATACAAATTTTTAGAAAATGAATATTCTGATTAATGAAAAAAATAGGAGTTAAAAGAGATTGCTCGAATTAAGATAGCACAAATTTCGAGAAAAAATATTAAAATAATAATAAAAAACTTTATGACAAATTTTCATAAATTGATCGTTTTATCAATTCTGACTTTTAGAAAATTGATCGTTTTAAACCCTCCCACAGATATTATTTATGTGAAATAAAAAGCGAAAAAGATCGAGTGGTGTTGCACCAACCTCGATTAACGAGAAAAATTAAAAAAAAAAATTTTTTGTAAAATTTGAAAAAAAACTCCCAAATTGGTGGTTGCACCAAATTTAAGCTACCCCGCTCTGATATCACTTGTTGGATTGAGAAACACGATAGAGGGGGGGGCTGAATATCGTGAAAACGTTTGGGATTAAGAAAAGAGAATACACAACGGAATTAAAAACAAATACACACAGAACGCAAGTGGTTTTACTTGGTTCGGAGTCACGGTCGGCTCCTACTCCAAGGCCCACGGTCCTTGATCGTTTACTGCGGGCAATTCTATATGTGCGCAAAGGTTTACAGAGTATAATACAGAAATTTTGCAGTAAGTAAATGGCAATACATTTCGTTACCGACGCCCAGTGTAGATTGTACTTCGGTGCAGAGGGTCGTCGTCGGTGCTAGAATCCCGAGATCGGAGTTTGCCGGAGCAGAGCGCTTGAATGAAGAGTGTAGAGGCGTTGCAAAATTGATGTCTGAAGCCTTAGGGGTCGAGCCCCTTTTATAGAGCTCCTGAGGGTGCCTGGGACGTCGGGGGCGCCTGACACGTGCCCTCGGATCCAAGAAACTTCATCCGCAGCTCGGTCAGCGCTATCCCTTCAGAATCGACCTCGGAGCTACGGGGGCGCCTGGGACATTGGGGGCGCCCTGGTTGACATGGTCCACTGGCTTCATGCTGATTTTGCTTCGATTACAAGTTTTGCTTTGACCTTGGGCGCCCGGGGCCTCCGGGGCGCCCTGCTCACTGTAGTTTCGAAGCAACTCTTGCTTCCTTATTTTTCCTTCGACCTTAGGGCGCCCTGGACCTCCCGGGCGCCCAACCCAGTTGCATGCCCTTCTCCTTTGGGGCGTTCTAAGCCACAGAAACACATTCCCTCGGTTCCTGCATTCAAGGTTAGTTCCAAAAACAACAAAGCACGAATATTTGTGATTTTTTACAGTCGTAGCTGTCTTGGTTCTGACTTTGGGTCTCCCAAATGGAACCCTAGGTCGAACCGACGCCTACTGTTCCCTCGACGGGGAACACGTCCTCACCTACTCCTCTCAGGAGAGTTTACCTTTTGCCAACCGGCTCCTCCGGTTGGACTTTTGCCCAGCAGCCCTTCGCCAGGTGCCTAGCAGCCCTTCGCTAGGTCTTCAATGCCTAGCAGCCCTTCGCTAGGTGCCTAGCAGTCCTTCGCCAGGTCTTCAACTCCCAGCAGCCCTTCGCTAGGTGCCTAGCAGTCCTTTGCCAGGTCTTTAACTCCTAGCAGCCCTTCGCTAGGTTCCTAGCAATCGTTCGCCAGGTCTTCGATTCCTAGCAGTCCTTCGCTAGGTGCCTAGCAGCCCTTCGCCAGGTCTTAGATTCCTAGCAGTCCTTCGCCAGGTGCCTAGCAGCCCTTAGCTAGGTCTTAGGGTTTCGATGCCCAGCAGCCCTTCGCTAGGTGCCTAGCAGCCCTTTGCCAGGACTTCATTCTGCACACTCAGTGAACACATTAGATCACAAATAGTACTTAACTTTGAATCCTTTGCCAATATCAAAACAAGGTTCGATATGGTGCTTCCTGCACCAACAAATTTTTCTTGCCTCAAGAAATTCAAGAAATTGCCGTGAGGCAATTTCTCTCGCCTCAACAAAATGTCGTGAGGTAATTACTCTTGCCTCAACAATACAAGTTGCGTGAGCAACTTGAACATCAAGAGGTGCTGATCAATAGGCTTGGAGGAATTGCATCCAAGGAGAAAACGAGCAGCCTTCTTTCTTCACAGGAGTCAGCGCTGTGGGATCGGATTGAATCGATAGAGGGGGGGGGGGTGAATATCAATCGTTAATATTTTTGGACAAAGAGAGTAATTGCACAGCGGAAATAGCAAAAACAATCGCTAACCCGGTTTATTTTTACTTGGTTCGGAGTCGCGGTCGACTCCTACTCCAAGGCCCACGGTCCTTGACCATTTACGATGGAAAATTCTATATTTTCGTAAAAGATTACAAGTTGGAGTACAAATATAGAATTTAAAATGAAATTACAGCACTTAAACAAAAATTGAACTTTTACCGACGACCTGAGAAGTTGGAAGTTTGGAGCAGCGGGTCGTCGTCGGCGCTTGAATCACGAGTACGGAGCTTGTCGGAGCGTAGCGCTTGAATGAGTGCGTAGAGAGCAAGTTATCCTGAAGCCTTGGGGTTAACAGGGGCGCCTATGTTGAAGGGGGCGCCTGACACGTGACCTCCTCTGCGCGAACCTCAATCCATAGACTTAGCCAATGCTTATCCCCTTCACTAGGGCACCTGAGTTAACTGGGGTGCCTGTGTTAACACAGGCACCTCAATGAGTTGGTCCTGAGGCTTGCGTGGCAGTTTGCTTCGAATGCTTGGAATCAACCTTCATTGGGGCGCCTATCTCAACACAGTCGCCTAGCCTAGTGAGGCGCCTCACTCCATTGAGGCGCCTAGCAGCAGAAATCTCCTTTCCTTTATTCCTGCAACCAGGGTTAGTTCCAAAACACAAGAAACATATAAATGATATAAAATAAAGCTTGATTTACAACCTGAGCTGTCTTGGTTCTGACTTTGGGCTTCCCAAATGGAACCCTAGGTCAAACCTACGCCTAATATTCCCTCCTACGGGGAACGCATCCTCATCTACTCCTCTCGGAAGAATTTACCTATTTGCCAACCGGCTCCTCTAGTTGGACTTTTGCCCAGCTTCACTCACTAGGTCTTCATGCCCAATCTGCGATCAAGTCATAGTGCCCAGCTTCACTCACCAGGTCTTCAGTGCCCAGTCCTTGACCAGGTCTTAGTGCCCAGCTTCACTCACCAGGTCCTAGTGCCCAACTTCACTCACCAGGTCTTAGTGCCCAACCTTACGTCAGGACTTAGTTGCCTAGCCCGCGACCAGGACTTAGTACCCAATTCATAGGACCAAGACTTAGTGCCTAGTGTACCTAGGACTTTTCCTGCACACTTAATCAGCATTGTTAGATCACAACAACACTTTAACTTTTGAACCGTTTGCCATTACCAAAACATAGGTTCGACTTTGGTGCTTCCGGCACCAAAAATCTCTCCCTTTTTGATTTATGGCAACATGGTTCAAAAAGTCAATTTAAAATAATATTCTGCAACAATCTAACAACAATAAGTATCTCAAGAAAACAAATTCATTTTGTTGGATCGTGAAAACACAATAGAGGGGGGGGGGTGAATATCTTGAAAGCGTTTCGGATTAGAAAAGAGAATGCGCAGTGAAAATTTAAATCAATCACACAGAACACAAGCATTTTTTACTTGGTTCGGAGTCGCGGTCGGCTCCTACTCCAAGGCCCACGGTCCTTGACTGTTTACCGTGGGCAATTCTATAATGGCGCAATGATTTACAAAGATTTGTATAATAGTAGTACAGTAAAAAGGACAAGTATACTCTTCGTTACCGACGCCCGGTGTGGATCATACTTTGGAGTAGAGGGTCGTTGTCAGCGCTAGAATCTCGAGTTCGGAGGTTTCTGGAGCAGAGCGCTTGAGCGAAGAGCATGGAGGCGTTGGAAAAATTGATTGCGAAGCCTTAGGGGTCGAGCCCCTTTTATAATACTCGTGGGGCGCCCTGGACGCTAGGGGCGCCTGACACGTGCCTGCGGATCCGAGAAACCTCATCCGCAGCTCGGTTAGTGCTTATCCCTCCAGAATCGGCCTCGGAGCTAACGGGGGTGCCCGAGACACTGGGGGCGCCCTCCTTGACTTAATCTGCTGGCTTCTGGTTACTTTGCTTCGATTGCTTGGACTCAGGGTGCCCGGGACATCCAGGGCACCCTGCTTACTGCAGTTTCGAAGCAACTCTGATTTGCTTGTTTTGCCTTGACCTTGGGGGCGCCCGGGACCTTCAGAGCACCCTGCTCAGCTACCTGCCCCTCTCCTTTGGGGCGTTCTGAGCTGCACAAACACATTCCTTCGGTCCTAAATACAAGGTTAGTTCCAAAACAACAAAGCAAGAGTATTAGATGAATTTTTTTACATCCGTAGCTGTCTTGGTTCTGACTTCGGGTTTCCTAAATGAAATCCTAGGTCGAACCGACACCTACTGTTCCATCGATGGGGAACGTGTCCTCACCTACTCCTCTCAGGAGAGTTTACCTTTTGTCAACCGGCTCCTCCGGTTGGACTTTTGCTTGATGCACCTGACCAGGTCTTCGTGCCCACCTTCCGAGCAGGTCTTCGGTGCCCAGCTCCTTGCCAGGGCTTCGTGCCCAGTCCTCGACCAGGACTTTGTGCCTACCTTTCGAGCAGGTCTTTGGTGCCTAGCTCCTTGCCAGGGCTTCATGCCCAGTCCTCGACCAGGACTTATTGCCTAGTGTGCCTAGGGCTTCTTTCCTGCACACTTAGTAAATACATTAGATAACAATAACCTCTTAACTCTTGAACCCTTTGCCATTATCAAAACCCAGGTTTGACTTAGGTGCCACATGCACCAACACATTTATCTCCCCCTGAAAATGTTCTCCCCTTGAATTTTTCAATTATATATGGGTTTTTGTAAATCTTCTAAGTACTTTTAAGTTTGACTAAGTGTTTGTCAAAATCGAGTATTAAAAAAAACTTTTCAACACTTAGACAATTTTTGTAAAAGTTTTGCAATTCTAACTTTTGTTAGAGATCTTTGTAAACACAAATTCTCTTAGGCAAGGCAAATTTTGAAAATAGATTTCCCTTAAAAAGTTTCGATTTTGAGAACTTGGGAAAACATTTGATTATTATCAAAAGCTTTTTCTATACTTAGAAAAATTTGCTTGGGAAACACTATGTGCATTTAAAACAATTTTAAAAAAAAAATTGTTTAACCAATTTTTTCAAAAAAAAATTTGTTCACTAAGAAGAATTTAACTTAGCACCATTTGCCAAAAAGTTTCAGAAGAAATTTAGCTCAGACAATTTTTGTTTACTAAGAATCATTTTCTTAGGAATATTTTAAAACCACTGCACTTAGAAATATTTAAAGTCCTTTGGAGGTTTTTGAAAGCACTTAAAAATTTTTGAAGTATTTAGAAACATTTTTAAACACTCAAAAGTACTTAGAGAAAAATTTAGAAACATTTTTGAAATACTTAGAGAAAAATTTAGAAACATTTTTGAAAACTTTGACATTTTACTTTACTCTTTGAAAAAGAGATGAAAATTTTGAAAAATTCAAAAATTAGAAAAATTAGAAAAAATTTCCTCCTCTGTTTCTCTCTCTCCCTCTTTGCTATATATCAAAAGAAATTGATAACAATTATTGCAAGTTAATTCAAACTTAGAGAAAAAAATTGAAAATCTGTATCGAACCAACTCTAATTAATTCAAGCAAGAAAAGGGACCAAACCAAATTAAAACAATCTTGTTCGGGTCCTGTCTAACCCAGTTAGCTACTTACTAACTGTTATAAAATAGTAGCTTTCACTAGAGTTAGTCAAGTTAAGTGATCTGATCTAGTTAGATTTTCTAAGCTTAACACTTAACCTGATTGCTGTTCAACTAGTATTTATTGCCCCAATTACTGCAGATGCACTGACTTAAAACATCTTGAATCAAGGCATAGACCTAAGCATCTCAACCCAGTCTAGATTATCAATCAAAGTACCCTAAGGTGCTTGTGAGATGCTGGCTTCTAGATCTATAGGTGAATGTAGTTCTAGGGTTAGGGCCTAAGCTAAGTCCATTTGCGCTAGTTTTGAAGGGGGTAAGTTTTTATAAAAAACTAAGTTGGAAAATCATTTTAAATTTCAAAAACTTGATAAAAGAAATGATTTTTCAAATTGCTAATTTTCAAAACAAATTTAAAAAAATAGGAAAACAAATTTTTAAAAAATATAGAACAATTCTATTCTACTAAGCACAACCCTAACTGTCTTCTTAGTGAGCTAAACTCAGATTCTGGTAAGGGTTTGGTAAAAATGTCAGCTAAGTTGGATTTTGAGTCCACATGCTTAAGTACTATCTCGCCCCTGGCTACATGATCCCTTACAAAATGATACCTAACTTCTAAATATTTTGTTCGGGAATGTTGAATTTGGTTCTTAGTCAAATTGATTGAACTAATGTTATCAATAAAAACTTGGGTTTGGGTGTAGTCAAGCTGGAAATCCTTAAGAGTGTGCATCATCCATAACAGTTGTGCCACACACTCTCCTAGGGAAACATATTCTACTTCGGTTGTAGATAAGTCTATGCAGTGTTGCTTTCTACTACACCAGCTGACTAGGCTATGTCCTAACAGTTGGTAACTTCCACTTGTAGTCTTTCTATCTAACTTGCACCCAACATAGTCAGAGTCAGAATATCCTGATAATTCAAAAGTGAAAGTTCTAGGATACCAAATTCCTACATTTAGGGTACCCTTAATGTACCTTAGTACTCTGTTTCGGGCTGCTAAGTGGGATTCCTTAGCACAAGTTTGGTATCTAGCACACATTCATATAGAAAATAAGATATCAGGTCTACTAGCGGTTAAGTAAAGTAGACTACTAATCATGCTTCGGTATAACTTAAGATCTACAGGCTTACCTTCAGGGTCATTATTTATTTTGACATTAGTTGTCATAGGGGTACTTAAGCTTTTTGAATTATCCATTTTGAATTTCTTTATTAACTCTTTGGCATATTTGGATTGGTGAACAAAATTGCCATCTCTAGTTTGCTTAATTTGTAAACCTAAGAAAAAGTTGAGCTCACCCACCAAGCTCATTTAGTTTGTTTCAAAAAACCCACTTAGTATCTATAATAGATTTGCCCTCAGGTTTAGGTACTAGTTCCCAGACTTGGTTTCTTTCAAATTGGGCTAATTCCTCTTGCATAGCTATGATCCAATCAGGGTCAGGTAGGGCTTCCTCTATAGTCTTAGGTTCAATTTTTGAAATGAGTGTTATCTGACTAAGATTTCTATAGGAGGACCTAGTTCTGACTCTTAAGCTTGGATCACCCATAATTTGATCAGAAGGATGATTGAGTCTGGGTTTCTTTGTCCTTCTAGAACTAGGTTCAGCCTCAGGTCCAGCTGGATGATTTGGTTCAGTGTGTGGTTCAACTACTTGGTTTGGTTCAGTTGATACCTCAGTAGTTGGTTCAAGTGTTAGTTTATTTAGTGGTTCAATTGATGATTCAATTATTGGTTCACTGTCTTCTTGATCAAGATTTGATTGGTTTAAATTTTGATTATCTTTTGATTCAACTTCTTCATCAAAAATTAAATTAATAGTTTCTTCAATTTTATGGATTTGTGTATTATAAACCTTATAGGCTCTACTAGTTGTAGAATATCCTAAGAAGATCCCTGGGGTTGACTTAGATTGAAACTTACCTAGGTAGTCCTTAGTGTTCAAGATATGGACCTTGCACCCAAAGACCCTTAGGTAGTGAAGGTTAGGCAATCTTTGATAATATAGTTTATAAGGGGTTCTATTGTGCTTTTTATTAATTAAGACCCTATTTTGAATATAACATGTCGTACTTACCGCTTTTGCCCAAAATTGGTTAGCTAGACTATATTCATTGAGCATTGTTCTAGCGGCTTCCTGAAGGGTTCTATTTTTTCTCTTTACTATCCTATTTTGTTGGGGGGTTCTAGGACAGGAAAATTCATGAATATACCCATTGATTTTGTAGAATTCCTTAAACCTTTGATTATCAAACTCTCCCCCGTGATCACTCCTAAGTCTTTTGATTTTAGTATCATTTTGATTTTCAATCATTTTGCATAAGTCAATAAATAAGTTCAGGGTTTTATCCTTAGTTTTCAGGAACCTAACCCAGGTAAACCTAGAGTAATCGTCGATAATTACTAAGCAGTACCGATTCTCGCTTAGTGACTTGGCTCCATGTGAATCAAATAGGTCAAGGTGCAGGAGCTCAAGTGTGGTTTGGGATAAGTCTGATTGAGTTGGTTTGTGAGTAGACTTAGTTTGTTTACCTTGTTTACATGAGTTATAAATTGTGTTCTCAAAATTCTTGATTTTAGGTACACCTTTAATTAAACCAAGTTGGGTAATTTTCGAGATTAGTTTGACATGAGTGTGACCTAATCTCCTATGCCAAAGGTTAGATTCTTCTAATTGCGTCAGAAAGCATTTTGGTACTAAGGGTAGATTAATAGTGTAAACATTATTTTTCCTAGTACCCTTAAGCATTATTTCTGAGTCTTGGAGGTTTCTAATAAGGCAGTTAGAGTTGGTGAAGGTAACTATATAACCAGTATCACAGAGTTGACTAATACTAAACAAATTGAACTTAAAATTTTCAACCAAGAGAACTTTCTTAATAATGAAATCTGATTTAAGTTCAATGTTACCTGGCCCAATGACTTTGAGTGTAGCATTGTTGCCAAATGCTACTGAGCCTAGGTTCTTGAACTTGATTTTAGTGAATTTCAATTTGTCTCCAGTCATGTGTCTGGAGCATCCACTATCCAACATTCACTGGTCCAAATCTTTATGTTTCTACACATAAAGTATTTGTTGATTTGGATCCATTAGAGTTAGGGATAGCTTGAATTGAATTTCACAGACTAGTCTGTCTCACCCAATCTAGTGTTATCAAACATGTTAACCATATGGGTTTTGTGAGACAAATTTTCAAAATAATATTTTAATTTTGGAAAACGATTAATTTTGAAAGAGTTGAATTAATTTAGAAAACTATCTAAGGTTATTGATTTTGAAAATATGTTGAAACTAAGATTAATTGAAATTTATGTTAGATTCAAATTTAACAAACAGTAAATTGAATTTGATTTTCAGTAATTGGCTTCCAGGTCTTGGTGAGGCACAAGACTTTCTTTGGCCGTAGCCTTATTGGAGCAACAACCCTTTCCTTGACAAAGCCTTTTACTGAAAATTCATCTTCAAGTTACTTCTTGAAAGATTTTGGTCAACTAGTTTGGGTCATGGATCGGTAGCTTCGACTAGTTCCACCAGACTAAACAGACCAAGTAGGATATACTTAACCTTATTAGAAGGGCTTCCCTAACGTACTATCATCTCACCTCCACCCAATACTATGTTGTTCAAATTTCAACTCAATCATTTGTCCTTAATCTAACCAATCCTAAATCTAAGCATGATAAAAAATTGTAAAAAGAAAATAGACAAGCAAGCAAGCAATTCAGTAAAATTATCTAACTATAAATATGATTTTTATATTGACTCCCCCTGGACTATAGCCTCGATAAGGGTTAGGCAAGATGTGAATCTTGTCCTTGGGGATCCAATACTGGTTTGGTCCAGTCTGTTTATTTAAACACAGCTTGGGGATCCATGCTTGGACTTGGGTTCTAGGTTGGTTCAATACAGAATAATATGAATGTTGTCTTGACTTGGTTCGATAACCTAATCCGGATCGATTGAGAACGAACTTCTATTTTCCAAGAATCATGTCAAGACCCTTGGAACCCGAAATGAACCATTCTAAGGCAACTTTGAGCTCCTTGACTTGAGTTTTCAAGGAGGAATTCTCTTCCTCAAGCTTTTGGACTTGAGTTGAGTTTCCTTCATGACTTGACTCAGTCAAGGACCTCGAGTTTACTTCCTCTTTAGGAGTTTTACTTCCTGTCGGAGGGACTTAACCTGGATTTTGGCTTTTGCCAAGTTTCGAGACAAATAAGAAATTGACTTAGATAACTCATATTCTGAATAACCTCTTACAGTGATTTGTCTGTTCTCCGAGATCGTGAGTCTTCCGGTGTTGACGTCCTCGTCTGGTTCCGATTCTGATCCGGAGTCGACGTTTTCCAAGGCAGTTAGGCGAGTAGATTTGCGTGCGAGACTTCTTCTTCTTCTTCGGAAGATGACTCATCCCAGGTGGCTTGAAGAGCCTTCTTTCTGCGCGCCTTCTTGGTTTCCTTTAGGTTGGGGCACTCTGACATGAAGTGTCCCTTTTTGTTGCATTCATAGCAGGTGACGTTGTTTTTGCTCTTCGACCTCGTTGAAGGTTCTGCTGGATCTTTCTTTCTTCGGCTTGATTTCTTCTTGCTCATTTGGTACTTGAGTTCTTTATAGTAATCACGAGCTAGCCGGACCAATTTGGGTCGATCCCCTTCACTATCTTCTGATTCCGAGTCTGAGTCAGACTCGGGTGTTGGTTAAGACTTCTTCTTACGAACTTTTCCTTGAGTTTTACCTGCAACAAAAGCTACACCTTTCTCGACCAAGGTAGTATTAGTTTGTTCGTGCAGTTCTAGCTCAGAAAATAACTCATCTAATTTAATTTCGGATAAATTCCTTGAAACCTTGTAGGCATCCATCATAGACGCCCACAGTGAGTTTCTCGGAAATGAATTTAAAGTATACCTTATTAGGTTAGGGTTTTCAACTATGGTGTGCAGTCCGTTCATCAGCTCTTGGATTCTGCCGTGGAGTTGAGCTACAGTCTCGCCATCATGCATTTTTATTGTATAGAGTCTGTTGAGCAACAGATCTCTTTTGCTGATCCTGGTGTCGGAAGTGCCTTCGTGTAGCTCGATCATCTTGTTCCAGAGCTCCTTCGCGCTGTTGAAGGGTCCTACCCGGTTCAGCTCTTCTTTTGTCAGGCCGCACTACAAGGTTTGGGTCGCTTTTGCATTGGCCTCGATCTTCTTCTTTAGTGGGTCGTCCCACTCGGTATAGTGTTGCACCACACCTTGTGCATTCTTTGGAATTTCCAGTCCAGACTGGATAATTATCCACATGTCCACCTGAGTTTTTAGGTGGACTCCATCCTACTTTTCCAGTAGGAGAAATCTTCTCCACTGAAAAGAGGAGGTCTGGCGGTGCTGTATCCTTCTTGCATGGCCATTAAAATTTTTATGAAAAAGAATTAAAAAAAACATGTTCCAAGACCGAGTCTTGGATTAGTAGTGCTAGAAGAATATTAATAACGAAAGAAAATCGAGTGGTGTTGCACCAACCTCGATTAACGAGAATGATTCGAGCGAAAAAAATTTAAAATTCAAAAATTCTCAAACTGGTGGTTGCACCATGTTTGAACCACCCGCTCTGATACCACTTGTGGGATCGGATTGAATCGATAGAGGGGGGGGGTGAATATCGATCGTTAAAATTTTCGGACAAAGAGAGTAATTGTACAGCGGAAATAGCAAAAACAATCGCTAACATGGTTTGTTTTTACTTGGTTTGGAGTCGCGGTCGACTCCTACTCCAAGGCCCACGACCCTTGTCCGTTTACAATGGGCAATTCTATATTTTCATAAAAGATTACAAGTTGGAGTACAAATATAGAATTTAAAATAAAATTACAGCACTTGAACAAAAATTGAACTTTTACCGACGACCGGAGAAGTTGGAAGTTCGGAGCAGCGGGTCGTCGTCGGCGCTTGAATCGCGAGTACGGAGCTTGTCGGAGTGTAGCGTTTGAATGAGTGCGTAGAGAGCAAGTTATTCTGAAGCCTTGGGGGTGAACCCTTTTATATAGGGTTAACAGGGGTGCCTGTGTTGAAGGGGGCACCTGGCACGTGGCCTCCTCTGCGCGAACCTCAATCCGCAGACTTGGCCAATGCTTATCCCCTTCACTAGGGCGTCTGAGTTAACTGGGGCACCTGTGTTAACACAGGCGCCTCAATGACTTGGTCCTGAGGCTTGCGTGACAGTTTGCTTCGAATGCTTGGAATCAACCTTCACTAGGGCGCCTGTCTCAACACAGTCGCCTAGCCTAGTGAGGCGCCTCACTCCATTGAGGCTCCTAGCAGCAGAAATCTCCTTTCCTTTATTCCTGCAACCAGGGTTAGTTCCAAAACACAAGAAACATATAAATGATATAAAATAAAGCTTGATTTATAGCCTGAGCTGTCTTGGTTCTGACTTTGGGTTTCGTAAATGGAACCCTAGGTCGAACCGACGCCTAATGTTCCCTCCTATGGGGAACGTGTCGTCACCTACTCCTCTCGTGAGAATTTACCTCTTTGCCAACCGGCTCCTCCAGTTGGACTTTTGCCCAGCTTCACTCACCAGGTCTTCGTGCCCAATCCGTGACCAGGTCTTAGTGCCCAGCTTCACTCACCAGGTCTTCCGTGCCCAGTCCTTGACCAGGTCTTAGTGCCCAGCTTCACTCACCAAGTCTTAGTGCCCAACCTTACGTCATGACTTAGTTGTCCAACCCGCGGCCAGAACTTAGTGCCCAATTCATAGGACAGGACTTAGTGCCTAATGTGCCTAGGACTTTTCCTGCACACTTAATCAGCATTGTTAGATCACAACAACACCTTAACTTCTGAACCCTTTGCCATTATCAAAACATAGGTTCGACTTTCGTGCTTCCGGCACCAACAGGTGGCGCACTCAATCCGTGAGAGGGAGAGAGAGATAGAGGAGGAGAGGAGAGAAAAACTTAGGGTTTTCTTGTGTTCTCTTGGATTAATTATCAACTTGGTTTCATGCCACATGGGGTATATATATAGGGCTACGATAGGGACCATCAAGAGAAGTTGGATCTTGGCTTGCTAATGGATCTAAATCCGATCCATTAATGAAGATCCATTCTACTGAAGGATCCTCACTGAATTACCTCGCCAACCCCCATATTTTCATATGGGCTCAACCTATTATGAGTACATCCATCCCCCTATGTTTAAGATATCGAATGCCCGTCGATTAATTTAAATTACTGACAATTTTAATTAATCGACTTCTGGCTCCTTGATTAGTACCACTCAACCTTATCATCATGTCAGATCAAATCCACTTGCAGGGTTTAACATGATGAACCTTATGCGCTCATCAAGGGGGCATCATCATCTCGACTCACCAGGACACGGATTCCGTCAATAATCAACGACACACCATATAATTAATATTATTTCCCAACTTACCGGGCCTATCGATTTAGCTGAATAAATCTCACCTATTGGTAAATAAAAGAAATAAAATATTAACTATACGTGCCTGTTATTATATCGGGATTTAGGGATTGTACTCCATAATAATCCGAGGTCTAATCCAATTATTAAGTCAATACAAATTGGATGACCTCTAGTTTTGTTCCTGCTCAATGCACACAAAGCGCACTAGTGTAATTCTATGGTCTAGACAAACCACACCTAATTACACTACAACCATCCCGATGGTTTATCCAAATCCATCTCGGTTGTGAGCCTCTACTTATATAATGCAAGCAACTGATAACATAATATTCAGTGTGTCACCACACACCATGTTATCTACAATGCAAAGTATTGGACTTTTATGCATATACTAATATAAATATGTGTCTGTGTTGTTGTGATTCTCTTTTAAAATGTGGACGTTCATACAGAAAAGGCAAGGCTTTTAGTATACATCCTAACAATCTCCCACTTATACTCAAAGACTTTGTTGTCCTAAAAATGTCATACATTTGACTCCCTAACCCTCCACATGCCTAAAGCTCTCGCTATTAAGGCCTCAGTGAAAAAATCTCCCAGGTTGTCCTCTGATGTAATCTCGGCAACAACAACATTTCCTCTCCTGGGTGGTACTTGCGCTCTATGTGTTTACTCACCTTATGGGCTCGTGACTCCTTCGAGTTTGCAACTGTACCATTGTTTATCACAACAAAATGCAAAAACTTTGAGCAAACCAGGAATCACATCGAAGTCCATCTTGAGGTTCCTGAACCATGTAGCTTTTTTGGCTGTCTAAGAGACTGCCATCCATCCAGCTTCCATGGTGGAGTCCGTCACGCAACTGCTGCGCGACACTCTCCCATACAATGGTTCCACCTCCTAAAAGTAAACACAAAACCCCGAGGAATACTTATATTTGCCCCTATCTGATTGGAATTCTGTATCCATATAACCCACAGGAGATTGGTCTGCCCGGTAAACCACCATATAACCCTTAGTCCTTCTCAGGCACTAATATATGCTTTTACCGTAACCCAATTTTCTTGACCTGGGTTACTCCGATATCTGCTAACCATGCCCACGACACAACAGATATCTGGTCTCGATTTTAGCATACATGAGGCTTCTTATAGCTGATGCTAAAAGAACCGCCATTACCTACTCTATCTACTTTGATAATCTAAAGATATCTCCTTAGATAGAGTAGCTCCACAGCTAAAAAGTACAAAACCTTTCTTGGAGGTTTCCATGCTAAAACGAGTTAAGACTGTGTCTCTGTATGAAACTTGGGATAAACACAGCATCCTTCTCTGGTGATCCCTTAGAACTTTGATTGCCAAGGATGTGCCCTGCTTCTCCTAAGTCCTTCATATCAACTGTTTGGACAACCATACCCTTACGTCTGATAATACTTTGTCATTGTTGCCAACTAACAAAATATTATCTACGTATAGTACAAGAATACCACTACGTTTCCGTCACATTTCTTACATACACAAATCTCATCCGTCCTTTGAACAAATCCATATGACTGGATTATCTCATCAAAGCGGATGCTCCTTGTCATAGGTCCAGGGATCTTGGTTCATGGTTGCCAAGGACCGAGTCCGAAGACTCTCCCAAGAACATGAATACTTCTGGTTGACTAACACCCCTCCCACTACGACGATGTACCACCTGTGTATCTTCTGTGACACGCGGTGCAGTGACTTGTGGTATATCTTCTTGTACCGTTGGTACTAAGGTCAGAATGTCGCCTCTAAATTCTTCAAGAACTAGTCTACTCATGGGCTTATGGTTCATCACATAGTCCTCTTTTAAGAATCGGGTATTCGTGCCAACGATTACCTTCTGATCCTTAGGACTATAGTACCACCTTTAGTTCCTCTAGGATAGCCTACGAACAAGCGCACAAGATTCTAATTTATCAGTATCCCCTCTCAACACATGTGCTGAGCTACCCCATCTCCGAATATGCCATAGACTTGGCTTTCGCTTAGTCCACACTTCTACGGGAGTAGAAGGCACTGACCTAGATGGTATCAAGTATGTACGCTACAGTTTCCAGAGCATATCCCCAGAACGAATCCGGCAACTCGAAGCAGCTCATCATTGTCCTAACCATCTCCATAAGATCCCTTTTCCTTCACTCTGCTGCACCGCTCTGTTGGGGTGTACTGGGTGCAGTTAATTGGGATTGAATCTCAACCTCTGATGAGAAAGTCCTAATTTCTCCCATGAGGTACTCATCACTACGATCTGATCATAGTGTCTTAATACTTTTACTTTGATGTTTCTCCACATCAGCCAAGAATTCTTTGAACTGATCAAAGCATTCAGACTTGTAGCCATCAAGTAAACATATTCATACCTTTGAATATTCGTCTCACGAGGTATTCAAAGCTACCTCTATCCTGGATAGGCATAGGACCACACAAATCAGAATGAACTAATTCTAACATATCTTTGGCAGCCTTGAACGGCCTCTTGGTCGTCATACCTTCCAAGCAAGATTCAAAGGTTGGGAAGTCTCCCACCACCAATGAAACCTAGGGCCCATCGGCTATTGACCTTTAAATCCTACTAAGGTTAATATGACCAAGCCTTAGATGCCAAAGACATGTTTGGTTCATTTTGGTAGGAACCTTTCTCTTATTTTGATTAGATGATGAGTTATTAGCTACTATTTGCATCATGGGAGACTTTGGTTCTAATTGCTTAAATTGCTTATCCATGTTCCTAAACAGATAATCATTCTATTCCACTTTTCATAACAAAAAGCAATAGAATATCTATTATTTCAGAAACTGAACCAAAGTTTTTCAAAAAATTAGGTACATAAAAGCAATCTTCTTAAAACCAAAACTTTATTTTCCTATCTAAAAATAACTCCCACTGTAATAGTGGTCACCTTCGTAGCATATCCCATGTAGATGGTAATCTCTTCCTTAACTAGTCGTTGGGCTTCCTGGAACCCCTACAAAGAATTACAGACATAATTAGTGGCATTCGTATCTACACACCAGGTACTGGTAGATAACACCGCTAATCATGTTACAATGACAAAAGATAAAGATATAGCTTTGTCTTGACGGCGGGAACATTTTGCCTTCCAATGTCCAGTTTGCTTGCACATGAAGCACTTGCCTCTTGGCTTCTTCACGCCAGTCCGAGGTCCCTGCGATCCAGCCGCCTTCTTGTACCCACCTTGTTTTTTCTTCTTTCTGCCTTTCAGCACCGATGTAGAAACCTTCTGAGTAACCAAGGCCTGCGAACTCTGACGAAAGAGCCCCTCTGCCGCCTGGAGTTCTCCTATCAGTTCCCCCAACATATACTCATGCTTGTTCATGTTATAGTTGAGCCGGAACTGCTCAAAACTCCTAGGCAGAGACTGGAGTATAATATCGACCTGGGTTTCCACGTTGATCTGTGCTCCCAGTACCTCAATCTCATTGAGATGAGCCATCATTTTCAGGACATGATCCCTCACGAGTGTCCCCTCGACCATAGTAGTCGTCATCAGATTCTTCATCGCAACCTGCCTAGCTACCTGACCCTGGTGCCCGAAGAGCTCCTTGAGGTTTAGCATCATGTCACTAGCAGTGGGCATGACCTGATGCTGATGTTGTTAATGATATGAGAGAAGTGTCCTAAGGCAATCGTCTTATGATTGTAAACATTTATTTAATAAATGAAAATTCACTATTTGAGTATACATATTTGTGTATTTGATTGGGATCTTAAACTCATCTACTGAATGCCCGCAATACAATTCACAGCATAAGAGAATTTGTGATGGGATCACAACTAGTGATTATCTCTACATGTGCAATTGTGAAGTATTGAAAATATCCCTAGTCGATGAATTGATAAAAACGGACACTATCAATTTTGTTGAGACTAGCATGGGTTATTCTCTAATCAGCTGATTCTCACTGGCTGGTGACATTGGGATGTCCGGAGATAAACATGGATGCTAGTTAAGGGAACTAGTTCATTGGAGTGACTAGTTGTAAAACTTCACATGGTAGTCTATACATAGACAGGTCAGTGAAGTTCTTACCGCAGCTTAAGTGCGATGTTCCATTGACTTGCGGTGTTCAAGTCATCTTGGTCATGGAGACTTATACTTTAACATCTTAAGCAAGCATCTCCAAAGGAGGTGTGGACCCAGGATGGTTGGGTATAAGCCGAAGTGCCCGAAGATGTTTGAACAGCCTACAAAGGATTCACCACTCCTTGCGAGGAGATGTATACCCAGGCCTATCGTCGGATTGTTACTCAAAGCCTCTGGCCAGAGCATATCATGTTTAGAGTATGAGTCTCTTAAATACATGAGAGTAATTAGAAATCCAAAGGACGAGAAAGATACTACTTGGGCTAGGTGTGACATAGTCAGCCTAGTGGGGACTGACACACACATACCATGTCCTAAACCAAGTGGGTATAAGATGGTGAAGGGAATGAGGCACGATACATTAGAGCTGCTGAAGAGTTTCAGAATAATTTCTGAAGTCAACCGTTGATCTTTCGATTAATTGGGGATCATGATGTACTACTAGGTGTCACTCATGATCGTTCTATAATTGATGAATTATAGATGACCAACATAAATCGAAAGCCTATTTAGTCACACGCACTACGAGTAATCCGAGGGATTTAAAACGAGTTGAAAATTGGATTTTCCGATCAAGAGAAATAAGTCGAATCTGAATTTATCAGAGGCGCAACGGAAGCTTAAAATGGCTAAGTCTTTTGAAGGCTTATTGGGCGAATTAAATGAGTTTAATTCGCGAGGGAAGGGCTTGGAGTGGCCGGCCAAAGAGGGTGCCGGCCACCTAAAGGAGAGAAACCAATTTAATTGGTTTAAATTATAAAATAAATCAAGCGCGATTTGTTTTATAAAAATTATGGATAAATAAATTTGTTTTCATGGAAATTAAAATAAACTTTAAATGTTTTATTTTTATTTTATAAAATCAATTATGAATTGATTTTTCCATGATAAGAAAAATTTATATAATAAATTTATTCTTTTTATGGAAATTAAAATGAACCATGGATTGGTTTATTTTATTTTATAAAATCAATTATGAATTGATTTTTCCATGATAAAGAAAAAATTTATATAATAAATTTATTCCTTTTATGGAAATTAAAATAAACTTTAAATGGTTTATTTTATAAAATTAATTATGAATTGATTTTTCCATGATGAGAAAATTTATATTATAAATTTTATGAAAATTTATTCCATAATTAAAAAGAGAGATGTATTTGTTTTATTATAAAATTAGTTATAATAAAACTTGGCATAACGGAATAATTAATAAGAAAATTTATAAGATAAATTTCTTATGAAAATTTATTCCGTTAATTCCGTTAAAGGGGAGACATGGCAAGGGAGAGGCTACTATATAAAGGAACCAAGGCTAGGCTTAAATTCCTCAATTGAGTTATCAAGAGATTAGTAGCTCTCTCTCTCTCTCTCTAACTCTCTCTCTCTAGGGCCGGCCCCCCTCTCTCTCTCTAGGGCCGGCTCTCTCTCCTCCCCTAGGGCCGGCGCACATCCCAAGGGTGGCCAAGAGCTTCATCCGCCAAGAAGGTGCCGAAGAAGAAGAAACGGATCGCGACTCCTTCTTTCCTTTCCCGGAATTTTGATTCCGTTACTTGGTGGTTAGTTTCCTTTCTTCTCTCTTGATCTTCTAGTTGTGCCTTTAGAGAATCTAGTAGTTCTCGTCGGCACAAAACTCGTGACTTTGCGAAGTCATCCCGAAGAGAACTCGGCGTGGACGCGAATAGAGGCGGAGCTTCCAAGGGACGCTACGGTTGGATCTCGTCCCTTTCTTCGAGTTACGCGAGGTACAAAGTAAATTAGTTTACTTTTCCGTAAAATTTTAATTTACGATCATGTCCACACATCATAAGGTTGCATGCTAGATACGTGGTTAAAAATAATTTGAGAAATTATTTATGCTAATTCTTCCGCTGCACATAAATATTTTAAAATTTACGAACCCGTATCCTTGTGAACATGCACCCGGTCCCAACAGATGTTGCAATACATTTGACATAGATGCCAGAATGTAACATCGTGTCATCTCATCTGCCTTGATCCACTTCTTGTAACGCTCCCTCTGCTCTTCACCAGAGTTCTTGCTAGACTTTTAAGGACAGTCCTCGAAGAGCACATATTTGTACTCTTCAGCAATAAGGACTATGTCTAGGTTCCTTTTCCAGTCTGTATAGTTAGAGCCAGTAAGCTTATTTTCCTTAAGTATAGTTGCTAGTGGGTTAAAGGTCATTTTGAAAATCCTGAGAATCACAACATACACAACTTTAGATTTCTAAAATAAATTGATTCCTCAAACAATAAAATTTTGAAATCAACCAACACCTCTAAACATCGAGAAATTCGCATGCCACGATGGTGTGGACGTATACGAATTTCTACATTCGTAAGAGAAGGTTTTACCCATTAATCTTACTATCTTGTCAACCTAACTTTTTGGCAAATAAGATTAATAGTTGGTTCACTTCGGCCTTGCAAATAATAGCAGTGACTCCGATGGAGAGGATACTATTATTCACATCTAAGTGTTTACCAATACACGACACTAAGAAAATTATTTCCGATTATGTGCCGTCTGATGGGGAAGTGTACACGCTCTTCAATAATTTTCTATAGTCTTTTTCGACCCAGTGATCCACAGAACAAGCCCATCCGATGGGGAGGAAGACACTCAGAGCCGACACACAGACCCTTAGGATTGTAATAGAGGCCACGGGACCCTTAGGGTCCCTCTCCCACTTAGTTATTTAGTTCGAGGAATTTTACATACACACACATGAAAAGCATATAAACCAACATAATGAAATAGAAAAAACCTAGATTTTCCAACTTTCATGGCCTTAGTCTCCAATGCGCCTCTAGTCATGTCGTCACCTCGTCCGCTCCTCCCTACACCATGCGTAAGCCACCTTGAAGGGATCTCGAAGCCGAGATGACTAGCTAATTATTTACATCCATCGATCCTATACTCCACGAAGGAGTGTACATCAAATCTAGATCGAAAGTAAACAAAATGCTCGGTTAAACACGTGTCATATTTAATTACAAAAATTAAATACTATCTATCTTCGTCAACCCCGAGGATTTAATTAATTACCAAACATTGCACAATCAATCACACATATCAATTATTTGGCCATGATAGGTTGGAATCTAGAGCTTGCAACACAAAGTTAGCCTACGCACATCCACATATCATCCAGCAAAATAAAATATATGAAAAAGTGCAAATATTAACCAATCCTAAACACACAAAACCAGAAACCTCATCTTTGATACCAATTGTTGGGTATGACTTGGCGGGTTTCCTAAGCGAATACTTGGTCGTCCTTGAGAGACCTCTCCATGTCTACGAATTAAAAAATTAATCTGAATGGAGACCCATCTCCCAACGACCATCTTGTCATCGTATCGAATGGTTCAAATTACATCTTGGTCAATCTCAAAGATCGAGCCTTGTAATTTGCCTAACCGAACGACCGCTGAAAAGACGACGAGTGGATCGCCGGTTTTTGTGTTTATTATCGGGGGTCCAATTAATTAATTATTAACATTGATTAACAAATAATCAAAACCATAAAAATTAATTATTAGCCACATAAAATGACAAGAAAATCAAAGGAACCAAGGAAGAGTATATACCTTCCGTTACCTTACGATCTTCTACCGTATGACCCTCCCCTTTTGGACGTCGTGTGGGTGACGATCTACCAAGAACCGTGGTCACCAAGTCGATCCCTTCTCCTTGCACCAACCAAGCCCTAACCAAAGGTGTCATGCCTCGAGACCCCCCAGGAGCCGCTGATCCAATAGAACACAAGGCATAAAGGCCTCAAAATCGGGTAAACCATACCTGACTGCGGACCGGTTCGACTTACGATAAAACACAAGGCATAAAGGCCTCACAATAGTACAACTATACTGCCGTATAGTATGACTAAATCCAACACAAAAGCAACAGCTGATGAAAATATAGAAAGTACTACTAACAAAATAGACGAAAAATCCCGAAGACATCTCGACGAGTACGCGAACTGGGACAGGTTGTCGGGCATGCTCCAGTCAATCATCCTAAAATAAAAAAAATAAGGAGCTAGCGGAATGAGTCATACAACTCAGCAAATATCCCATCATATATATACAAGATGCCCTAATATAACAACAGTGTAATAGACTACCAAAATAACAAGTTCACAGGCAGTAATAAGAAGAGCTGCAAGAGAAAAATAAGAACTACCATACCAATGTAGCAGAGTCGCCAAGACCAGACATAAGGGTCTCCTGTAAGTGCATGTCAATCATATGTAGCATCAAATAAAAACAAGCGCAAGTAAGGGCAAAATAAACGAATACACAAGGTGCAATGGCATGGTCACCCCTGCTGTCGGTGAGATATCGTCACCTATGTACGGGAGGAGGCTGAACGGAGGCCACCATCCGACGTAGGGCTGTGACTGCCGTCTATACTCTGCCATCACTACTCCTGAGCGATTGAGTAGACGGAATGTTGCCGGTGTAACACCCCAACTCCATGCCCTATCTGGGGACCTCTTTGTCTACCCTAGGTCATCTCTGGAGGACATCTCTGTCTGGGTGTTACCCCTACCCCATGTATATAAATGGGGGAGAGACCTCTCCCTCTCATCTCCTGGTATATGGACTACTTAAGGAGGGACATCTACCTGCTATCACACTCCGATTCATTAACCCATGAGTGCACGAGCGAAGCAGCATAGAGCACACTACCCATACTCCATCAACCACTAACCGTCAACCACTAACCCATGAGTGGTCGTATGGGTAGGTCAGTATGACTGTCGACCAAGCTCACCCAAAAGGGGCCCCTGATCGACAGTAATGCACAGTGCACGATGATGCATAACACTGGTCAAACAACATCCACTATCTAGTCCACCTATATCAACATGATATGCAAGGATCGTGGAAAATGTACCATAACCTAAGTCCTAAAGGTATAGGTATCACATGTCAGTTGTGACACAAACAACATCAGCAAAACAAATATAAAAGTCATGCCACAATCTATTACTCTATTGCTAATCAAGCATATCAAGTATATATATATCTGTGACAATTCTAAAAGAAGAGTCAGAGATACCCGCCTCCAATGTAGGAATCCAAAAGTGAAGAGAGCCCACTGCCTGAATAATCCACAACACCTCTGTGTCCTGTATCAACAGACATATTAAATAGCTATCATCACAACTATTAAGTAGTTAAATAAATCCCTAAATCATATCAAGGTTAGCCTAATCACCATTTTCATTTAATTATCTCTAATTAGATGATAGACTCAAGTTGTCGGGATTGGGTTCAAACTTAGGTTTAGTCCAACCCTAGACAAGATCCAATCCAACAGAACCTTCCAAGATCACCCTATACCAATCAACCCAGAGCACCAGGAAGAGCTCACGGCAGAATATAGCAACACATCAGATCACCAAAACATATACAAATCCTATATCCATGATCATCTCTTAACCACCGAACCAAAACCTCAAGAACCAACAGATCAAAACCCTAGAAATCTTTACAATTCATATCCAAAAACTTATCAAAACGAAAACCCAAGGTCCCATACAGAACCCTCCAAATCAGATGTGAACTCAAGCAACAAATTCGGTAAAGAAACCAAAACGAATTCGAAACATAAGTTATCATTCCTAAAACAAATCAATCTAGGGCAGTATTGCTATCAAAAGCAGTAATCTAACCCAACACCTAATTCACCTTGCCAATCCATTCACAGTCTTCAACCTAGTTCAAGAAAACAACACGTACCTAATGGATTGAGACCGCAGTGGCTTATCCTGCCAAAGATCTGCCGGCGAGCACACCTAGTGACCTCCAAGACTCCGTCAATCGACAGTCGAGCCCACGCACCCCTCCTCTCTGTGATCAGATAAGCTAGGGCAAGGATCACCGGCCAAAAGACCAACGTAAGGGGAAAACCCTCCTACTCCACCGAGCCCCGATGGCGCAACAGTAAAGCACACGGCAAGGCTCGAGGTTTTGCCGACGACGATCGAAGAAGAAGAGGAAGATCGAAGAACGAAGGAGAAGACCGGGGTGCGATCTCGGGTTGGCTTCGTGCGCAAGAGATAAGAAGTGGGAGAACTCGATGGAGGATGCGTCGGCTGCGATCTAGGGCACGGAAGGAATAAGAAGAGTCCGGTGTTGGCTGCGACGCAGGGGAAAAGGAGAGCTTATAAGTGGGGTCTTTTTGCATTAAAGCCCTCACACTTCCACCTAATGAAATATAAGCCCTTAATTTTCCACTTTTTACCTTTTAGCCCTTCAATTTTTCATATTCTAACAAAAGCGATGCCGCCGACCACTCCAAGGAAGAAAATAATCCAAACACAAACCCTACTAATCCTTTCCTCCAGCGTCGACGCCGAGCAACTTTACTCGGAGAAGTCCAATCTGTCGTGAGCAGATTTTCTCCAACCTGCCCGAAGAAAGTTGTCGTTCTGCTCCTCCTCCAATAAATTGTCATTCTTCCTCCAAGAAATTGCGTTGCCTCAAGAGGCAATTTGATTCGTCCTCCAAGAAATTGCCTTGGTCTCAACAAATTGCCGAGGCAATTTGTCTTGCCTCAACAAAACAAGTTGCGTGAGCAACTAGAACACCAAGAGGCGTTGATCAGTAGGCTTGGAGGAATTGCAGCTAAGGAGAAAATTTGCAGCCTTCTTTCTTCACAGGAGTTGGCGCCGCACTCAATCCGTGAGAGGGAGAGAGAGAGAGAGAGAGAGAGAGGAGGAGAGGAGAGAAAAACTTAGGGGTTTCTTGTGTTCTCTTGGATTAATTATCAACTTGGTTTCATGCCACATGGGTGTTGGGTATGGCTTGTCGGGTTTCCTAAGAGAATACTTGGTCGTCCTTGAGAGACCTCTCCATGTCTATGGATTAAAATTTAATCCAAATGGAGACCCGTCTCCCAACGACCATCTCGTCATCGTATCGTTCGGTAAGAATTACAACTTGGCCAATCACAAAGATCCTGCCTTGTAATTCTCCTAATCGAACGACCACGGAAGAGACGACGAGTAGATTGCCGGTTCTTGTGTTTACGGTTGGGGTTTAGTTAATTAATTATTAGCTATGATTCACAATCATAATAATTAAACAACACACATGAAATGACGAGACTAATTATCATGGCACAAAAAATCATAAGGAGCTTAGGGAGAGATTATACCTTCCCAATTACCTTGCTGCCTTCTACCTTATGTCCCTCCCTTCCCGGACGTCGTGTGGGCGATGAGCTACCGAGAACCAGAGTCACCAAACAAGAGCCTAAGCCTTCTCTTCTTCCTCTCCTTGCGTCGGCCAAACAAAAACTAGGGTTTTTGTTGCCGCCATCTAAACCAAAGAGAAGAACTCCTTCATCTCGCGTCCAACACCTCCTTCCTCCTTCTACAGCTGCTGTCGACCCGAGGAGGAGTCAAGGAGATGATCTCCTCCCTCAACCAACCACAGGAAAGACCTCCCTTGGAGGTTTTTGGCTCCGCCGCCCCTTGGATGGGTTGCACCGTCGTCGGCCCTCTCCCTTGCCACCACATCTACGTCCGGCCAAGAGGAATATGAGAGACTCCTCATCCTTCCTTGTACCATGCAACAAGTGAAGAAGAAAGGTGGAGAAGAGAAGAATCCGACTTCTTCTCTTATCCCTTGCCGCCAGCCAAACCGTGCCCTAGGAGAGAGAGAGAGGAAGGGAGAAGAAAATTAAGAGGCTTAATTAACTTGTTTCTTGATGGCTTCATGGGGTATATATAGGGCTAAGGTAGGGACCAAGAGGAGGAGTTGGATCTTGGTCCGCTAATGGATCTAAACCCGATCCATTAATTATGATCCATTCCACTAAAGGATCTTAATTGAACTTCCTCACCAACCCCCATATTTTCATATGGGCTCCATATATTATGAGTCGTCCATCCCTCCATGTTTAAGATATCGAATGCCCGTTAATTAATTTAAATTACTGACAATTCAAATTAATTAACTTCTAGATCCTTAATTAGTACCACACAACCTTATCATCATGTTGGATCAAATCCACCTGCAGGGTTTAACATGATGAACCTTTTGAGCTCATCAAGGGGGCATCATCATCCCGACTCACCAGGACATGGATTCCGTCAATAATCAATGGCACATCATACAATTAATATTATTTCTCAACTTACCGGGCCTATCGATCTAACAGAATAGATCTCGCCCATTGGTAAATCAAAGAAATAATAATTAATAATATGTGCCCGTTATTATATCGGGATTTAGGGATCATACTCCATAATAAAATCTGAGATCCTATCCAATTATCAAGCCAGTACAAATTGGATAACCTCTGGTTTTGGTCCAGCTCAATGTACTCGAAGCAAACTAGTGTAATTTGTGGGATCGGATTGAATCGATAGAGGGGGGGTTGAATATCGATCGTAAAAATTTTCGGACAAAGAGAGCAATTACGCAGTGGAAACAGTAAAATCAATCGCTAACACGATTTCTTTTTTACTTGGTTCGAAGTCGCGGTCGGCTCCTACTCCAAGGCCCATGGTCCTTGACTGTTTACGATGGGCAATTCTATATTCGAAAAGAGTTTACAAGTTGGAGTACAAATATAGAACTGAAAATAAAATTACATCACCTAAAGAATTAAACTTTTACCGACGATCGGAGAGGATGGAAGTTTGGAGCAGCGGGTCGTCGTCGGAGCTTGCATCACGAGTACGGAGCATGTCAGAGTGTAGCGCTTGAACGAAAGTGTTGAGAGCGAGATTTGCAAGTTATTATGAAGCCTTGGGGGTGAACCCCTATTTATACTGGTCAGTGGGGTGCTTGTGTTGAAGGGGGCGCCTGACACGTGGCCTATCCTGCAAGAACTCCAATCCGCAGACTCGGCCAGCGCTTATCCCTTCAACTGGGGCGCCTGAGCTGACTGGGGCGCCTGTGTTAACACAGGCGCCTAGCTTGACTTGGTCCAGAGGCTTGCGTGGCAGTTTGCTTCGAATGCTCTGTTTAACCCTTCACTGGGCCGCCTGTCTCAATATAGGCACCTAGCCCAGCTAGGGCGCCTCACTCCATTGAGGCGCCTGAGTGCAGAAAACTCCTTCCATTCGTTTCTGGAACCAGGGTTAGTTCCAAAGACATACAAAGCATACAAATGATATGATTAGAACATTATTTACAGCCTGAGCTGTCTTGGTTCTGACTTTGGGTCTCCCAAATGGAACCCTAGGTCGAACTGACGCCTAATGTTCCCTCCTATGGGGAACGCGTCCTCACCTACTCCTCTCGGGAGAATTTACCTTTTTGCCAATTGGCCCCTCCAGTTGGACTTTTGCCTAGCTTCACTCACCAGGTCTTCGGTGCCCAGTCATCGGCCAGGTCTTCGTGCCCAGCTTCACTCACCAGGTCTTCGTGCCCAACTTCAATCACCAGGTCTTCGGTGCATAGTCCTCGACCAGGTCTTCGTGCCCAGCTTCACTCACCATGTCTTCGTGTCCAACCTTACGTCAGGACTTAGTTGCCCAGCCCATGGCCAGGACTTAGTGCCCAATTCATAGAACCAGGACTTAGTGCCTAGTGTGCCTAGAACTTTCCTGCACACTTAATAAGCTTGTTAGATCACAACCAAATCTTAACTTCTGAACCCTTTGCCATTATCAAAACATAGGTTTGACTTTGGTGCTTCCGACACCAACAATCTCCCCCTTTTTTATTTATGGCAACACGGTTCAAAAAGCTAAGTTAAAACAACATATTATAGCAATCTAACAACAGTAAGTAAATAAATTCATTTATCTCCCCCTAAAATTTCCAATGTCATACGGGTTTTAGTAAAACTTTCTAAGTGCTTTTAAATTTGACTAAGTGTTTGTCAAAATTGAGCATTTGCAAAAAGCTTTTCAATACTTAGGTATTTTTGAAAGAGTTTTGCAATTCTAAATTTAGTTTTGAAAGACTTTTACTTAAAAGGCTTTGCAAAAAATCATTCTTACTCAAGAATTTCAATATCAAAATTTAAAAAGGTTTCAACTTTTGTACACTTAGAAAATTTTATACTTTTGAAGAAGTTTTGTAAGCCTAAGTTTTGTTTTGAAAAACTTATACTTAAAAGGCTTTGCAAAAAAAATCTTTAAGGAATTTTTAAATAAGTCTTTGCAAAAGTTTGTTCTCTACGAAAATCTTACCTAGAAACTTTTGCCAAAAATTTCAAAAGAATTTTGCCCAGACAAAGTTTGTTTACTAAGAAAAATTTTACACAGAAAAACAATACTCTTCGAAGGTTTTGAAACACTTAGAAATTTTTGAAATCAATTAGAAAAACTTAGAAGAAAATTTTGTAGTACTAAAGACAATTTGAAGAACTTAAACAATTTGAAGCACTTAGAAAAAACTTTGAAGCACTTAGAAAAACTTTTGAGGCACTTAGACATTTTACTTTACTTTACTTTTTGAAAAAAAGATGAAAAATTTGAAAAATTTAGAAAATTAGAAAATTTTCTCCTCTGTTTTTCTCTCTCTCCCCCTTTGCCATATATAAAAAAAATGATAACAATTTTTGCAAGTTAATTCAGACTTAGAAAAAAATTGGCAATCTGTATCGAACCAACTCGAATTAGTTCAAGCAGGAAAAAAGACCAACCCACTTAATCTAGTCTTGTCAAATTCGGGGGTCAAAAAGGTTTCATAAAGCGTTCTTAATGAAAAACTTGTGAGTGAAAGAACCCACTGAATTGAATTTGATCTATGAATCTCACCAACAAAACTTCTTTCCTTTGCAAAGTACTTAGTATAATTTTTGAAAAACACATCATTTTTGACAAAACAATTTCAAAAATCTTCCTTTTTGAAAAAGGACTAAATATTAGAAAAGAATTAAGTACTTAAATTGCACCCAAAAGAAAAATTATACTTTGAAAAGTATTGTGCACTTGGAAACTTTTTAGAAAAAAAATATTTTGAACTTAATATTGCCAAAAATTCATTTAGAAAAGGACTTTCACCAACAAAAAGAATTATGCACTTAAAAAAAAATCCACTTAGCCAAATATAGTGCACTTTAAAAAATATTGTGCAAAAACTTGCATTTTGAAAGATATACTTCAACCATCAGTACTTTGAAAAATATTGGAAACAATTGTTCTTCGAAAAATCTTGCACTTAACACAAAATTTGTTTCAAAAAAATATTGTACTTAGTATTAAAAATAATAATTTGTCCATTGAAAAATATTTTCTACTTAACAAATATTGGCACTTTGAAAAATATTTGTACTTTGAGAAATATTTGTGCTTTGAAAAATATTTATACTTTGAAAACTATTAGTATTTTTTAAAACTATTAGTACTTTTGAAACTTCCAATACGCCTTTTAATTTGAACTCCCCCTAAACCTAGCACAGTCCTAGGAGGCTAGTTGACCACAAGTTACTCCTCCTCTGAGTCTTAGGGTTTGATTCAAACAAAAAGAATTTAAAAAGATTAAGTTTAAAATAACTTTTGAAGTCTATTTTATTTTAATGATTTGAAAAACAAATTCTTCTTTTTCTCTTTCCTTTTGAAAAAGTTAATATAAAGAACTGAAAAGAAGAAATTCTATATTTAAAATAATTTCTAAGAAAAAACTTAAGTAAAAAAAATATATATAAATATCAGAGCCCGGACTGCAGACATTTTTCTTAAAAAAATATCCTAAGTAATACCCAAGGTGACTTTTGCAACACTTATTTTTCAAGAACAAATTGATTGTCTGAAAAAAATATTTACAAACATTAAATGGTTTTCAGGTAAGTGAGCAACAAGAACCCTAAAGTATTTAATTATTAAGTTTAAGTATAATGATTTGAAAATTTTGAAATTTGATTTTTAACAGTAAAAAGTTAAATTTGAATTTTGTTAAGTATTAATTTTTTAAAAAATTGAAATCAAAAAATTGAGTTGAATTTTTAAGAATAATTATGTTTAAAAAAATAATGATTTTGAATTTGGTTTAATAAATTAAAAATGAAATTGATTCAGTTTGTAAGGTTGCTTGGTTTGGACTAAACTTTTAGGTCCTAAGCATCTCACCTATTTCTAAGTGACAAAACAGGGTAATCTTATCCTTTTTGTGAGATGCATTAATTTTATCTTTTGATTTGATTGAAGCTTGTGTTAGATTTAAATTTATCAAATAGTAAATAAAAGTTTCGATAATTAGCTTCCAGGTCTTGGCGAGGCACATAGGCCTTCTTTGGCCGTAGCCTTATTGGATCAACAACCCTTTCCTTGACAAGACCTTTTACCGAAAGTTCATTTTCAAATTACTTCTTGAAAAATTTTGGTCTAACTAATTTAGGATTTGGATCGGTATCTTCGGCTAGTTCCACCAGACTAAACAGACCAAGTAGGATAGCCTTACCTTACTTAACCTTATTAGAAGGGCTTCCCTAACGTACTATCATCTCACCTCCACCTAATACTAGGTTGTTCAAGTTTCAATCTAGTCAAGTCCCTATTAACCATTTCTAGTCCTAACAATAGTAATTAAAAAAATAAGTAAAATCACAATGAGGGGAAATTTCTGGATTTTCTAAGTTAGCATGATTATTAATTAATTTTTCTAGTATATCAATTTTAATTTTCAAAGTCTCATTTTCTTGTCTTAATTTTCTAAAATTTGAATTTATTATTATACATGATTTAATTAAGTTACTTAGGCATATGTTCATATCTAAATTTGACCAAGAGTGATTTAGTAAACTATCATCATTCATTGTAAAGAGTGGATTTTCATATAAATTAAAGTTACCCATCTTGGTAGGTTGTCCTGGATCTTTGGCTTTTCTATTTGTGCATCCACTTTGTAATGCCCAAACTCCCAGCAATTGAAGCATTGGATGCGACTCTTGTCCTTTCGTGCTCTTGGAACTAGTTCCTTTGTCGCGGTCGGTGGTGTCGTTCGTATCTTACGAGTAGGACATGTAACGCCCGCTCCTTACGTGAGCGACACGTTACTTTTTTTTCCTTTCTTTCGTATATTATTGCATATGAAGCGTAAATATAGCAGCGGAAATAATACTAAATCATGAACATATGCAATTGGATAAATTTCTTTCTAACTAAACTACTTTAAGCATGTGAATCATAGCATAACATATCTATCAAGAGAGTATATAGTTCTACATTAAGCATGCATATCATAAAGAACTTCAACTCCAACAAGTAGTAAGCGTAAACATAGGAACTAACACATGCATTTATAAGTAGCAACATTAAGTCCATAAGTAAGAGTAAAGACAACAGTAGGATCGTTCTGCCAAGTCACTGCCACACACACACATGCCCTCCTTCTGCTTCCCCTTCTTTAGAAGCCTTTAGTTGGATTTGCAACATAAGTAGGTAGACTATAAGCATAAAATGCTTAGTAAGCTCCTTGCTTACTCACAAAATCCGTACATCACATATAAGTAGAAATCTACATCATTTGACATCAACATATAACATGAATAAATACTTAAAGCATCTAAAGCACATAAGCATAAACACTTAACATTCGCATCATCTTTAAAACATAATCATGTTCATAAACATTAGACATAGCATATGCAATATCATTAAACATAAACATGTGCATAAATATTAAACATAGCATATGTAATATCATTAAACATAAACATGTGCATAAACATTAAACATAGTATATGCAATATCATTAAACATAAACATGTGCATAAACATTAAACATAGCATATGAAATATCATCAAACATAACCATGTGCATAAACATTAAAGATGCTCTTTTGAAAATATATATAATATAATACTTGAACATCAACATATCATCATCATTGGGATCCCTGGCTTGTACCACACATCAAGGACAGCTACGGTAGTCCCAGAACCGAGGACAACTACGGTAGGCCCAGAACCGAGGCTTTTATATGGAGCCCATCCCTGTTGGACAGCTACGGTAGTCCCAGAACCGTGGACAGCTACGGTAGTCCAGAACCGGGGCCTTGCTTAGGAGCCCATCCTTTGGAGCTTTTTCAAGATCCGGTACAAGCCAATACATAAAGTAAAATAGCATACATGATTCCTTTTTTTCTATAGCAATTTCTCTTTAGCATAGCGTTCGTCATTTCTTTTCTTTTCTAAGAAATTGCTCTTTAGACATTCTTTTATTCATAATGTCATACATGTCATGGGCATACATTCAAAGCATAAATGCCATCATAACTTTCAAGCATGAGCATGGCATGGAGAAAACATAATTTCATGGTAAGAAAATTCATAACATACCAACTTATCATTCATGATTCATAAAACACATAATGTTCAGTTTAAAACTAAGGATGATACACCTAGGGAACTTGTTCCATTTTTTTTTTCATCTATCATGGCATAATGAAACATGGATACCATTAATTCAATCATAATTCAACATATATTCCACTGGTCAAAACATTTAGATAGGGTTATCATGGCATGAAAACACAACACATCATTTCACAACTCATACAACATGTATACATTGAATATCCTATTACCAAGAGACATCATCAAGTGAGGTAGTGACCTTTGTTGGTGCAGATTGCACCCAAGTCAAACCTGTGTTTTGATATTGGCAAAAGGGTTTAAAAGTTAAGGGTTAATTGTTATCTAACAAGTCTCTTGAGTGTACAGGAAAAGCCCTAGCGAAGGAATGCTAGGCTCTGGCGAAGGACTGCCAGAATGGACAAGCCCAAGCGAAGGAATGCTAGGCACTGGCGAAGGACTGCCAGACAAGAAAAGCCCTAGCAAATGACTGCTAGGCTCTAGCAAAGGACTGCCAGAATGGACAAGCCCTAGCAAAGGAATGCTAGGCACTGGCGAAGGGCTGCCAGAAGAAAAGACCTAGCGAAGGGCTGCTAGGCACCAAGCGAAGGGCAGCTTGGTAACTCAAGACCTGGCGAAGGACTGCCGGGCAAAAGTCCAACTGGAGGATCCGGTTGGCACCAGGTAAATTCTCCCGAGAGGAGTAGGTGAGGACGCGTTCCCCTTGAGGGAACATTAGGCGTCGGTTCGACCTAGGGCTCCATTTTGGAGACCAAAGTCAGAACCAAGACAGCTGAGGCTGTATAACCTATTATTTTATTGTTTTATTGTGTTTTGGACTAACCCTGGATGCAGGACCGAAGGAACGAGTGTCTGCAGCTCAGAGTGCCTCAAAGGAGTGAGGCAACAGCTGACCAGGGCGCCCGGAGTGTCCCGGGCGCCCCCATGGTGAACACAAAACACAACAAGACAAGAAAGACTTCGACAGTACAAAGCCAGGGCGCCCCCGCTGTCCCGGGCGCCCCCATTGCAAAACAACTCTGCCGCGTCTGCGCTACATGCCCAGGGCGCCCCCGCTGTCCCGGGCGCCCCCAGCGCACAGGGTGGCGCAAACCTTACCGAGGAGAGCTCAGCGCTGCGGATAAGGTTTGACCGGTCAACCAGGGCGCCCCCAGCGTCCAGGGCACCCCAGTCAAGGCCTTATCCCGAGGATTAAGGGATAAGTCGACGACCGCGCCTCTTGTGGATCTGCTGCCACGTGGGGGGGCGCCCCCGTCGACCAGGGCGCCCCCAGGCCCTATATAAAGGGCCCTCGACCCCCTTCTTCAAGCATCAAGTTTTTCGACGCTTCTACGCTCTTCTGCTTCCGTGACACGCTCCAGAAATCTTCCAACTCAAGCTGACGACGTCCCGCTGCTCCGAAACTTCGATCTACACCGGACGTCGGTAACGAAGAGCTCTGTATTTAAAGTTTACTATTCTGCCTTCTTGTAAAAACTATTTGTAAACTTTGCGAACTTATAGAATTGCCCGCAGAAAACGGTCAACGACCGTGGGCCTTGGAGTAGGAGTCGACCCAGGCTCCGAACCAAGTAAACCGACTGTGTTTGCATTGTTCTGTCTTTCTTTTATTTCCGCTGCGCACCCGCTCTTTTTAAAATCCGAACGATTTGCGATATTCACCCCCCCTCTCTCGCATTTCTCGATTCAACAAGTGGTATCAGAGCGGGGAATTCAAACTTGGTGCAACCACCAGTTTGAAATTTTTTTTTCGGATTTCTTTAATTTCTCTCTCTCAATTTTTTTTTAAAAAATTTTCGTTCAATTTTTTCT
>JAGFNQ010002717.1:64751-299288 GCA_024364735.1 Boesenbergia rotunda
AATTTTTACGTGCAGCGGAAGAATTATCATAAATAATTTCACAAATTATTTTAACCACGTATCTAGCATGCGACCTTATGATGTGTGGACGTAATCATAATTAAAACATTGCGGAAAGTAAACTAATTTACTTTGTACCTCGCGTAACTCGAAGAAAGGGACGAGATCCAACCGTAGCGTCTCTTGGAAGCTCCGCCTCTATTCGCGTCCACGCCGAGTTCTCTTCGGGATGACTTCGCAAAGTCACGAGTTTTGTACCGACGAGAACTACTAGATCTCTAAAGCACAACTAGAAGATCAGAGAAAAGAAGGAAACTAACCACAAGAATCGGAATCTAAATTCCGGAAGGAAGGAGATGTGATCCGCTTCTTCTCTTCTTGGTTGGCTTCTCCTTCTTCTTGATGGCTCACGGCAACCAAAGGTTGGAGGTTCGCCGGCCCTAGCTCTCAAGGGGGTGCCGGCCCTAGGATGCCCTAAGGGGCGCCGCCCTAAGGGGAAGAAAGAAGAGAGAATAAAAGAGAGAGAGGGAGAGAGTTAATCTCTTGATAGCTCTATTTCGATTAGGATTCAAGGCTTGCCTTTGGTTCCTTTATATATGGCCTCTCCCTTACCAAGTCTCTCTTTTAACAGAATTAACGGAATTAGTTATCATAAGCATTTTATCTTATAAAATTTCTTATGACTTATTCCGTTATGCCTAGTTTTATTATAACTAACTTTATAATAAAACAAATTCTTCTCTCCTTTAATTATGGAATAAATTTATAAGAAATTTATAAACTTTCTTATTATGAAAAATCAATTCATAATTGATTTTATAAAATTAAAATAAACCATTCCATGGATCATTTTAATTTCCATAAAAAGAATAAATTTCTATAAATTTATTTATATAAATTTTTTATACAAATTTATTTATCCATAATTTATAAAACAAATCGCGCTAGATTTATTTTATTAATTAAACCAAATAAATTGTTTCTTCCCTTGTTGTGGCCGGCCAAACCAAAGGGGTTATCACCCTCTTTGGCCGGCCAAACCGAGCCGAACCGATCGCGAATTAAACTCATTTAATTCGCCCAATAAGCCTTCAAAAGACTTAGCCATTTTAAGTTTCCATTGCGCCTTTGATTAACTCAGATTCGACTTATTTCTCTTGATTGGAAAATCTAATTTTCAACTCATTTTAAATACCTTGGATTACTCGTAGTGCGTGTGACTAAATAGGCTTTCGATTTATGTTGGTCGTCTATAATTAACCAATTATAGAACGGTCATGAGTGGCACCTAGTAGTACATCATGACCCCCAATTAATCGAAAGATCAACGGTTTGACCTCAGAAGTAATTCCGAAACCCTTCAGCAACTCTAATGAATCGTGCCCCATTCCCTTCACCATCTTATACCCACTTGGTTCAGGACACGGTCTATTTGTGTCAGTCCCCACTAGGCTGACTACGTCACACCTAGCCCAAGTACTGTCTTTCTCGTCCTTTGGATTTCTAATTACTCTCATGTATTTAAGAGACTCCCACTCTAAACATGATATGCTCTGGCCAGAGGCTTTGAGTAACAATCCGACGATAGGCCTGGGTATACATCTCCTCGCAAGGAGTGGTGAATCCTTTGTAGGCTGCTCAAACATCTTCGGGCACTTCGGCTTATACCCAATCATCCTGGGTCCACACCTCCTAGGAGATGCTTGCTTAAGATGTTAAAGTATAAGTCTCCATGACCAAGATGACTTGAACACCGCAAGTCAAAGGAACATCGCACTTAAGCTGCAGTAAGAACTTCATTGACATATCTATATAGATTACCATATAAAGTTTTACAGCTAGTCACTCCAATGAACTAGTTCCCTTAACTAGCATCCATATTTATCTCCGGACATCCTAATGTCACCAGTCAGTGAGAATCAGTTGATTAGAGAATAACTCATGCTAGTCTCAACAGAATTGATAATGTCCGTTTTTATCAATTCATCGACTAGGGATATTTTCAATACTTCACAATTGCACATTTAGAGATAATCACTAGTTGTGATCCCATCACAAATTCTCTAATGCTGTGAATTGTATTGTGGACATTCAGTAGATGAGTTTAAGATCCCAATCAAATACACAAACATGTATACTCAAATAGTGAATTATCATTTATTAAAATGAATATTTACAATCATAAGGCGATTGCCTTAGGACACTTCTCTCATATCACTAACAAACTCTCACTTGGCCTAATGCCAATCGCTACGGTATCCAATACCACATGCTCTAACATGACCCTCAAACTTGTTCTGAGGCAAGGCCTTGTTAAAGGATCCGCTAAATTCCTTTCAGTGGGAATTTTCTCAATTTGTATGTCATTCCTACTTATAATCTCTCTGATCAGATGATAGCGGCGAAGCACGTGTTTGGATCGCTGATGAGACCTTGGTTCCTTTGCTTGTGCAATAGCTCCATTGTTGTCGCAGTAAATCGGCACTGCTTCATCAATGGTTGGAACCACGCTAAGTTCGGAGACAAACTTCTTGATCTAGACTGCTTCTTTTACTGCTTCCGAAGCTGCGATATATTCCGCTTCCGTGGTAGAATCCGCTACGGTGTCTTGTTTGGATCTTTTCCAACTTTCTGTGCCTCTATTCAATGTAAATACGTATCCAGACTGAGATTTGGAGTCATCCTTATCTGTCTGGAAACTGGCATCCGTATACCCACGTATTACCATATCTCCTTCTCCATATATTAGGAACACATCCTTAGTTCTTCTTAAGTACTTAAGGATTGTCTTGACAGCCGCCCAATGATCCATTCCTGGATCCGACTGGTATCTGCTTGTGACGCTCAAAGCATACAATACATCGGGCTTTGTACATAACATAGCATACATGATAGATCCTATCGCAGATGCATAGGGAATCTTATTCATGCAAATCCTCTCGTCTTCTGTGCGCGGACACATAGACTTTGAAAGGTTGATCCCATGCCTGATGGGAAGGTAACCTTTCTTGGATTCCGACATGCTAAACCTTTTTAGCACTCGGTCTATATACGTAGACTGCGAAAGACCAAGCAACCGTTTTGATCTATCTCTATAGATTCTAATCCCAAGGATATAGGTTGCTTCTCCCAGGTCTTTCATGGAGAAAGTTTTGCACAACCAAATTTTAACTGTCTGTAAAACTGATATATCATTTCCTATAAGTAATATGTCATCAACATATAATACTAGGAATACGACTGCACTCCCACTAATCTTCTTGTACACACAAGGTTCGTCAGGATTTTGTGAGAAATCAAACTCTTTGATTGTCTCATCAAAACGGATGTTCCAGCTCCTAGATGCTTGCTTCAGTCCATATATGGATCGTCGAAGCTTGCATACTTTGGTTTTATCAACCGATGTGAAGCCTTCAGGTTGTATCATGTATACATCCTCAAGCAGGTTTCCATTAAGGAAAGCTGTTTTCACATCCATTTGCCATATCTCATAATCATAATGAGACGCTATGGCTAGGAGCATCCGAATGGATTTAAGCATAGCTACTGGCGAATAGGTTTCGTCATAATCAATTTCTTGTTTCTGACGATATCCTTTTGCCACTAATCTAGCCTTAAAGGTTACAATATTACCTTCCATGTCAGTTTTCTTCTTGAAAACCCACTTGCACCCTATGGGTTTAATCCCTTCAGGTGGGTTAACCAAGTCCCATACTTGATTTTCGTACATGGAATCCATTTCCGACTTCATGGCCTTAAGCCATTTGTCCCTTTCTGAACTTTTCAAAACATCTTCATAACTGATAGGTTCATCATCGCTTATGAGTAACACGTCGTTCGATTCACTTATGAGAAATCCGTATCTCTCTGGAATATTGCGTGTCCTATCAGACCTACGAAGAGGTGGTGTTGTTTTAGGTTCAACTGATAGCTCATCACTATGAGTTGTCGGTTGTGGGTCTAGACTAGGTGTCTCTGTAATGTCTATTGGAGTTTCTTGAACTTCATCAAGTTCAATGCCACTCCCACTGTTTTCTTGTAAAAGAAATTCTTTTTCCAGAAATACAGCATGCCTTGAAACAAACACCTTTTGTTCCAAGGGATGATAGAATTGGTAACCCTTCGTTTCCTTAGGGTATCCAATAAATAGACATTTATCAAACTTAGCATCCAATTTGTCTGATACAGTCCGCTTCACATAAGCAGGACAACCTCATATCTTAAGGTGAGTTAAGTGAGGTTTCTTACTATTTCATGTCTTATATGGAGTAGTAGAGACTACCTTGGTCGGGACTCTGTTTAGCAAGTAAACAGCTGTCTTAAGTGCATAGCCCCAAAAGGATTTTGGAAGAGTTGCATGATTCATCATCGACCTAACCATGTCCATTAAGGTTCGGTTGCGCCTCTCAGATACACCATTATGCTGTGGTGTATATGGCGGAGTCCATTGGGACAATATCCCATTGTCCCTAAGATAATCTTGAAACTCTTGACTTAAGTATTCACCACCTCGATCGGATCGAAGTATCTTAATACTTTTGCCAAGTTGTTTCTCTACTTCATTTCTGAACTCTTTGAATTTCTCAAAAGCTTCAGATTTGTGTTTCATCAAGAACACATACCCGAATCGTGAGTGATCATCGATAAAGGTGATGAAGTAGCTATAGCCTCCTTGTGCAAGAGTTGACATTGGTCCACATACATCAGTATGTATTAGACCAAGCAATTCTCCCACTGGATTACCTTTTCCAGAAAAGGGTAATTTGGTCATCTTGCCTTTTAAGCATGATTCGCATGTTTCAAATGAACCGGGTTCAAATGATTCCAGAATTCCACATCGGTGTAATTCGGTCATGCGTTTCTTACTTACATGGCCAAGACGGCAATGTCAAGTGTAGGAGTCTATTCGATTATCTATTCGAGCACGTTTGTTGCTAACTTCGATATTGAAAACGTCATTGGATAAATCTAACGTGTAGATACCATTGCACAAAGTTTCATTGCCATAAAGAACGTCATTTAAAGTTATGTAACAACAATTGTTACTAAAAGTTAAATGATAACCCTTTTCATTCAAACATGAAATAGATACAATGTTCTTTATTAACGAAGGAACAAAATAACAATTATCCAATTCTAAGACACGTCCAGTGGGGAGCTTTAACAAATATGTTCCGATGGCAACAGCAGCAATCTTTGCTCCATTTCCAACTCGCAAATTTGCTTCTCCTTTGACGAGTCTTCTTCTACTCCTTAGCCCCTGTATGTCATTACATATATGTGAGCTACACCCAGTATCAAGTACCCAGGTATTTGAGGAAATAGAGTGACATTCAATAACGAAGATACCTAAAGAGGATGGGGCATCGGATGCCTTATTCTTCAAGGACTCAAGATAAACCTTGCAGTTTCTTCGCCAGTGACCCTCCTTGCCACAATGATGGCAAGTTCCTTTTGGTTTCTTTTCAGTCTTTTTGGCCTTTTTCTTCTTCCCTTTATTCTGTTCTTTGGCCTTCCTCTTAGAACCTTTCTTCGAGGAACCAACTAACAGTACCGTCTTTTGATCCGGCTTTACAGAAGGCTCCACAGTCTTCAGCAGGTTGAGCAACTCAGGAATGGTAGTCTCTAGTGTAGGACCGGTGCCGTCGATAGAGGGGGGGTGAATATCGACCGTTAAAATCTTTCGGAGAAACTTTCGGATCTTCATTCTAGATTCAGAGTTAGTAGCAGCGGAAAACACATAGAACGAAGAAAACAATCATACAGTGACACAGCGGGATTATTTACTTGGTTCCCAACCCCCCAGGGTCAGTACGTCCAAGGTCTATGTACTCGGCGTGAGTCCACTATTGGTCTCCTTTCCGGAATTTCCGGAGGCGGAGAAAACCCGTCATATAGTGTACAATTACACGCAATAATATAGAAAAATTAAGTACGGTAATTAACAAAATGCAAACCAACAAGACAAGGATGAAGCTCGGCCAATCTGGACCTCCGAAGTGCCGCGCACCTCCTCCTGGAGCCTCCCGGTCGTAGAGCCTTATTTCTAGCGCGTTGTCGTCGGTCGAAATGAACAGAACAGTACTTGGAAGTCGTGTTTGAAGCAGAGGGGTCGAAGCCCCTTATATAGGCCTCCTGGGGGCGCCCTGGACGCTGGGGGCGCCCCGGAAGACTCGGTCAACTCTTATCCTTGCGCCTAGTTCGTTGTAGGTGATAAGACTTTGACCAGGGTGCCCCGGACGCTTAGGGTGCCCCCGTGAGCGCTTATCCTGTGCTTCAGACTCGCAGCAGCGAAACCGTGTTGACCAGGGCGCCCTGGTGCATGAGGGCGCCCTGGTGCATGAGGGCGCCCCCAACACTGGGGCACCCTGCATTAACACTGCAAGGCTGGTTCTTCTGCTTGCTTTGTCTCCGGTTCTTGTTACCTGCAAGATACACAAACACAAAGCATATATGTATATAATATTAAGCTTAAGGACTTGGTTCGGACTTCGGATTTGCACGAAACCCTAGGTCGAACCGGCACGAGTTCCTATCCTCGAGAACTCGCCCTTCACCTACTCCTTTCAGGAGATGGTTGCCACCCAGTCCTTCGGATGGACTTTTGCTTAGCCTTCGATTACTCCGGATCTCGAGATGCCCGTACCCCGACCCGTCTCTACTGCTGTCCTTAGTCATCGCTCAGCTAAGTTGCTCAGTTCCTTGGACCAGGACTCATTACCTAGCAATCCTTCGCCAGGTGCCTAGCAGTCCTTCGCCAGGTCTTCATTCCCTAGCAGCCCTTCGCTAGGTCTTAGGTTACGATACCTAGCAGCCCTTCGCTAGGTGCCTAGCAGCCCGTCGCTAGGTCTTTAGGTTATGATACCTAGCAGCCCTTCGCTAGGTGCCTAGCAGCCCTTCGCTAGGTCTTTAGGTTGCGATACCTAGCAGCCCTTCGCTAGGTGCCTAGCAGCCCATCGCTAGGTCTTTAGGTTATGATACCTAGCAGCCCTTCGCTAGGTGCCCAGCAGCCCTTTGCTGGGACATAGGGTTTCGATGCCTAGATTAACTAGGACTTTTCCTCAGCTTTGGTTACTTTACTTTTTCTCCCCTTTGTCTATTCATTGTATCACTGACTTAAGTGTATTGTCAAACATTAAAACACTTAAAGAGGAATATCATTGATGCAACTTGCACCAACATCTAGTTTGTTCATCCGATAGTTCATCACAAATTGTGAATAACTTTTGGGCAAACAACTCAAAATTAAGTCAATACTTAGTTCATGATCCATTGCAAAACCGAGTGTGCTCAGTCGCTCAATGTACCCCAACATCTTTAACACAAACTGCGAGGCAGAAGTGTCTTCCTGCATCTTAGTGGTGAAGAGGAGTCTGGAGACTTCGAACCTTTCGGATCTCGCCTGCTCTTCAAACAACTCATGAAGATGGAAGATGATGGTATAAGCATCCATATGCTCATGCTGCTTTTGCAGCTCAGGTACCATAGAGGCTAGCATGATGCAACTCGCAAGTTCAGAATCGGTCATATGTTTCTGATAGGCCACTAGCTGGTCTGGAGTTGCACCTTCTGGAGGAGGGTTAGGAAGTTGATTTTCAAGGACATAAGCAAGCTTCTCTGCCTTGAGGACTATCCTCAGGTTTCGAAGCCAGTCTATGAAGTTTAGCCCAGTCAGTTTATTTGTGTCCAAAATGGAACGCAAGTTCAGAGAAGACATGATCGAGTGATTAACCTAGAAATACAAATTGAGTTTATGTGAGAAGAATGATTAAAGAATGTATCAACATACATTAATAAAAATCCTATTTATTTTTCAAATTGAATAACCCCTTTTATCAATTCGGGAGATCGTAGGAACATCTCCAAATAGGTTGATATCCAACCATAGATAAGAACCACCATGGATGTGGCCATCAAGTTATTCTTAGCTATGAAGGTAGGTAATTATACCGATTACATATCACATATATGTAACTATCACATTATGCTATCAACTAATTGAATGTTTGCATAAATCATTGGGTTGTTAACTCATTAACAAGTATGCGACATTATACATGGCACCCAACTGCACCTCTCTTTACATCGACCTTGGCTGTGGCACAACAAATCGATGCTCCAAGCTTAAGGTTGACCCATTAATCAAGAAATAGTTTTAATATGGTTGGAGCTCATTCAATCGTTTAGTAAGGCTTGGATGTGTCCAACAACCAAAACTAAGGATTGACCTCTGACTCCAACTACATTATTCATAAACTAATTCCATGGTTTGAACATGTTGAGGTTCAAGCTGGGCATGGATGTGTCCATCAACCCAAACGAGAAACAAAACTCCGATTCTAACCATATTAATGGAAGGTGTTGGCCTTAATATTTTGTAAGGGGTTTTGGGTCTTATCTTTTCTAAGCACATTCATGACATATAATCATGTCATGACTAACGATTTCCTTAATAAAGTATGTATGTGACTTAAGTTATCAAGTCTCATTAATTGAATTAGGAACCGGATTTCCTAATTCTAATTTCATACTTTATTGAAGGAATTGTTTTGGGAAACAATTTCCTAAATTGTCATAATCAATTTCGGAAATAATATGCTCAAGACTTTGATTTCTCTAAATCAAAACTTGTTAAATTAAGAGACAATTCCCTTAATTCAACCACATATTATTTTCATGAAAATCTCATTTAAGAAACTCTATAGGAAACTATTTTCCTAATTAATTTTGGAGACAACAATATGTAAGAGCATCACCTCTTAAAACATATTTTATTCATGGATTTAATTAATTACAACAAATCGTTTTCTAAGGGTGGCTTCCCGAGGCTCAGATACCCAAAGAAAAGTAATTTGTCGTAAATCCAATTTGGTCCGCTTCGGAAGCGCAACCAAATTAATCATGACAATTTCATTTAAAATTGGGAAATTAAATTACAACAACTAACTTTAAATTGGACGGCTCCCCGAGGCTCAATCCAAAATAAAGAATTTTGTTGTCAATTTAAAAACCAATTCAAATTTAATTGTCAATTAATTTCTATAAATTTGTCTAGACTTTCTTGAAAGAAAGTGCCCAAAATTGTAAGATTTCATAATAGGTTTTCAGAATAATTGTAAGTTTCTGGTACAAAGAAAACTTACATATTTCCAAAGTTGGAAAATTTCTAAAATAGAAAATTTCCAAGATTGGAAAGTTTCCAAAGATGGGAAGTTTTCACAATTATTATAAAATTTCAGAAACTAGGAAATTTCAAACGTTTGCGAAATTTCATGAGGATTTCTAAACTTTGAAATTCCTAAATCTAAAATTTATTATAATTGGAAAGTTTCCATAATTGAAAATTTTTCCAAAATTGAGATCATGACAAAGTTTTCCGCAAAACAATTTTATGATTATGTCGAACACTAACCGGCTCTGATACCTCTGTTGGGACCGGGTGCATGTTGACAAGGATACGGGTTCGTAATATTTTAAATTTTTACGTGCAGCGGAAGAATTAGCATAAAATAATTTCACAAATTATTTTAACCACGTATCTAGCATGCGACCTTATGATGTGTGGACGTAATCATAAATTAAAACATTACCGGAAAAGTAAACTAATTTACTTTGTACCTCGCGTAACTCGAAGAAAAGGGACGAGATCCAATCGTAGCGTCCCTTGGAAGCTCCGCCTCTATTCGCGTCCACGCCGAGTTCTCTTCGGGATGACTTCGCAAAGTCACGAGTTTTGTGCCGACGAGAACTACTAGATTCTCTAAAGCACAACTAGAAGATCAAGAGAAAAGAAAGGAAACTAACCACCAAGAATCGGAATCTAAATTCCGGGAAGGAATGAGATGTGATCCGCTTCTTCTTCTTCTTGGTTGGCTTCTCCTTCTTCTTGATGGCTCACGGCAACCAAAGGTTGGAGGTGCGCCGGCCCTAGCTCTCAAGGAGGGCGCCGGCCCTAGGATGCCCTAAGGGGCGCCGGCCCTAAGGGGAAGAAAGAAGAGAGAATAAAAGAGAGAGAGGGAGAGAGTTAATCTCTTGATAGCTCTATTTCGATTAGGAATTCAAGGCTTGCCTTTGGTTCCTTTATATAGTGGCCTCTCCCTTACCAAGTCTCTCTTTTAACGGAATTAACGGAATTAGTTATCATAAGAATTTTATCTTATAAAATTTCTTATGACTTATTCCGTTATGCCTAGTTTTATTATAACTAACTTTATAATAAAACAAATTCTTCTCTCCTTTAATTATGGAATAAATTTTATAAGAAATTTATAAACTTTCTTATTATGAAAAAATCAATTCATAATTGATTTTATAAAATTAAAATAAACCATTCCATGGATCATTTTAATTTCCATAAAAAGAATAAATTTCTATAAATTTATTTATATAAATTTCTTTATACAAATTTATTTATCCATAATTTATAAAACAAATCGCACTAGATTTATTTTATTAATTAAACCAAATAAATTGGTTTCTTCCCCTTGTTGTGGCCGGCCAAACCAAAGGGGGTTATCACCCTCTTTGGCCGGCCAAACCGAGCCGAACCGATCGCGAATTAAACTCATTTAATTCGCCCAATAAGTCTTCAAAAGACTTAGCCATTTTAAGTTTCCGTTGCGCCTCTGATTAACTCAGATTCGACTTATTTCTCTTGATTGGAAAATCTAATTTTCAACTCGTTTTAAATCCCTTGGATTACTCGTAGTGCGTGTGACTAAATAGGCTTTCGATTTATGTTGGTCGTCTATAATTAACCAATTATAGAACGGTCATAAGTGGCACCTAGTAGTACATCATGACCCCCAATTAATCGAAAGATCAACGGTTTGACCTCAGAAGTAATTCCGAAACCCTTCAGCAGCTCTAATGAATCGTGCCCCATTCCCTTCACCATCTTATACCCACTTGGTTCAGGACACGGTCTATTTGTGTCAGTCCCCACTAGGCTGACTACGTCACACCTAGCCCAAGTAGTGTCTTTCTCGTCCTTTGGATTTCTAATTACTCTCATGTATTTAAGAGACTCGCACTCTAAACATGATATGCTCTGGCCAGAGGCTTTGAGTAACAATCCGACGATAGGCCTGGGTATACATCTCCTCACAAGGAGTAGTGAATCCTTTGTAGGCTGCTCAAACATCTTCGAGCACTTTGGCTTATACCCAATCATCCTGGGTCTACACCTCCTAGGAGATGCTTGCTTAAGATGTTAAAGTATAAGTCTCCATGACCAAGATGACTTGAACACCGCAAGTCAAAGGAACATCGCACTTAAGCTGCAGTAAGAACTTCATTGACATATCTATATAGATTACCATATGAAGTTTTACAGCTAGTCACTCTAATGAACTAGTTCCCTTAACTAGCATCCATGTTTATCTCCGGACATCCTAATGTCACCAGCCAGTGAGAATCAGCTGATTAGAGAATAACTCATTCTAGTCTCAACAGAATTGATAATGTCTGTTTTTATCAATTCATCAACTAGGGATATTTTCAATACTTCACAATTGCACATTTAGAGATAATCACTAGTTGTGATCCCATCACAAATTCTCTTATGCTGTGAATTGTATTGCGGACATTCAGTAGATGAGTTTAAGATCCCAATCAAATACACAAACATGTATACTCAAATAGTGAATTATCATTTATTAAAATGAATATTTACAATCATACGGCGATTGCCTTAGGACACTTCTCTCATATCACTAACATCCATGCCACCCTTCACCATACTTGAAGACATCCAACCATGTCTATGTGTACCTGCAAACCTACACACTCACATACACATATTAGACCAACAACAACCCCTAACTTAACCATATTGACACACACATCAAAACCCATGATCCTCCAGATCATACTTGGGTTGATTGCCCCAACACATCCAAGGAGCTCTGGCTACAAGGGAGTTGAGGTGTAGGAGAATAGGAAGATGAAGAAGAAGAAGCAAAAGGGATAACAAATCTCCTTTTTCTCCCACACACACCCGCAGCCACCCTTTTCTTCCTCTTTAAGCCCGCTGGTGCCAATAAGGAGAATTCCTTGTTTCCAGCCGCCGACCACCTCCACTCCTAGCTGAAACTTGCTCCTTGCTTGAAGAAGACACCAACCACACAAGAGGAGTCAATGGAAGAGGAAGAAGATGGAGAAAATCAAAGCCCAAGCACTCCTCCTTCTTCTTCCTTGTTGCGGCGACAAACACCACCAACAACCCTCTTTTCTCCTTTGCTCCGTTGGTTCCAGCTATCCTAGGGATTGCTCCAGCCAAAAGGGAGAAGAGAGGAAGATGAATCCGGTGGTGAAGAGCTCATTACCTTCCCCTACCTCTCTTTGTTGCTGCCGACCACAACAAGGGTTGCCGCAACCCTAAGAGAGAGAGAAGGAAAAGAAGGGTTTTGGTTTTTGGATGATTAATTGTGGATTAATTCTAGATTTCTTAAGCCTTGGTTTCATGACTCCTTTGGGGTATATATAGGGCTATGGTAGGGACCATGAGGAGGAGTTGGATCTTGGCCCGCTAATGGATGCAAATCCGATCCATTAATGAAGATTCATTCCACTAAAGGATCCCCATTGAACTTCCTCATCAACCCCCATATTTTCATATGGGCTCCACCTATTATGAGCACATCCATCTCCCCGTGTTTAAGATATCGAATGCCCAACGATTAATTTAAATTACTGACAATTTTAATTAATTAATATCTTGATCCTTGAATAGTACCACTCAACCTTTTCATCATGATGGACCATAGTCCACATGCAAGATTTATCATGATGAACCTTATGAGCTCATCAAGGGGGCATCATCATCCCGACTCACCAGGACACGGATTCCCTCAATAGTCAACGACACACCATGTAAATAATATTATTTCTCAATTTACCGGGCCTATTGATTTAGCAGAATAAATCTCGCTCATTGGCAAATCAAAGAAACAATAATTAATTACACGTGCCCGTTATTATTTCGGGATTTAGATATTGTACTCCATAATATATCCGAGGTCCAATCCAATTATAAAGTTAGTATAAATTGGATGACCTCTATTTTGGTCCTACTCAATGCACACAAAGTGCACTAGTGTAATTTTATGGTTAAGACAAACCACACCTAATTACACTACAACCATCCCGATGGTTTGTCCAACTCCATCTCGGTTGTGAGCCTCTTACTTATACTTCTGCAAGGAACTGATAACATGATCTTCTATGTGTCACCACACAACATGTTATCTACAATGCAAAGTATGAGACATTTTGTGCATATACTAATATAAATATGCAATGTGTGATTTTGTGATTCTCTTTCAAAACGTAGATGTTCTTATACCAAAAGCAAGACTTTAAGTATACATCCTAACAGAGCCCTCATTCTCGGGTGTCGTAAAGCATACGGGTGCCCGAGAGCTTGGGCGCCCGAGTGGCTTTGTTTAGCTCCTTGGTGACTTGTCTCCAGCGGCTCTTCTTGGTTGATTTAAGACCATCCAGAATTGGGCTCGTCTAAACCCTCCTCCGGCCTTCTCCTTGAGCGAGCTTAGCCCCGACTTCTCGTCCCTTAGACGTCACACGTGTCCTTCTTGCTTCACCAACATACTCTTCCATAAAACTCCGCGTCCCTCGAATGCACCGAGCCCGTCGGCTCTATTCCCGTCCCATCCTTCTAGACCACTGCGTCTTCCGCTCAACTTTCTGCGCTCCTATGCTCCTGCACACTTAGACACAGACATCATATACAACAAAACCTAACTTGACTCGGTTGACCACATCAAAACTGACCCGGGATACTTACACCTTTTACTCCAGTTTTGCTCCATTTCTGTTCCAAATCGCATCTTAACAATGAAAACAAGTAAGGAATAGATCTCCAGACAAAATGAAGGAAAAGTAGCAAAGTCATACAATATAGGGTGCAATAACATAGAATATAATCGAGAAAAGCAAGTGAATGAGTGTGAAAACAAGGATAGAAAGGTATCAAATCTATACTCATCAGAAATAAAAAAAGAATAAGGAAATATTTATGAATTCTTATTGCATATAGAATAGATGAAGTCTACCGTGCATAAATTGAAATATTTACTTGTGGATCTAATCACTTCATCAACAAACAACACGATTCTAAAAAATGTATACGTGAGATTAATGTGCACTTGCATATTGTCTGCCAATCAATTGTATATATTAGGCAATGTGATGACCTCTTTTTGATGCCAATCTTTTGATAGAGCTATGTTTCTAAATCTTTGCCTTAAATATTTTAAAACAAAAAATCATATCTATTGATCTTGAAGATTTTAGCTTCTTGATTTTAGTGTTTCCTATGAATACGATTGAACAAGTGTATCACTAATATTTCCTTACTAATTTATGTTATGTTTGTTAGTTTCTAGTTTTAGTTCAAATGGATAGTCTCACATGTTGCTTAAGAATTTTGCATGCTTAGAGGAGTTGTAGAGTGATTTTTTGGGAGATTTGAATTTGTATTCTATGCAGTTAATTATAAGTAGTTTAACATGTAAATGACTTATTATTGTTAATATTGCATCATACTAATAATTTAGCTGCTCAATGTACATAGAATATAATAAGACAAATAGTACTTCGAGTTTGTAGACTCATCATTTTAAATCCCAACTCATGGGAATTTTGCTATGATTGAATGATATCAATTGTGTTTGGACACTATATGGCAAATGTAAACCTAGCTACTTGAGGATGGACACTTGCTTTCACAACGAAGGCTCTCATTGTCTTAAAAGGTACTCAAACTAATTGAGTTCTAGAGATTGAAAATGAAATAGATCTAATAGGATGTAGATAGATGGCAACTAGTTAAGCACTTTTTCAAAATGAATGAGAGAATGCTTTGTTGCTTGTGCAAATCATCAATATAATGCTTCCCTATTATTTGTAAGCAAACTTGTTAAGAAACTTTAGCATTGAAATATAAGTTACAATTGTTTATTTATTTATTATTATTATTTTTTAATGTTTGGTTGTTAGTCTTCCTAGCATCAAGGTTAGTTTCGCTTTTATTGATTCGATTTTCAAATGGTTCATGAGCCCCTCTTGAATACGACTTTAACTCTAATAATCAAAAAGCACACATGGTATGTTTAAGTTGTGAGTGCACACCATGGAAAATAATGAATCAAAAAGTCCAAGCCAATATGTATCTAAACAAGTCATATTCATCAACACTTCATCAATGTTTATTTTTCTAGTTTAGCTCAGTAGGTTTTGTTTGATTTCTTTCTATTTTATTATCTATTTTCAACTAAGACACAAACTATAAAAATATGCCTTAACGACTTCAAATTAAACACTGTGGACCAATATGTTCCAACTTATATACATATAATGTTTTTTCAATTAACAATGTAGGTCTTTTGATTTGGTGAAGAATTGCTTTCATTAAAAAAAAAATGAGAGTGAGAGAGTAACCACCGCGCACTTCTTCCAGCTATCCATTTATTCTTCTGAAAATAAGTCTTGAAATTTGTATATAACATATCTAAGAATGGCTAATTATGAAGAACCACAAGTCGTTGGCAGAAAAAAAAATGAAAAAAAAAGTATAAGCTCTATCTCGAATTCAATTCTAACAACTTGGCCGCGCTATTATATTATTTTACGTTGAAGTATCTCAACTATTAATGACTTAGCCTTGGCCAGCTACAAAGAACAACAATTATCTTTGAATAGTATTAATTAGATGCCAACCTCAAGATAATAAGAGCATTCTTTTAAATTACATTTAGATTAAATGCCATTAATCTAGTGTTGTAGTTTAGAAAATAGTTTCCTTCAGAGCTGAAGCATGGTTGCCCAACTCTCTCGCAAGCTTGGCAAGTGGCTATATCAACAACTAGAAGCACTTCCGCTGTAAAGCTTGACAGGGTGATTACTTAGTTATATCTCATCATAATATTGTTGCTTTTGTAAAAAAAGATTAGACTCATTTTGAGTAAAGTTATAATCCTTGAACTGATTCGGTCAACTGGAGATGAGAGGAGATGAGCTTTTGTGACAGAAATTAATGAGTTGACTCTAAACTCTATGTCAAAAAATAGAATGCTTCTATTTGAGTTTTTGTTAACTAGACTTTGATTCTAGTTGACTAAATTGAGACCAAATTAAGTAAAGATGTATCGAAGTCCAAAAATAGTAAACTCTAGGTAAGGTGAAAGCCTTGAAAGGAGTGGATTTAGTATATCAAGGTTCACCTAAGCTTGGACAAGGAAAAATTATGGTAAGCTGAAGTTGATTAGATACTGAGCAATGGGTCTCTAAGCATGAAATGTTTTAGTAGGTTGAGGTCAATCTAATATTGCGTGAGGTTTAAGTCATGTTAAGCCGAGGTCACTATGTATTAGGTAGATGAAAAATTTTGGAGACATGGGGTCTTTGGCATGGTACGGATTCAATCTTAGTGTATAACTAGAATTAGAGTTATAGTCGACTGTGAAGTAGATTGATAAATTTTAACATATAAAGCTATGGTATGGTTGAATTCGGGGTAACAATAGTCAACAGATAGAGGTGGTCCAGTCTACTAGTTTCTCTGAAACCATGAAATTTTGGTTTGGACAAATTTAGAGTTTGGAAAGTAGATTGTAGATGATAGCTGTCGACTATTCAAGCAATTGACTAGATAGTTGACTAAGAACAAAATATTTTTATTTAAAAACTAATCAACTATGCTCTCGACTGGTGCATCACGATCAGCTAGTGATAGTCAATAGACGATGTTAGCTAGGTATAGTCAATAGACGATGTGGATAGCCGGAGCAGAAGAAGTCATGAGCCAAAGGATTCAATCTTAATTTTGTGATCTCATCTAATCGATTTATCGATTGATGGTAAGAAAGCAATTGACTGATGAACCCGTCAACGAATGAATATGTCCAATTCCAAGTGAAATGCTAATGTACATAATGTTTTTGTTTGGGGACCAATTGATTAGATACTTGACTGAAAATGATAATATCAGTAAACTAATACAAAAACAGAAAACTCTGAAGTATTTATTGATGTCAATTAAACTATGACAATGATCAAATTCTTAGCAGCTATGGTGGGGTAATCAATTGGAAAGCAGTAAGCAGTCAACTGGAAGATAACAAGAAGTCAACTGGCTAGCAAATCTAGATATGAACAGAAAATCAATAAATCAGGTTTTCATGGGCGATTTTGGCACAATTGTTTATGGGGATTCTTGGGTAAGTGTTTGTTGCATTCTTTAGCCTTTAACAAGCGATTCAATGAAATCCAAAGACAAATCCCATATGCACAAAGCTTATTTACTTATAATATTATTATATTCTTGCTTGTATATTTATATTTCATTTGTATTTTTGTAAGAATAAGTTATTGTATGTGGTTTTCTCTACCTGTAGAAGGTATATTCAAAGAGGAGAGATAATAAGATTCGAGAAGTGATCTACTAATGAACCAAAAGTTATACAGTAAAGTCACGGATTCTAAACCACGTAAATGAATTTTGGTATTGTTTATTTCAATATAGTATTTATTTTTTCAATTTATTTTCACTGTGCACTAACAAATGGTAGAGACAAGCATGTTTGAACAATGAAAAAGTAAATGCATCTATTCACTCCTCCCCACACTAACCGCATCTAGCGACCCCAACAATGCATTCGTGCAACCTCTTACAACTAAAAGGTCAACATGATATTTTATAAATGTACTCCAATAGCTCTATTTTGCTTGTCTCTAGTTGATTGCTTAAACAAAATAGACCATTGAACAACTACTATATCACGAATCAATTGGAAGTTCTTTCCATTTAATGTTCAAGCCTAAAATTTACTATTGTTCAAACAAAATGTTTATATATTCATCGAAGCTGGCCTCATGCATGTTAAATCAACTTTTAAGTCAAAAGGACCCTTCAATCGATTGAGGTCCCCATCAAGTCGATTGAATTGAGTTGGTGATCCCTCCTTCACTTGACTTTCACCTTCGTAAGATAAGCTAAGCCGCAAATTACAACCAAAATCTATTATCCATTAGTTAAAGGCTTCATCCAAGCCACTTGGTAGTCTGCCCTACCTACCTAAACACATTATCCCTAAATGATGTTGCTCAAAAGAAAAGTCACAAGATTACACATCACCCATGATCTCTTACAACTTTTATACCTATAGATTGTCAACCTTATCAATGCTCTTTGTTGCCTAAGGGATTACCTCATTTTAGTCCCTCAATCCATGAATGCTCAATATCTGCAAGTTTGTTTAGTATGCCATCCTTCACCTCTCACATAGAAGTTTACCACTCTCCGAGCCACTTTATAGTACACCTCGCATTAGGCCTCGTGTACCTCAAATGGATCAAGATCTTTGAGTTTGCTCTATTATTTATCCTTCGCCCTCACCTTCTATATCCATCATAAAAGTACACCTCGTGTGAAGCCTCTAATACCACGGACCAAGTCCCCACGGGGTTCCGGAGTGGTTAGTGCATGGAGGTGTTGTCTAAGAGGTCCTGGGTTCGAGTCGCGCGAGGCACACTGGATTACAACTCTGGACGTTTGGTGTATCAATTCTCGGCCCAACTGTGCACTAATTACTCCGGGGACCGTGATTTACCTCCCTCGTGATGATCTTGGGACGGGTGCGACGGGGGCACTAGGGACGAGCGATTTCACCTTTTGTCTAATACCACGGACCAAGATCTCAAAGTTTGGTCTAAGTTTCATTCCTCTCTCCTGTCCTTTTAAGTCCACAGTTGTGTCCAACCTTTGAGCCATCAAATTAACAATGTATTCAAGTCTACTCTGTTAGATCATATCCACCAAACCAACTCGATCGTCAAGATCTCTGAGCTCTTATATAAATTTTTGAAAGTTTTTACATATTGAATCCACATGACAAAAAAGAAAGTCAACCCAAATTTAAACTATTTATCAAACACATTAAAATAACTAAATCAAACTGATCACTTATAAATATCAGTGAAACAATAGTTCATAATCAACGATCTTACCCTAAATTAACTCCAATACATCAATTAAAAATTTATTTCATGAGCATACAATCTCCCATGGCCTCAAAGTGAGGGTATAAGGTGGAGTTGTCAAGAACCAAAAGGGTTTACATGGAGCAAACGATGATCATGATCATGGTCATCTAGTGCAACTATGATCATATTGTTGGTTGCTGACTTGTATCTTCTCGATATTTGACATAGTCGATTTACGATCGTCGGATCTTCCGGGAGGTTGCTTTTGAAAGAAGCAAACTAATTGATTTACGTCGAGGCTAGTGTTCAACATTATCTCCGTAAAATGATATTGCTCCGCTACTGGTACTCACGGATAGCAGCAATTCGTTTCCAAGATAATACAACGTCATCTCGGAATAGTAGCACTTCAAATTCCGAGACCGGCGAACCTTTCCGTAGGCTTTTTGGACTCTCGATGTAGAAGATGGATAAGTGCAAATGCTTTTAGATTGCAATGCTTGAATGAATGAAATGATCAAGTGGAAGGATCTATTTATATTAAGTGAAGAGGTAAGTACCCTTGGGGTCGGACAGATCTGGACCGTTCATAACGAAAGGGTATAACCCTTTAAAGGTCTTTTAATCTCGTCCCTTGATCTGAAGAGTTATAACTCTTCAGATCTCATCTTGATCTCAACCGTCAGATTATAACATTTAATCCGACGCCTTAGATCCATCCTCCTTCTTCACAGTCAGATTCGAATCTGACGCTCCAGATCGCACCTGCCTGTGATCTGTCCAAATCTTTGATCCGACGCTCTAGATTGCACCTTCCTGCGATCTGTTCAGATCTTTGATCCTACAACCACCATCTGTTCGCCCAATCCAGTCATCGTTCTCTACATAGTCACGTGCCACATAGGCACTGCCTCGCCACCGACATGCTGTTGGTGCAGATTGCACCCAAGTCAAACCTGTGTTTTGATATTGGCAAAAGGGTTCAAAAGTTAAGGGTTAATTGTTATCTAACAAGTCTCTTTGAGTGTACAGGAAAAGCCCTAGCGAAGGAATGCTAGGCTCTGGCGAAGGACTGCCAGAATGGACAAGCCCTAGCGAAGGAATGCTAGGCACTGGCGAAGGACTGCCAGACAAGAAAAGCCCTAGCAAAGGACTGCTAGGCTCTGGCAAAGGACTGCCAGAATGGACAAGCCCTAGCAAAGGAATGCTAGGCACTGGCGAAGGGCTGCCAGAAGAAAAGACCTAGCGAAGGGCTGCTAGGCACCAAGCGAAGGGCAGCTTGGTAACTCAAGACCTGGCGAAGGACTGCCGGGCAAAAGTCCAACTGGAGGATCCGGTTGGCACCAGGTAAATTCTCCCGAGAGGAGTAGGTGAGGACGCGTTCCCCTTGAGGGAACATTAGGCGTCGGTTCGACCTAGGGCTCCATTTTGGAGACCAAAGTCAGAACCAAGACAGCTGAGGCTGTATAACCTATTATTTTATTGTTTTATTGTGTTTTGGACTAACCCTGGATGCAGGACCGAAGGAACGAGTGTCTGCAGCTCAGAGTGCCTCAAAGGAGTGAGGCAACAGCTGACCAGGGCGCCCGGAGTGTCCCGGGCGCCCCCATGGTGAACACAAAACACAACAAGACAAGAAAGACTTCGACAGTACATAGCCAGGGCGCCCCCGCTGTCCCGGGCGCCCCCATTGCAAAACAACTCTGCCGCGTCTGCGCTACATGCCCAGGGCGCCCCCGCTGTCCCGGGCGCCCCCAGCGCACAGGGTGGCGCAAACCTTACCGAGGAGAGCTCAGCGCTGCGGATAAGGTTTGACCGGTCAACCAGGGCGCCCCCAGCGTCCAGGGCGCCCCAGTCAAGGCCTTATCCCGAGGATTAAGGGATAAGTCGACGACCGCGCCTCTTGTGGATCTGCTGCCACGTGGGGGGGCGCCCCCGTCGACCAGGGCGCCCCCAGGCCCTATATAAAGGGCCCTCGACCCCCTTCTTCAAGATCAAGTTTTTCGACGCTTCTACGCTCTTCTGCTTCCGCGACACGCTCCAGAAATCTTCCAACTCAAGCTGACGACGTCCCGCTGCTCCGAAACTTCGATCTACACCGGACGTCGGTAACGAAGAGCTCTGTATTTAAAGTTTACTATTCTGCCTTCTTGTAAAAACTATTTGTAAACTTTGCGAACTTATAGAATTGCCCGCAGAAAACGGTCAACGACCGTGGGCCTTGGAGTAGGAGTCGACCCAGGCTCCGAACCAAGTAAACCGACTGTGTTTGCATTGTTCTGTTTTTCTTTTATTTCCGCTGCGCACCCGCTCTTTTTAAAATCCGAACGATTTGCGATATTCACCCCCCCTCTCTCGCATTTCTCGATCCAACAAGTGGTATCAGAGCGGGGAATTCAAACTTGGTGCAACCACCAGTTTGAAATTTTTTCGGATTTCTTTAATTTTCTCTCTCAATTTTTTTTTAAAATTTTCGTTCGAATTTTTCTTTCAAGGTTGGTGCAACACCCCTTGAAATTGTCTTTATTTCTTTTCTTCCCGCACTACTAATCCAAGACCAAGTCTTGGAATATTCTTGTTTTTTTTTTGCTATTTCAGAACAAATGGCCATCCAAGAAGGCTTTAGCACCGCCAGACCTCCACTTTTCAGTGGAGAAGACTTTCCTTACTGGAAAAGTCGAATGGAGGTCCACCTGAAAACCCAGGTGGATATGTGGATAATCATCCAGTCTGGACTGATGATTCCCACAAATGCTGATGGCGTACCACAAAACTACTCAGAGTGGGACACTGCCCTCAAACGCAAGATTGAAGCAGACGCCAAAGCAACTCAGACTCTTCAATGCGGACTGACAAAAGAGGAGCTGAACCGCGTAGGCCCCTTCAACAGTGCAAAGGAGCTATGGGCTAAACTAATCGAGCTCCACGAAGGAACTTCAGATACGAGGATCAGCAAACGGGACCTGCTACTGAACAAGCTCTTCACCATCAAAATGGCAGATAACGAGACAGCAGCCCAGCTTCATGCCAGAATCCAGGAATTGATGAACGGTCTTCACGCAATAGGTCACCAGGTTCAAAACCGTGATCTTATAAGGTATGCCCTAAACGCATTCCCTAGGACCACCTTGTGGGCATCTATGGTAGATGCATACAAGGTCTCTAGGGATCTTTCAAAAATTAAGTTAGATGAGTTATTCTCTGAACTTGAACTGCATGAACAAACTAACTGCAATTTGGCCGAGAAAAGTATAGCTTTCTTTGCAGGGAAAACAGGAAGAATGACTAAGAAGAAAACTCAAGCTGAACCCGAGTCTACCTCAGATTCAGAAACAGAAGATCAAGAAGAAGATCAATCTGAACTGGTCCGGCTAGCTCGAAGTTACTACAAAAAGTTGAAGAACCAAACCAACACACGGAGAACAAGCCGAAGAAAGGATGAACCAGCTGAACCAGCAACTGACAAACACAAGCCCAACGTAACCTGCTACGAATGCAAGAAGAAGGGCCACTACAAGACTGAGTGTCCAAGTCTAAAGGAGTCCAAAAAGACCAGAAAGAAGAAGGCACTCCAAGCAACCTGGGACGAGTCTTCCTCAGAAGAAGAAGAAGAAGCACCCCAGTCCAATCTTCTAGCCCTGACCGCTTCGGATCAAATCGAGACTGACTCAGACTCAGACCGGGACGACGGCAAGCTGACATTCTCCGACGACGGCGAAATAAGGGTAACGGGTTTTTCGAAATTACAATTGAATTCGCTTATTTCCTATCTATCCCGAGATTTGGCGAAAGCCAAACTCCGAATCGAGTCCCTCCGACAGGAAGTAAAACTCCTGAAAGAGGGAGCTGATTCTAAATCCTTAACTGAGAAACTTCAGGAAGGGACCCCTGATCAAGTTGAAAAGCTTGAATCAGAGAATTCCTCCCTGAAAACTCAAGTTAAGGACTTAAGAACAGCTTTAGAACGATTCACTTCTGGTTCCAAGAATCTTGATCTGATTCTGGGAAAACAGAAGTCCGTTCTAAACCGATCCGGACTTGGCTATAGAACCAAATCTCGGCAAAGATCTTACTTTGCTGTACTGAACCAGTCAAGACCTAAGGTTCAGGCATGGGTGCCAAAACTGTGCCTGACTAAACCAACTGGTTCAAATCAATTTTGGATCCCCAAGGACAAGATTCACATCTTGCCTAACCCATACAGAGGCTTTAGTCCAGGGGGAGCCAAAATCAAAACAATTTTTATAATTAGATAATTTTTAATTGATTGATTGTTTGTTTATTTAATTTTTGCAAATTGCCATGCTTAGATTTAAGGAATACCTAGATTTAAGGACTAGATTACTTGAAACTTGAAAACATAGTATTGGGAGGAGGTGAGATGATAGTACGTTGGGGAAACCAACTCTAATAAGATCAAGTCTACTTGGTCTCTTTAGACTGGTGAAACCAGCCGAAGCTACCGATCCAAGACCCAAGCTAGTTAGACCAGAAAATGACCTAATTTAATTTGAAAATGAAATTTCATTAAAAGGCTTTGTCAAGGAAAGGGTGGATGATCCCATAAGGCTACGGCCAAAGAAGGCCTAGTGCCTCGCCAAGACCTGGAAGCTAATTTCTGAAATTCAAATTCAAATTATCTTTTGTCAAATTCGAATCTAACTCAAGTTTCAAATAATTATAGATTCTAATCTGTTTTAAAAATTTCTACTTCTTAAACTTATTTCTTTTTCAAAAATCACTTAATCTATTTTTCAAAATTTCTAAACTTATTTGTTTTCAAATCTGTTTTCAAAACTAAAATAACTTTTTCAAAATAAATTAAAATTCCTTTTCAAAATTTAATTTTTACCCTCAAACCTGTCTCACAAAAACCTTAAGGTTAACGTGTTCGAAAACCCTAGATTCAGTGAGACAGGAAAATTAAGCTCAAATTAAACCATCTTGCTTGCGCCTTCATAATCAGGGTCAAACTGTGGTTAAAATAGTCAAACTATGATTAACATAGTCAAACATGGTCAAACACAGTCAAACCTGTTCAAAACGTTCAAAAAGCTGCTACCTAGGGCGCCCTGACCGTCCCGGGCGCCCCCAACTGCTCAAAGTCAAAGGCTGCTGAAAGCAGTCCATGAGGGCGCCCGTAACCTGTCGGGCGCCCATGACTACACTGACAACATACCAGCTCCAGTCAAAGCAGCAAAAGCTGCATTTGACCGACTTGACAAGGGCGCCCGTGACCTGTCGGGCGCCCCTATGCACTTCTGTCCCTCACGCTGATTAAAGCAGCCAAAAGGCTGCATTCAATTACTTTGACCAGGGCGCCCGTGACCTGTCGGGCGCCCCTATCGACAAAACTATCGTCTACGCCAGTCAAAGCAGCAAAAGCTGCAGTTGACCTGCTTTGATCAGGGCGCCCGTGACCTCTCGGGCACCCACAGAACTTTTTCACTGCCCTAGGCAGCCCGTGACCTGTTGAGGGCGCCCGGAACCACCCGGGAGCCCCCCATAAAACCCCTATAAAAGGGACCCAAGTCTCCTTCTCCTCCCACACCACATCTCACACTTCTTCTTCCCCTTGCCTCATTCTTGTGGATCAAGTGAACCCTAAAGTTTCCCTTGCCTCAACCATGCCTCCAAGGTATGAAATTCACTTTGGGTACTTAATTTTCGTTATTTTTTTCCTTAATTGCAAATTCTGTGTCAATCATGCCTCTTCCTATAATCTAAGTTCTTATTCTCAATTTGCTTACTTTCTTCTCAACTAGAAAACGCCGAGCAGTTCAGTCGAACCCCGGTAATGAGCCCAATCCCTACCCTAGGTCGAACCCCGGTAATGAGCCCAGTCCCGACCCTAGGTTTCCAACCCTAGAACTTTGTAACAAATTCGCCCGAACCACCTACGTTCCGATTAAGACAAGTTACCTTAACCGTCATTTCTTTTCCCAATCCTGTCCAGTCGCAATGTCCGCAATTAACTTCTATCAACTGGATAACCTCGTATTCTGCACACATTCAATCAACAACACCCTATGTGCAGAATTCTATAACAACATAATTAGGCAAGACCACTTGAGCTTCGTCACTACCGTTCAAGGAATGCCCTTGAACATCACTCCTACCCTACTGAACCGATTTCTGGGACTCCGACCATCTCAGTCCATCTTCTGTTGCTACCCTCCAAGGAACCTGCCTTTCGATGCCCCCTACTCTCATATTGACCTGAACACCTTATACAACTATTTCTTTGGGGAGGCAATGGACCCTGCAGGAGGGCAGTTCCACTCCACTCGACTTCCGATTCAGGACTACGCTCTCTATAGAGTGATTGTCCGTTGCATCCTTCCTCTGTCCACTAGGGACATAGCCACCATGAGACCCTTTCACACCTTTCTCCTCTATGCCTTTATCCACCATCTAGATATAGATATAGGCCTTCACCTCTTTCACTGTATCCTACATGCCTCTAGTGTGTCCACTCAGGGACGGGTCCGCACCCCCTTCTGCCACGTCATCACCTGGATCCTCCACCATCACGGCCGAAACATCACTGACGGCGAGATTACCACGATGACCTACTTCGACGAGATAGGATATAGGAACTTTTCCTTAGCCGGTATAGATGTCTCGGGCACCGGGGTTCTGACTTGGAGACGCCGACCAGCCGCACAGGACATTGCAGACGAGGAGGTCGACGTTGCCGACTTAGCAGCAGAGTTAGCTCAGCCCGATCCTCCGACACTCTACGAGCGAGTATCCCTCCTCGAGACACAGGTCCAGTCCCTCCGGGAGGAATCGGAGGCGTACCACCTTGAGCAGTTGGAAACTAATCAGGGCTACTATACCGAGTGTATGAGCGCGTTTGCAACAGAGAGGGACGAAAGAAACGCCCAGTATGAGGAGATGATGACCATGCTTAGATCCTGGCATTCAGGCTCCCCTGATCAGCCTGGTCCTTCTTCCTAGATGACTTGGACGTGTACCTATTTGACTATCCCTACTGAGTAGGGTTGACTTCTGTTGACTTGTACTAGACTTCTGTTTGACTTATGCTTATCCTAGCTTGGCTTGTTTATTTCTGAATTGATTCAGTTAGGATTATGCTTAATAGAGTAGAATCATTTTTTTTGGCTTCTGCTTTAATTGAAAATGTTTTAATTGATTTTAAAATGTTTTCTTTGTTAAAAATGTTTTACTTTGATTTTAAAATTTTTTTTCTTTTTACTTAGCTTTATTTCAAAAACTACCCCCTTCAAAACTAGTGTTTTCTTCGAAATGGAATTAGCCTAGGCTCTAACCCTAGAACTGCATGCACCTATAGATCTAGAAGCCAGCATCTCACAAGCACCTTAGGGTACTTTGAGTGATAACCTAGAAAGGGTTGAGATACTTTGGTCTTTGCCTTAACTCAAGATGCTTTAAGTCAGTGCATCTGCAGTAGTTGGGGCACTAAATACAAACTGAACAGCAACCAAGTTAAGTATCAAGTTTAGACAATCTAACTTGAACAATGCACTTAACTTGACTAACCCTAGCAAAAGCTACTGTTTATAACAGTTAGTAAGTAGCTAATTGGGTTAGACAGGTCCCTAAAGATTTAACCAGACTTAGGTCCTAGCTCGATTCAGTACAGCAAATGCTTTATTTAATTATTACAAATATCTTTTTGTGCATTTTTTTTGATATATGTCAAAGGGGGAGAGTTGGAAAGGAAACAGGGAACAAAAATGTTTTTCCAAAAATGTTTTTCCAAAATTTCTAAGGGAACAAGTTTTTCCAAAATTTCTAAGGGAACAAAAATGTTTTTCCAAAATTTCTAACTCTGAATTGCTATTTTTGCTTAAAATATTCTCTGAAAAGCTTTTTCTAAAGTCTGAAATTTTTTCTGAAAAGTTTTCTAAGTCTGAAAAAGTTTTTCAAGTCTCGAATCTTACTAAGTATGAATTTTCAAAAGCCTGAATTTTTTTTAAAAAACAAGAGTTTTCAAAAAACTGAAAAAGTCTAAAAAGTTTTCCTAAACTCAAAATTTGCTAAATATGAAAACTTCTTCAAACTTAGAACATTTTTTAAAACTCAACCAAACTTTTCTAAAATTTTCTAAGTATTTAAACTCAAAACACCTACTCTTGAAAAACCTAGGGGGAGATTACTTCCAGGGGGAGGGAATCTAACTTAGGATTTCAATTTCAGCATTTTTTTTCCTTAACCTTTTGAACTAAGTTGCCATATATCAAAAAGGGGGAGATTGTTGGTGCAGATTGCACCCAAGTCAAACCTGTGTTTTGATATTGGCAAAAGGGTTCAAAAGTTAAGGGTTAATTGTTATCTAACAAGTCTCTTGAGTGTACAGGAAAAGCCCTAGCGAAGGAATGCTAGGCTCTGGCGAAGGACTGCCAGAATGGACAAGCCCTAGCGAAGGAATGCTAGGCACTGGCGAAGGACTGCCAGACAAGAAAAGCCCCTAGCAAAGGACTGCTAGGCTCTGGCAAAGGACTGCAGAATGGACAAGCCCTACAAAGGAATGCTAGGCACTGGCGAAGGGCTGCCAGAAGAAAAGACCTAGCGAAGGGCTTGCCTAGGCACCAAGCGAAGGGCAGCTTGGTAACTCAAGACCTGGCAAGGACTGCCGGGCAAAAGTCCAACTGGAGGATCCGGTTGGCACCAGGTAAATTCTCCCGAAGGAGTAGGTGAGGNCAGAATCCAGGAATTGATGAACGGTCTTCACGCAATAGGTCACCAGGTTCAAAACCGTGATCTTATAAGGTATGCCCTAAACGCATTCCCTAGGACCACCTTGTGGGCATCTATGGTAGATGCATACAAGGTCTCTAGGGATCTTTCAAAAATTAAGTTAGATGAGTTATTCTCTGAACTTGAACTGCATGAACAACTAACTGCAATTTGGTCGAGAAAAGTATAGCTTTCTTTGCAGGGAAAACAGGAAAACGACTAAGAAAAAACTCAAGTTGAACTCGAATCTACCTCAGATTCAGAAACAGAAGATCAAGAAGAAGATCAATCTGAACTGGTCCGGCTAGCTCGAAGCTACTACAAAAAGCTGAAGAACCAAACCAACACACGAAGAACAAGTCGAGAAAGGACGAACAGCTGAACCAGCAACTGACAAACACAAACCCAACGTAACCTGCTACGAATGCAAGAAGAAGGGCCACTACAAGACTGAGTGTCCAAGTCTAAAGGAGTCCAAAAAGACCAGGAAAAAGAAGGCACTCAAGCAACCTGGGACGAGTCTTCCTCAGAAGAAGAAGAAGAAGCACCCCAGTCCAATCTTCTAGCCCTGACCGCTTCGAGTCAAATCGAGACTGACTCAGACTCAGACCAGGACGACGGCAAGCTGACATCTCCGACACGGCGAAATAAGGGTAACGGGTTTTTCGAAATTACAGTTGAATTCGCTTATTTCCTATCTATCCCGAGATTTGGCGAAAGCCAAACTCCGAATCGAATCCCTCCGACAGGAAGTAAAACTCCTGAAAGAGGGAGCTGATTCTAGTCCTTAACTGAGAAAATTCAGGAAGAACCCCTGATCAAGTTGAAAAACTTGAATCAGAGAATTCCTCCCTGAAAACTCAAGTCAAGGACTTAAGAACAGCATTAGAACGATTCACTTCTGGTTCCAAGAATCTTGATCTGATTCTGGGAAAACAGAAGTCCGTTCTAAACCGATCCGGACTTGGCTATAGAACCAAATCTCGGCAAAGATCTTACTTTGCTGTACTGAACCAGTCAAGACCTAAGGTTCAGGCATGGGTGCCAAAACTGTGCCTGACTAAACCAACTGGTTCAAATCAATTTTGGATCCCTAAGGACAAGATTCACATCTTGCCTAACCCATACAGAGGCTTTAGTCCAGGGGGAGCCAAAATCAAAACAATTTTTATAATTAATAATTTTTTTGATTGATTGTTTGTTTATTTAATTTTTGCAAATTGCCATGCTTAGAATTAGGAATACTTAGATTTAAGGACTAATTACTTGAAACTTGAAAACATAGCATGGGAGGAGGTGAGATGATAGTACGTTGGGGAAACCAACTCTAATAAGATCAAGTCTACTTGGTCTCTTTAGACTGGTGAAACCAGCCGAAGCTACCGATCCAAGACCTAAGCTAGTTAGACCAGAAAATGACCTAATTTAATTTGAAAATGAAATTTCATTAAAAGGCTTTGTCAAGGAAAGGGTGGATGATCCCATAAGGCTACGGCCAAAGAAGGCCTAGTGCCTCGCCAAGACCTGGAAACTAATTTCTGAAATTCAAATTCAAATTATCTTTTGTCAAATTCGAATCTAACTCAAGTTTCAAATAATTATAGATTCTAATATGTTTTAAAAATTTCTACTTCTTAAACTTATTTCTTTTTCAAAAATCACTTAATCTATTTTTCAAAATTTCTAAACTTATTTGTTTTCAAATCTGTTTTCAAAACTAAAATAACTTTTTCAAAATAAATTAAAATTCCTTTTCAAAATTTAATTTTTACCCTCAAACCTGTCTCTCAAAAACCTTAAGGTTAACGTGTTCGAAAACCCTAGATTCAGTGAGACAGGAAAATTAAGCTCAAATTAAACCATCTTGCTTGCGCCTTCATAATCAGGGTCAAACTGTGGTTAAAATAGTCAAACTATGATTAACAAAGTCAAACATGGTCAAACACAGTCAAACCTGTTCAAAACGTTCAAAAAGCTGCTACCTAGGGCGCCCTGACCGTCCCGGGCGCCCCCAACTGCTCAAAGTCAAAGGCTGCTGAAAGCAGTCCATGAGGGCGCCCGTAACCTGTCGGGCGCCCATGACTACACTGACAACATACCAGCTCCAGTCAAAGCAGCAAAAGCTGCATTTGACCGACTTGACAAGGGCGCCCGTGACCTGTCGGGCGCCCCTATGCACTTCTGTCCCTCACGCTGATTAAAGCAGCCAAAAGGCTGCATTCAATTACTTTGACCAGGGCGCCCGTGACCTATCGGGCGCCCCTATCGACAAAACTATCGTCTACGCCAGTCAAAGCAGCAAAAGCTGCAGTTGACCTGCTTTGATCAGGGCGCCCGTGACCTCTCGGGCACCCACAGAACTTTTTCACTGCCCTAGGCAGCCCATGACCTGTTGAGGGCACCCGGAACCACCCGGGCGCCCCCCATAAAACCCCTATAAAAGGGACCCAAGACTCCTTCTCCTCCCACACCACATCTCACACTTCTTCTTCCCCTTGCCTCATTCTTGTGGATCAAGTGAACCCTAAAGCTTCCCTTGCCTCAACCATGCCTCCAAGGTATGAAATTCACTTTGGGTACTTAATTTTCGTTATTTTTTTCCTTAATTGCAAATTCTATGTCAATCATGCCTCTTCCTATAATCTAAGTTCTTATTCTCAATTTGCTTACTTTCTTCTCAACTAGAAAATGCCGAGCAGTTCAGTCGAACCCCGGTAATGAGCCCAATCCCTACCCTAGGTCGAACCTCGGTAATGAGCCCAGTCCGACCCTAGGTTTCCAACCCTAGAACTTTGTAACAAATTCGTCCGAACCACCTACGTTCCGATTAAGACAAGTTACCTTAACCGTCATTTCTTTTCCCAATCCTGTCCAGTCGCAATGTCCGCAATTAACTTCTATCAACTGGATAACCTCGTATTCTGCACACATTCAATCAACAACACCCTATGTGCAGAATTCTATAACAACATAATTAGGCAAGACCACTTGAGCTTCGTCACTACCGTTCAAGGAATGCCCTTGAACATCACTCCTACCCTACTGAACCGATTTCTGGGACTCCGACCATCTCAGTCCATCTTCTGTTGCTACCCTCTAAGGAACCTGCCTTTCGATGCCCCCTACTCTCATATTGACCTGAACACCTTATACAACTATTTCTTTGGGGAGGCAATGGACCCTGCAGGAGGGCAGTTCCACTCCACTCGACTTCCGATTCAGGACTACGCTCTCTATAGAGTGATTGTCCGTTGCATCCTTCCTCTGTCCACTAGGGATATAGCCACCATGAGACCCTTTCACACCTTTCTCCTCTATGCCTTTATCCACCATCTAGATATAGATATAGGCCTTCACCACTTTTACTGTATCCTACATGCCTCTAGTGTGTCCACTCAGGGACGGGTCCGCACCCCCTTCTGCCACGTCATCACCTGGATCCTCCACCATCACGGCCGAAACATCACTGACGGCGAGATTACCACGATGACCTACTTCGACGAGATAGGATATAGGAACTTTTCCTTAGCCGGTATAGATGTCTCGGGCACCGGGGTTCTGACTTGGAGACGCCGACCAGCCGCACAGGACATTGCAGACGAGGAGGTCGACGTTGCCGACTTAGCAGCAGAGTTAGCTCAGCCCGATCCTCCGACACTCTACGAGTGAGTATCCCTCCTCGAGACACAGGTCCAGTCCCTCCGGGAGGAATCGGAGGCGTACCACCTTGAGCAGTTGGAAACTAATCAGGGCTACTATACCGAGTGTATGAGCGCGTTTGCAACAGAGAGGGACGAAAGAAACGCCCAGTATGAGGAGATGATGACCATGCTTAGATCCTGGCATCCAGGCTCCCCTGATCAGCCTGGTCCTTCTTCCTAGATGACTTGGACGTGTACCTATTTGACTATCCCTACTGAGTAGGGTTGACTTCTGTTGACTTGTACTAGACTTCTGTTTGACTTATGCTTATCCTAGCTTGGCTTGTTTATTTCTGAATTGATTCAGTTAGGATTATGCTTAATAGAGTAGAATCATTTTTTTTGGCTTCTGCTTTAATTGAAAATGTTTTAATTGATTTTAAAATGTTTTCTTTGTTAAAAATGTTTTACTTTGATTTTAAAATTTTTTTCTTTTTACTTAGCTTTATTTCAAAAACTACCCCCTTCAAAACTAGGGTTTTCTTCGAAATGGAATTAGCCTAGGCTCTAACCCTAGAACTGCATGCACCTATAGATCTAGAAGCCAGCATCTCACAAGCACCTTAGGGTACTTTGAGTGATAACCTAGAAAGGGTTGAGATGCTTAGGTCTTTGCCTTAACTCAAGATGCTTTAAGTCAGTGCATCTGCAGTAGTTGGGGCACTAAATACAAACTGAACAGCAACCAAGTTAAGTATCAAGTTTAGACAATCTAACTTGAACAATGCACTTAACTTGACTAACCCTAGCAAAAGCTACTGTTTATAACAGTTAGTAAGTAGCTAATTGGGTTAGACAGTCCCTAAAGATTTAACCAGACTTAGGTCCTAGCTCGATTCAGTACAGCAAATGCTTTATTTAATTATTACAAATATCTTTTTGTGTTTTTTTTGATATATGTCAAAGGGGGAGAGTTGGAAAGTAAACAGGGAACAAAAATATTTTTCCAAAAATGTTTTTCCAAAATTTCTAAGGGAACAAGTTTTTCCAAAATTTCTAAGGGAACAAAAATGTTTTTCCAAAATTTCTAACTCTGAATTGCTATTTTTGCTTAAAATATTCTCTGAAAAGCTTTTTCTAAAGTCTGAAATTTTTTCTGAAAAGTTTTCTAAGTCTGAAAAAGTTTTTCAAGTCTCGAATCTTACTAAGTATGAATTTTCAAAAGCCTGAATTTTTTTTAAAAAACAAGAGTTTTCAAAAAACTGAAAAAGTCTAAAAAGTTTTCCTAAACTCAAAATTTGCTAAATATGAAAACTTCTTCAAACTTAGAACATTTTTTAAAACTCAAAACACCTACTCTTGAAAAACCTAGGGGGAGATTACTTCCAGGGGGAGGGAATCTAACTTAGGATTTCAATTTCAGCATTTTTTTTCCTTAACCTTTTGAACTAAATTGCCATATATCAAAAAGGGGGAGATTGTTGGTGCAGATTGCACCCAAGTCAAACCTGTGTTTTGATATTGGCAAAAGGGTTCAAAAGTTAAGGGTTAATTGTTATCTAACAAGTCTCTTGAGTGTACAGGAAAAGCCCTAGCGAAGGAATGCTAGGCTCTAGCGAAGGACTGCCAGAATGGACAAGCCCTAGCGAAAGAATGCTAGGCACTGGCGAAGGACTGCCAGACAAGAAAAGCCCTAGCAAAGGACTGCTAGGCTCTGGCAAAGGACTGCCAGAATGGACAAGCCCTAGCAAAGGAATGCTAGGCACTGGCGAAGGGCTGCCAGAAGAAAAGACCTAGCGAAGGGCTGCTAGGCACCAAGCGAAGGGCAGCTTGGTAACTCAAGACCTGGCGAAGGACTGCCGGGCAAAAGTCCAATTGGAGGATACGGTTGGCACCAGGTAAATTCTCCCGAGAGGAGTAGGTGAGGACGCGTTCCCCTTGAGGGAACATTAGGCGTCGGTTCGACCTAGGGCTCCATTTTGGAGACCAAAGTCAGAACCAAGACAGCTGAGGCAGTATAACCTATTATTTTATTATTTTATTGTGTTTTGGACTAACCCTGGATGCATGACCGAAGGAACGAGTGTCTGCAGCTCAGAGTGCCTCAAAGGAGTGAGGCAACAGCTGACCAGGGCGACTGGAGTGTCCCGGGCGCCCCCATGGTGAACACAAAACACAACAAGACAAGAAAGACTTTGATAGTACATAGCCAGGGCGCCCCCATTGCAAAACAACTCTGCCGCGTCTGCGCTACATGCCCAGGGCGCCCCCGCTGTCCCGGGCGCCCCCAGCGCACAGGGTGGCGCAAACCTTACCGAGGAGAGCTCAGCGTTGCGGATAAGGTTTAACCGGTCAACCAGGGCGCCCCCAGCGTCCAGGGCGCCCCAGTCAAGGCCTTATCCCGAGGATTAAGGGATAAGTCGACGACCGCGCCTCTTGTGGATCTGCTGCCACGTGGGGGGGCGCCCCCGTCGACTAGGGCGCCCCAGGCCCTATATAAAGGGCCCTCGACCCCCTTCTTCAAGCATCAAGTTTTTCGACGCTTCTACGCTCTTCTGCTTCCGCGACACGCTCTAGAAATCATCTAACTCAAGCTGACGACGTCCCGCTGCTCCGAAACTTCGATCTACACCGGACGTCGGTAACGAAGAGCTCTGTATTTAAAGTTTACTATTCTGCCTTCTTGTAAAAACTATTTGTAAACTTTGCGAACTTATAGAATTGCCCGCAGAAAACGGTCAACGACCGTGGGCCTTGGAGTAGGAGTCGACCCAGGCTCCGAACCAAGTAAACCGACTGTGTTTGCATTGTTCTGTCTTTCTTTTATTTCTGCTGCGCACCCGCTCTTTTTAAAATCCGAACGATTTGAGATATTCACCCCCCCTCTCTCGCATTTCTCGATTCAACAACCTTAACCCATCCTAAAACCCAATTTAAGGTACTGATCATAAACTTCTAAGGTTCATATTAACATGAAAATGACAAAGAAACAAGAACAATTGATTCATACAACATGCATATAATATATATTCTAACACTAGGAAATATTAGCAAGTAACATGACATCTTTAACTCTTTTATTTCTTTTCATCTATCATGGCATAATGAAACATGGATACCTTTAATTCAACCATAATTCATCATATACTCTACTAATCAAAACATTTAGATAGGGTTATCATGGCATAAAATCACAACACAACACCACACAACTCATACAACATGCATACATTGAATATCCTATTACCAAGAGACATTGTCAAGTGAGATAGTGACCTTAACCCATCCTAAGACCTAATTTAGGAAACTGATCAGAAACTTCTAAGGTTCATATCAACATGAAAATGACAAAAACAAGAGCAATTGATTCATACAACATGCATATAATACATACTCTAATACTAGGAAGCATTAGCAAGTAACATGGCATCTTTAACTCATTTTTTTGTCCTTATTTAGGGTATTAACCGAACATGTTTAGAGGGGAAACATGACCTAAAATATATATAAAACCCTCAAACAAACATCAACAAGGAATTAAAAACCATTAGCTAGTCAAAAAGAACCCAAACATCTTCTTATGGCCAAAAAGTCTATGGCTTCTTGAGAGCCTTGGCCTAAATTCATCATAACTCATAACTTAACATCATGAAAACATTGGAGTCATTAGATAGCATCAAACACAAACCTAGGCCCTAAATTCATGCTTGGCCGAAACATGCTCCTAGGGAAAAACTTCACGATTTTTTGCAACACATCGCAAGAACATACAAAAACATGAACAAAACATATATGAACTATTATGTTGCAGGTGAGGGGAGTCTTACCCTTGTTGTCTTGGTTATAAACCTCGAATAGAGAAATAAAAAGGAAACCTTCTTGACCTTAGAGTACTCCTTGTCTTTGTAGCATTGTAGAAGAACTTGGATCTTCAAGAGGGAGTCCTCTTGTGAAGTTTTCCAAGAGGAAAACTCCTTTGGGACTTTCGGCCATGAAGGAGGAAGAAGAGAGGGGAGAGGAAGAGCCTTGGTGGAAGAGAAGAAGAGAAAAGTAACTTAAGCCTCTTCACTTCTCATCCCACCTTTTTATACTAAGTGAAGGGGGCAAGTGAAAGGGCATGGTGCCTCCTCTCATGGTGACTCTTCACTTCCCTTATCCTTACACCTATCTACAATTTTCTTTATCCTCCTAATAGCACTCCCTTGCTAGGTGAATTGGTTACACATGCATTCTTAAGGTTTACAACATCTCTAAGGTCCAAGGTTCAATCCTTGGCACCTACATCATTACATTTTTTTATTATTCTTTTGCAAGCCCATCTAAAGTAAGGCCCATTACATGATGTGTTATTTCTTTTATCCTCATGGGGCCCATTAGGATAACTAATAAAGTGCTATTTAAGACCCATTAGGAATTCCCACCATTTAGAGCCCATATATGGCCTATTAACACTTACACTAAAATTCCCACAACTCTAACTATCATTCATGAATCATACTCAATATGGTTATTATTCATACAATCCTACTCAATATTAGGGATAATATTGAAGGGAATTTTAGTAGGGTGTTACAGGACACTTACTTTTGTAGTGCCCTCTCTCCCTGTATGTGTAACAAATTATTTGATTTTTAAAATTTGAATTTACAATTTTACCTTTTGATTCCTCTTTGGGAATCTCCCCCTTGATTCTTGCCGTCTCAGATCTAGACTCATCTTCTGATTCTGGTTTGGATTCAGCCTCGGGTTCAGAATCTCTCTCGGCTGCTTCTGTTTGGACTGAGAGTGCAAGATAGCTTACTTGATCTTCTTCTTCTTCGTTCGATTCCTCCGATGATTCGGACATCACATCTTCTAAGAGCTCAATATCGGAGCTCTCTTCGTGTAGATTGATTAGCTTCTCCCACATCTCTTTGGCACAATTGAAGGATTCGACCCGCTTCAATTCTTCTTTGGTCAGACCGCATTGTAAGATTACTGTTGCCTTAGCATCAGTCTCGATCTTCCTCAGTGTTGGTTCATCCAATTTGTCCCAGACGATTGATAGTTCATCTTCTGTAGGGAAGGAGAACCCCGTTTGGATTATCAACCATAAATCCAGATTGGCCTTCAGGTGGGATTCCATTAGACTTTTCCAAGATCTAAAATACTTGCCAGAGAATAGGGGTGGATGGGCACTATTCCATTCTTGATTGGCCATTGAATATAAACCTCATACACAAGGAAATAACAAACACATACCAAGACTTGGTCGTGGATTAGTAGTGCGGGAGAGTGAAAAAACTAGTTCAAAATATGTTGCACGAATTTTGAGGTAAAATAATAAAAAATTTATGACAAATTTTTAGAAAATGTTGGCTTTATCAATTCTGATTAATGGAGAAAAAAAATAAGAATTCAATGTTGAAAAAAAATTTGCTCGAATTAAGGTAGCGTGAATTTCAAGAAAAATATTTTAAAAAAATTATGATAAATTTTTAAAAATTGATCGTTATATCGATTCTGACTTATGGTGAAAAATAAGAATTCAAAATTGATAAAGGCATAAGAATATTTTAAACCCACGCACAAATATTATTTATTTGAAATAAAAAGCGAAAAATCTAAAAATAAATACTCAACTGGTGGTTGTGCCAAGTTTGAGCCACCCGCTCTGATACCACTTGTGGGATCGGATTGAATTGATAGAGAGGGGCGGGGGGGGGGGGGGGGTGAACATCGATCGTTAAAATTTTCGGACAAAGAGTGCAATTACGCAACAGAAACAGTAAAATCAATCGCTAACACGATTTCTTTTTTACTTGGTTCGGAGTCACGGTCGGCTCTGTTGGAGCAATCAACCCTAAAATGGTCCGGAGTGACCATAGGTTTTGATGTTTGGGCAAAGGGTATAAGTTAGGTTTTCCCTTGTGTACTTATATGTGTATGTTGAGTGTGCAGGTTGTACAGGTTACATATATGGACTTGACTGGACGACCTCGGTATGGTGAAGGATGGCATGGAGGCAAGCTGGAGGCTTGCGTACGCATCCGAGAGACCTTGGTTAGCAGGGACGATGAGCTGATGGGCGCGGACTTCAAGACATGTGTGAAGAATGGCATGGAGGTAAGCTGGAGGCTTGCATGCATCCGAGGGACGGGAGCCGAAGATGAAGAGGGCGCAAAAACAACAGTCAAGGCTGAGGAGGAGGAGTCAGTCGAGTCGTGAGGGTCGAGTGCTGTGTGAATGTACTCGGGAAGTGATTCAGCTAGGGACCAGTCGACTGCCCTGGGGGCAGTCGACTGGTAGGTGGCTGGTGAGCTGGCAAATTCGAACGTTGGGAGTGTCAACAGTCGAATTTGGCTGGCACCAGTCGACTGCCCTGGGGGCAGTCGACTGGTAGCGAGATATCAACCCCGAGTCCTATTTAAAGAGGACTTCGTGGTGGCTGAGTTTCTTGACGAATCTTGCTTGGCTAAGGCAAGGTAGTAGTCTTGTGTGCTCAGGAAAGTGTTTGGTGATTGTGGAGAGGTTTCTCCACCCACAAGGAGCAACACGTTCTAGCCGGAGGTTATCCGGGGATTGATCCACCGACGGATTGTTGGATTAGTCACCCGACCGGGGTGGATACCAACTAAAATCGCCGTGTTAGCATTGGTTAGTGATTTTATTATTGTTTTACTATTATTTCCGCTCTGCAAACTAACCGTGTAGGAACAAAAATTCGACGAAACGCTATTCACCCCCCTCTAGCGTACGGACAAACGGTCAATCAATTGGTATCAGAGCCAAGTTCTGCTCATGATTGGACTAACCGCCGAGAGAGTACACGCTAGAGGAGAAGAACGATGGAAGACAAACTTGGGGACAACATCTACACTCCGCCGGCCTACGACCATGAAGACTTCGGGTATTGGAAGTCACGGATGGAGACGTGGTTCGCGATGGAGTGGGAACAAATGATTGCGCTTGAAGAGCCATATGAGACTCCAAAGGATAAGCACGGGAAGAGGCTTAGGCCTAGATATTGGAGTCAAGAACAACAAGATCTTTCTAGAGAGCAAACGAAAAGGTAATTAGTGTTTTAAGCAATGTTTTGCCTAATAATATTTTGAGTTGTGTAGGAAAATACGAAAATGCGCACGACCTATGGAAAAAGATAAATGAATATCATGAAAATCCTACACAAATTCAAAAGCCCGAAGAAGTAAGTTCAAGTGGAGAAGAGGAAAAAGAAAAAGAATCATCTACATCATCAAGTGAAATGGAAGAAGTGTCAACTTCTTCAAGTGAGGAGGAGGAGCTAAGTGAAAGATCATCAACCTCCTCAAGAGAAGAAGAAGAGGCATCAATTTCAAGAATTGAAGGGGAGGAGAGACCCTCATCTACACATGATCAAGAGGAAACTTCCACATCATTCGAGGTTGAAGAAGAAGAAGTCAACCTAGTCTCCACCTCCACCTCCACCTCCACCTCCACCTCCACCAAAGCCAAGAGAAAGGACCACATTACATGCTTTGGGTGTAATGAAAAGGGGCACTACAAGGACAAGTGCCCGAAAGGTAAAAGGGGGGTAAAATCTACACTTATTTCGAGTTCTTTAAACTCTAACATAAAGTGTAGGATTGGAGAAACCCAAGAGAAGAAGAGGAGGATTCGATGCTTCACGTGTGGTGAGCTAGGGCACTACCACACCAAGTTCCCAAGGAAGAAAGAGCTAAAGAAAATGGAGCACCTAAGGAGATGGGAAAAAGAAGAAAGAAAGAAGAGAAGAAGCCCACATCAAGGAGGGACTACAATGGTAAGGGAGGTAATTCCTAACCCTAGATTAAATTGCCATTCATATTTAAGTTCCTCCATGAATGCTAAGAATCATGCCAATTACCCATCTATGAATATTAGAAATAATGCAAATCATTCATCCATGCATGCTAGATTTCATGAAAATTATCTTTTTGTGCATAACCATGGTTTTAAATATCATGATAGGAATAAGGATAACAAGGTAGATACATATCCTAAGAAAAGCATGCATCATGGTAAATCTAAGACCTGTGTATCCAAGGCTAAAGGCATTAACCCCAAGGGAGGGAAACAAATGCCTAAGAAAATGGGCAGTTCTAGGAATGTCCAAAGTGGGCATATGAACTACAAGGTTAAAGGTCTAGAGAGGGAAAATTAAGCCTTGAGAGCAAGGCTCGATACATTAAAGGTCCATTTGGGTAGTCGACTGGTACATGAGAGTAGGCATAAAAAGGGGGAGTTTTGACAATGAGAAGTTACAATTATGGGATATGATGTAGGGTTAAAACTCTTGGTTATGACTTCATAATTCTTGAATAAAGTGTTATCCCATGATTTGATAAGAATTTATTGGATTTTATGGAAATCAAGAAGGATTGATAAGGTTCCCTAGGTATTTAAGATTTAGAGGTTAAACAGGGAACATTGAGGACAATTCCATATGTCAAATTATGATGGGTAGATTTGACAAACACATGGAATTAGAAACGAATTTGAAAGTTGATACTGAATGCAAAATCCTTAAGAAACTTAGATGTGTACCAAAAGTCAAGCACACTTGATATTTCCATAATATCATATTTTTCTAGGATAGGGTATATCCTAGCAAGTGTGCTTGCAATCTTTAGAGTTTTTAGACTTTTGTTGAGTTCTTTTTGGCACTTAGGGAAAGATTGCCTCGGGCAATGCTATAAGAGTGTCAAAGAGGGAAGAACTCGGGTGTTGGGTTGTGTATGACTCAACATGGTGTCTAGGAGGTTAAGTTGGGTAGAACTTGACCTGGGAAAAAAAATGAAAATTGGGAGAAGGCATGGGTAAAGGGGGAGGTTGCCTCCTAGTTGCCTTGATTTTCATTTTGAAATTTTTGAGTTTTGTATCAAACTTGGGAATGGTGATAAATACATGGGTAGATGTATTTTTCCCAACTAGGTATGGGTACCACAAAGTTCTCCACGAAATTTGGGAATTTTTGGAGATTTGTGGAATTTTTGGCGCATTTATGAAAATGGCCAGAAAAGAATGAAATTAGAGTATTAGTCGACTGCCCATTTGGGCAGTCGACTGCCAGAGGCTGATTTGGGTATCAGCAGCTAGTTTGGGGTCCAAATGACAAGGAACAAGTGTATGGGGGTCTAGTACACTGTGTTTAGGGTCATTGGGAATTTAATGAACCAATAATTGGGTAATTATTGGGTTCTTTTTTATGTATGACAAAGGGGGAGAAATATTGTGTTTAAGTGGGAAATCAATACCTTTGCTAGAAAGAATCCCTAGGTTTAGGGGGAGCTAAGTTTGAGGGGGAGCATAGCTGCTCCCTTCTTGGCGTAAGGGGAACCTTGGAGAGGTTCTTAAAAAGCATTTGTAAGTCCAGTATAAGGGGGAGCTTGGGAGAAGCTTTAAAAAGCCCAGTATGATAGAAAATCCTAACTTAGAGGGTTAGGTGGTAAAAGTCCTAGCTCGGAGGGCTAGGTGTTGGAAAATCCTAACTTGGAGGGTTAGGTGGTGAAAATCCTAGCTTGGAGGGCTAGGTGTAAAATTCCTAACTTGGAGGGTTAGGTGTGGGATGCCTTGGGATAGGATCCAGTTATGCATTGCATATGCATTCATTTAGCATGCTTTTTTGCTATTTACTACTATCTTGCTTCCCTAACTTAAACATATTGTCAAACATCAAAAAGGGGGAGATTGTTGGAGCAATCGGCCCTAAAATGGTCCGGAGTGACCATAGGTTTTGATGTTTGGGCAAAGGGTTTAAGTTAGGTTTTCCCTTGTGTACTTATATGTGTATGTTGAGTATGCAGGTTGTACAGGTTACACATATGGAATTGACTGGACGGCCTCGGTACGGTGAAGGATGGCATGGAGGCAAGCTGGAGGCTTGCGTGCTCATCCGAGGGACCTTGGTTAGCAGGGACGATGAGCTGATGGGCGCGGACTTCAAGGCATGCGTGAAGGATGACATGGAGGCAAGCTGGAGGCTTGTGTGCAACAGAGGGACGGGAGCCGAAGATGAAGAGGGCCGAAAGAAACAATCGAGGCTGCGGAGGAGGAGTCAGTCGAGTCATGAGGGTCGAGTGCTATGTGAATGTACTCAGGAAGGGATTCAGCTAGGGACCAGTCGACTGCCCTAGGGGCAGTCGACTGGTAGGTGGCTGGTGAGCTGGCAAATTCGAATGTTGGGAGTGTCAACAGTCGAATTTGGCTGGCACCAGTCGACTGCCCTGGGGGCAATCGACTGGTAGCGAGAAATCAGCCCTGAGTCCTATTTAAAGAGGACTTCGTGGTAGCTGAGTTTCTTGACGAATCTTGCTTGGTTAAGGAAAGGTAGTAGTCTTGTGTGCTCAGGAAAGTGTTTGGTGATTGTGGAGAGGTTTCTCCACCCACAAGGAACAACACGTTCTAGCCGAAGGTTATCCGGGGATTGATCCACCGACGGATTGTTGGTTTAGTCACCCGACCGGGGTTGATACCAACTAAAATTGTCGTGTTAGCATTGGTTAGTGATTTTATTATTGTTTTACTATTATTTCCGCTGTGCAAACTTACCGTGTAGGAACAAGAATTCGGCGAAATGCTATTCACCCCCTCTAGCGTACGAACAAATGGTCTATCAGGCTCCTACTCCAAGGCCCATGGTCCTTGACCATTTACGATGGACAATTCTATATTCAAAAAGAGTTTACAAGTTGGAGTACAAATATAGAACTGAAAATAAAATTACAACACTTAAAGAATTAAACTTTTACCGATGACCGAAGAGGTTGGAAGTTCGGAGCAGCGGGTCGTCGTCGGCCCTTGAATCGCGAGTACAGAGCTTGTCGGAGCGTAGCGCTTGAACGAAAGTGTTGAGAGCGAGATTTTCAAGTTATTATGAAGCCTTGGGGGTGAACCCCTATTTATAATGGTCAGTGGGGCGCCTGTGTTGAAGGGGGCGCCTGGCACATGGCCTATCCTGCGAGAACTCCAATCCGCAGACTCGGCCAATGCTTATCCCTTCAATTGGGGCGCCTGAGCTGACAGGGGCGCCTGTGTTAACACAGGTGCCTAGCTTGACTTGGTCCAGAGGCTTTCGTGACAGTTTGATTCAAATGCTCTGTTTAACCCTTTACTGGGGCGCCTGTCTCAATATAGGCGCCAAGCCCAACTAGGGCGCCTCACTCCATTGAGGCGCCTGAGTGCAGAAAACTCCTTCCATTCGTTCCTGCAAACCAGGGTTAGTTCCAAAGACATACAAAGCATACAAATGATATGATTAGAACATTATTTACAGCCTGAGCTGTCTTGGTTCTGACATTAGGTCTCCCAAATGGAACCCTAGGTCGAACCGACGCCTAATGTTCCCTCCTACGGAGAACGCGTCCTCACCTACTACTCTCGAGAGAATTTACCTTTTTTCCAACCGGCTCCTCCAGTTGGACTTTTGCTCAGCTTCACTCACCAGGTCTTCGGTGCCCAGTCCTCGACCAGGTCTTCGGTGCCCAGTCCTCGACCAGGTCTTCGTGTAACGACCCGGGAAATTTTCTCAATATTTTCTTTAAAATATTGATCATGTCTAGATAGTTTGTGAGGAACCTAGAGATACTAGTACGAACTTTAGCCTAGTTATCCATGATTTTCCCATTTAAATTGAGACGCTAAGTTCTAATGGACCTTATATGGGTTTTTCTAGTACCATGGTTATTAGTGGATTTTAGGTAGAATTTGATATAAATATAAATGAGTTTTAATTAGGAATATTAGCATGATTATGGGTGAGTCTTAGGGGAATTTTCGAAAATAATAAAAAAATATATAAAATAAAAATAAAGTGCATGCACCAAGGATTGAACCTTAGACCTAGTATACCATCATGCATGTACTAACCAATTCACCTAGCAAGGGAGTGCTAGTGGAAAAGGGAAGGGATTTTAGTTGAGGCTAAAGGAAGTGAAGAGTCATAGCATCATGTTGTTGGTGCAGGAAGCACCATATCGAACCTTGTTTTGATATTGGCAAAGGATTCAAAGTTAAGTTTGTTTGTGATCTAACGTTGTTCACTGAGTGTGCAGAAAAAGCCCTAGCGAAGGACTGCTAGGCACCTGGCGAAGGAATGCCAGGATACAAAGCCCTAGCGAAGGACTGCTAGGCAACTAGCGAAGGGCTGCTAGTCACCAAGTCCTAGCGAAGGACTGCTAGGCAACTAGCAAAGGGCTGCTAGTCATCAAGTCCTAGCGAAGGACTGCTAGGCAACTAGCGAAGGGCTGCTAGTCATCAAAGACCTGGCGAAGGGCTGCTGGGCACCTAGCGAAGGGCTGCTAGGATACCTAGGCACCGAGCGAAGGATAGCTCGGCATCCAAGACCTGGCAAAGGATCGCCAGGCAAAAGTCCAACCAAAGGAGCGGTTGGCATCAGGTACATTCTCCCGAGAGGAGTAGGTGAGGACGCGTTCCCCGTCAAGGGAACAGTAGGCGTCGGTTCGACCTAGGGCTCCATTTTGGAGACCAAAGTCAGAACCAAGACAGCTAAGGATGTATCAACTAACCACCTAATGTTTTGTTGTGTTTAGGACTAACCTTGGATGCAGGACCGAAGGAACGAGTGTCTGCAGCTCAAAGTGCCTCAAAGGAGTGAGGCAACAGCTGACCAGGGCGCCCGGAGTGTCCCGGGCGCCCCCAAGGTGAACACAAAACACACAAGCAAAAAGTACGCTTCGACAGTACATACTGCGGGCGCCCCCGTGCTCCCGGGCGCCCCCAAGGTGCATACAAAACAAGTCAAGAGGAAAAGGCTTCGAATAGCTGCTGGGTCGGGCGCCCCCGTGCTCCCGAGTGCCCCCGCTGCTCCCGGGCGCCCCCTGCGCTGCGGGCGCCCCCATGCGCAAGCCCTGAACCAGAAGCCATCGAAGCCAAGCAGATAACGTTTGACCCGGTCAATCCGGGCGCCCCGAGCGCTCCGGGCGCCCCGGTCAAAGCGGATCCAGAGGATAGACGCTGACCGAGACTTTGGCGGATCAAAGGCCACGTGGGGGCGCCCCCGACGTCCCGGGCGCCCCCAGGCCCTATATAAATGACCCTCGACCAAGGCTTCAGAACATGAACTTTCAACTAACACTTCAACGCTCTCTGCTCTCGCGCTTCGCCTCGGAATCCTTCCAACTCGAGCCGACGACGTCCCGCTGCTCCGAAAAAGTCGATCTACCCCGGACGTCGGTAAAAGAGCGATTTAAGTTTACTGTACTTAATTCTATAATACTTTTCTGTAAACTATTTGCGCCTAATATAGAATTGCCCAAAGTAAACGGTCAACGACCGTGGGCCTTGGAGTAGGAGTCGACACAGGCTCCGAACCAAGTAAAATCGACTGTGTCTTTGTGTTGGTGTTTTAATTTCCGCTGCGTACTTGCTCTAAATTTTCCGAAAAATGAATACCGATATTCACCCCCCCTCTATCGGTTCTCTCGATCCAACAAGTGGTGTCAGAGCGGGGTAGTTCAAACTTGGTGCAACCACCAGTTTGAAAGTTTTTCCGATTTACAAAATTTTTAATTTTATTTCTTTTCTTTCTAGTTAATCAACACCACTAGATCCTTTTCGCCTTTTATTTTAAAATAAAAAATATCTGTAGGTGGATTTAAAATATCCTTACGCCTTTTTCAATTTTGAATTCTCATTTTTTCACCATAAGTTAGAATTGTTAAAATAATCAATTTTTGAAAATTTATCATAAATTTTTTTTTATTATTATTTTTTCTCGAAAATCGTGCTATCTTAATCTGAGCAAATTTTCTCCCAAACATTAAAATCTTACTTTTTATCATTAATCAAAATTAATAAAGTAACATTTTCAAAAATTTGACATAAAATTTTTTATTATTATCCTGCCTCGAAATTCGTGCAACATTTACTTTGGGCTATTTTTTTTCTTTCTCCCGCACTACTAATCCAAGACCAAGTCTTGGTACATTTCTGTTATTTCTTTTGTTTGCAAGGATTAAACTAAATGGCCAACCACGAGTGGAATAGTGCCCGTCCACCACTATTCTCCGGCGACAACTTCAAGTTTTGGAGATGTCAAATGAAGTCCCTTCTGAAGGCCCACATGGACTTATGGCAAATCATCCAAACGGGATTCTCTTTTCCCATAGAAGATGAGTCATCAATCGAGTGGGATAAACTGGATGATCACACCCTCAATCAAATCGAGACCGATGCAAGGGCAACTGCAATCATACAATGTGGCCTAACCAAGGAGCAACTCGAACTAGTAGGTCCAATCAGATGTGCCAGAGAAATCTGGGAAAAACTAATTGATCTTCATCAAGAGATCTCAGATAAAGAAGAAGATCAGGTAAGTTATCTTGCCCTTTCGATCCAAGCACAAACAGCCGAGTCAGAGTCTGAACCCGAATCCAAAGTCGAACCAGAATCAGACGACGAATTGACTGAGACGGTAACCGATTTTGAATTCTTTTCAACATTTTAATTAAATAATCAAACAGGTACTGTAATGGTCGAGGAAGGTGTAAATTCTTTTGCAGGGAAAAATCTTAAAGAACCACCAAAGAAGGAGGAGCTTCAACCAATACCTGAGTCCGACTCAGACTCAGAATCTGACGACGAAGGAAGAGATCCTTGGAAACTGGTCTGGTTGGCTCGCGACCGCCACAAAATGCCGAAGAAACAATCAAGCAAAAGAGAGATGGCTAGAATCAAGGGGGAGATACCCAACCAAAAATCAAAAGGTAAATTTACAGTATTTAAAAATCCAATATTTACCTTGAATAACATGATTAATTCGTGTAAATTAGTTAAGGTTAATACATTAGAAAACTTAATTCATAATCATGCTGATTTTAAAGGCCCAGAGTTCTATTTCGATTATGATATAACTTGAATCATTTTTGTCTTGTTTGCTTTAAATTGTGTGTTGCTTTTTATTTAATTTTTTTACTGAGAATTAGGATTGATTAGTTTAAGGACTGAACCAACTTAACTGAAATTTGAACAACATAGTATTGGGTGGCGGTGAGATGATAGTACGTTAGGGAAGCCATCTTGGCGGAACTAGCCGAAGCTACCGATCCAAGACCTAAACTAGTTAGACCAGAATTTACCAAAAAGTAATTTTGAAGATAAAATTTCACTAAAAGGCTTTGTCTAGGAAAGGGTTGATGATCCAATAAGGCTACGGCCAAAGAAGGCCTTGTGCCTCGCCAAGACCTGGAAGCCAATTTTTGAAATTCAAATTCAATTTACTCTTTGTTAAATTCGAATCTAACATAAATTTTCAATTAATTTTAGATTCAAATATCTCTTTTCAAAACAAATTTAAATTAGGTTTAAAAAATTAATTTAACTTTTCAAAATTAATCATGGTCCTTTCAAAATAAATCCTTCTATTAAAATATGCATCTCACAAAACAGTTAAGGATATCCTGTTTTGTCACTTAGAAATGGGTGAGATGCTTAGGATCTAAAAGTTGAGTCCAACCCAACCAACTAATTCAGATTAATCAAACTAAAATTAATTCAATTAAATCTTAATAAAATCAATTAAATTCAATTAAATCTTAATTAAATCAATTAAATTCAATTAAATCTTAATTCAATTAAATCTTAATTAAATCTTAATTCAATTAAATCTGAATTAAATCAATTAAATTCAATTAAATCTTAATTAAATCAATTAAATTTAATCAAATTCAAAATTTAAACTTAACCCTCTAAATTTTCATTTTCACAAAAATTAAATTTAACTTTTTAACTAAGAGTCAATGTTTCAAATCATTGTAATTAAAATCAAGTCTCTTTTTCACTAACCTGAAATTTATTTCATAACATTTATTTCTTTCCTTTACCATTATACAAACATTTTTTGAAAATTAGTTTACTCATGTATGGCAAAAAGTCACCCTATGGATTACTTAGGATATTTTCTTTTTTTTCAGTCCTGGCTTAGATATTTATGGACTTAAAATTTTTTTTTATGTTTTCAAATAATCACTATATTTTTTCGAAAATTGTGCTTTACAAAAAAAAACCATTATCATTTCAAAATGTTTTTCGAAAACGGGGTTTATGCTTTAAAATTATCATCATTTCAAATTGAATTTTCTAAAATTATATTACCATGCTAGTATTCAAAACTATTCTTTTGATTTTAGTAAACCCTAAAGACACAAAGGAAGGTCTACTTAATGATCTACAAAGACTCCGAGGATGTGTCAAATTTAGGGGGAGTCTAAATCAAAAGAAATTATTTCTAACAAGTTTGAAATTATTAGATAATTCGTATAATTTGAATCAAACCTTAAGACTCAGAGGAAGATCGCTTGTAGTCAACAAGCTTCCTAGGACTGGGTCGAGTTAAGTGGGAGATCAAATTAAAAGAATTATTGAGCATTTTCAAAATTATATGTTTTCATGAATTGCACTTTTAAAATCCTTTTGAAAACTTAAATAATTACTCTTTCAAAATACTATCCTGTAAAATCATTTTGCTTATATATATCATCACTTTCAAAATTTTACGTGACTTTGGAATACTTTTAAAAATCTATTGAGAATACTTTTGAAATTAATATTTACTTGACTTTGGAAAATTTTTCAGGACACCTAAGGAAAGGTCCTTGTAGTTAACAAGGCTTCCTAGGATTGTGTTAGACTGGAAAATAAACCAAGTCTAGTAAAATACTGTGCCTCCAAAGTTGATACATTTTTCAAAATGTACTTGCATATATTTTCAAAATACTATCATTTTGGCTTATCAAAATTCTTTTGGAAATAATATTTATTTGAGTTGGAAAATTTCCAGGACACCTAAGGAAATTTCCTTGTAGTTAACAAGGTTTTCTAGGATTGTGTCAGATTGGAAAAGAAACCAAAGCAAGTAAAAGATTATGTGTAAGTACTTTCAAAAAGATAAATCAAGTAATTTTAGTAATTTTCTTTAATATTTTAAAAGTACTTATGTTTTTCAAATTCATAATATCATTCAAAATACTTATGCCTTTCAAAAGCTCAATAAAGTACTTGCATTCTTGTGCATTTTTCAAAATATTCAGAACAAGTAAACTTATTGTTTATCATATACACTTGACTCCAATTATGATTTTGAACATAAATTTTTCAGTCTTTCTAAATTTTTTAAAATTATCATAACACTTGACATTACTTCACTTAATTTTTTTTTCACAAGCTCTGATACACAAATTTAAATTTCTTTCAATATATATTTTACAAATTTTTTTTGATATAAGACCAATGGGGAGAGTAGAAAAAGTGAAATTAAAATTTTCTTTCTTAAATTTCTTTTTCCCCTTTTCAAAGAAAGATTTTCTTAGAATGGTCTAAAACATAAGGAGAAGAATTTCACATTAAGGGGGAGAAAAAGGAAAGAGAGAAAGGAATTTTTTTTAACAAGTGCTTCAAAAATTTCGAAGTATTTCTAAGTGTTTTCAAATTTTTTGAGTACATATTTTTCTCCTAAGTAAAATTTTCCTTAGTAAACAAATTTACTCCCAATTCTCAAAATTTGAAACTTTGTTTAAGGGAAATCTAGCTTCAAAATTTTGCCTAAATTTTAAAAAATTTTGCCTAAAATTTGAAACAAGTTTTGTTAGTGAAAATGCTTTTACTCCATTTTTTGAAAAACACTTTGATAAAGACATGAAGCACTTAGGAAAACTCAAAAATCCCTGTTAGATACCTTGAACACCGATGTTTGTTTTTGATATATGTCAAAGGGGGAGGAAAGGTCAAAGTTAAGTATTTTGCAAGTATTTAGAGTTTTAGGGGGAGTATGAGAAAAAAAATTTTTTGATAAATTTTTTTTATATACTTCATTGTGTTTTTTCCAATACTTCATTGTGTTTTTACCTTCTTTTATTAACTGTTATAAGTTTTTACTTAACTTTGAATTGTGTTGCCATAAATCAAAAAGGGGGAGATTGTTGGTGTAGGAAGCACCATATCGAACCTTATTTTGATATTGGCAAAGGATTCAAAGTTAAGATTGTTTGTGATCTAACGTTGTTCACTGAGTGTGCAGAAAAAGCCCTAGCGAAGGACTGCTAGGCACCTGGCAAAGGAATGCCAGGATACAAAGCCCTAGCGAAGGACTGCTAGGCAACTAGCGAAGGACTGCTAGGCAACTAGCGAAGGGCTGCTAGTCACCAAGTCCTAGCGAAGGCCTGCTAGGCAACTAGCAAAGGGTTGCTAGTCATCAAGTCCTAGCGAAGGACTGCTAGGCAACTAGCGAAGGGCTGCTAGTCATCAAAGACCTAGCGAAGGGCTGCTGGGCACCTAGCGAAGGGCTGCTAGGATACCTAGGCACCGGGCGAAGGACAGCTCGGCATCCAAGACCTGGCAAAGGATCGCCAGGCAAAAGTCCAACCAATGGAGCGGTTGGCATCAGGTACATTCTCCTGAGAGGAGTAGGTGAGGACGCGTTCCCCGTCGAGGGAACAGTAGGCGTCGGTTCGACCTAGGGCTCCATTTTGGAGACCAAAGTCAGAACCAAGACAGCTAAGGCTGTATAAACTAACCACTTAATGCTTTGTTGTGTTTTGGACTAACCCTGGATGCAGGACCGAAGGAACGAGTGTCTGCAGCTCAGAGTGCCTCAAAGGAGTGAGGCAACAGCTGACCAGGGCGCCCGGAGTGTCCCGGGCGCCCCCAAGGTGAACACAAAACACACAAGCAAAAAGTACGCTTTGACAGTACATACTGCGGGCGCCCCCGTGCTCCCGGGCGCCCCCAAGGTGCATACAAAACAAGTCAAGAGGAAAAGGCTTCGAATAGCTGCTGGGCCGGGCGCCCCCGTGCTCCCGGGCGCCCCCGCTGCTCCCGGGCGCCCCCTGCACTGCGGGCGCCCCCATGCGCAAGCCCTGAACCAGAAGCCATCGAAGCCAAGCAGATAACGTTTGACCCGGTCAATCCGGGCGCCCCGAGCGCTCCGGGCGCCCCGGTCAAAGCGGATCCAGAGGATAGACGCTGACCGAGACTTTGGCGGATCAAAGGCCACGTGGGGGGCGCCCCCAGGCCCTATATAAAGGACCCTCGACCAAGGCTTCAGAACATGAACTTTCAACCAACGCTTCAACGCTCTCTGCTCTCGCGCTTCGCCTCGGAATCCTTCCAACTCGAGCCGACGACGCCCCGCTGCTCCGAAAAAGTCGATCTACCCCGGATGTCGGTAAAAGAGCGATTTAAGTTTACTGTACTTAATTCTATAATACTTTTCTGTAAACTATTTGCGCCTAATATAGAATTGCCCAAAGTAAACGGTCAACGACCGTGGGCCTTGGAGTAGGAGTCAACACAGGCTCCGAACCAAGTAAAATCGACTGTGTCTTTGTGTTGGTGTTTTAATTTCCGCTGCGTACTTGCTCTAAATTTTCCAAAAAACGAATACCGATATTCACCCCCCCCTCTATCGGTTCTCTCGATCCAACACATGTCTCTTCACTTGCCTCCTTCATCTAGTATATAAGAGGGAGGAATGGAAGAGACAACTTAGCACTTAAGCATTTGTCTCTTCATCCACCAAAACTCCTTCTTCCTTCTTCTTTCTTCTCCTAGCCAAAACCTACAAGGTGGGTTCTCCTTTGGAAAAGTTTCACAAGGAGACCTCTTCTTCAAGATCTAAGGGCTTTCTACAAGGCTACAAGGGATAGGGATAGTCTAAGGTCAAGGGAAATTTCTTTTAGCTTCTCTATTCAAGGTTTATAATCAAGATCAAGGAAGGTAAGACCCCTCACCTGTGGTATAATTGTTTCTTTGATGGTTATCAAGATTTGGACTTTTGTTTAAGATCTATGTTGAGAAAATCATGTGGTAGGGCCTTTAGGGTTTCGGCCAAGGCTTGAAAGGGGGCTTAGGGATGATGTAAACTCTTATTCATGCTCTTTAATGTTTTATTATGATAAGTAAGGTATAGATTATGATTTAGGGAAATTTTGTGGCACCCTAAAGTCCTTTTGGGTTTCGGCCACCCTCCATGTCCCATGGTTAGGTTTAAATTCAACCCTTCAAGCATGTTTATATGTTTCCTCTATGATCTAATGGATATTAATTGTGTGTTATATGAATTTTCCCCATGGAATTATGGCCTTTAGGGTTTCGGCCAAGAGCATTTCTAGGCAAGGAAATTAGGGTGAGCTCCAATTATGGGGTTTAAGGGCTCCCTATGGTTTTGTATGTAATGTATGGGTTTTCTTTTACTCATGGAATCTTTCATGTTGATTGAATGATGGAGCCATCTCCTATGGAACTTTCGGCCAACCTTGTAATCTAGGGTTTGGGTTGGGTTAAGTTTTCAAAGATACTTGTTATGGTTTACTAGGATGTATGTATATGATTAAGTATGTTGTAAGAATTTTTATGTGACCCAAAACCCTAGCTTCATGTAAGATGTATCATGATTTTGTATGTTAGGTCATGTACTGTGATTATTCATAAATGTTTAGACCATGTGCCATGAACCTAGGGAATATGTACCATGTATGAAAAGATCTATGCATGTTTTCCTATGTACCATGATCATGCAAGCTTTATGAATTAAGATGCTAATTATGTATGTATGTCATGTTTTATGGATGATATGTATGTATGCCATGCCTTATGAATGATATGTACGTATGCCATGTTTAAGAATGAAGATGATGAATGCAAATGATGATCATGGCTCTAAGACAAAATGATGTATGCATGACATACCTTATGAATGAAGATAATGAATGATGATGAATGTTCATGCCTTTAAGGCATCATGATGTTAAGTATGAATAATGAAATGTCAAGTATGTTAATGTCATGCTAAGGGATGGGCACCTTAAGAACGCCCCAGTTCTGGACTACCGTAGCTGTCCACGGTCCTGGAACTACCGCAGCTGTTCCTATTTTTATGTCAAGTTTCATGAAACAAGATTATGTTTATGCTAAGAATGTGATATGAATGATGAAGCATGTGAAGTATTTTATTTTTATGAATGGGCTTGTACCGGACTGAAGTAAGGGTCCAAGGGATGGGCACCTTAAGAACGCCCCGGTTCTGGACTACCGAAGTTGTCCACGGTTCTGGGACTACCGAAGTTGTCCAACAGGGATGGACACCTTAAAAATGCCTCGGTTCTAGGACTACCGTAGCTGTCCTTACCCTAGTAGGTCGAGACTAGCTACCTCGTATTTACTTAGGGATGCGCGCATATGATGTATGTATGTGGTACAAGCCGGGGACCCCTATGATGTTATGATTATATTTAAGTATTTATAACTATGGTTTTCAAATTAAGCATCCTTATGATATATGCATTGACTCATGCATCCATTCATGTTATGCATTACGCCATGATAAGTATGTTTATGTTTATGTTCATGCTAAGAATGATGCCATGATAAGTATGTTTATGTTTATGTTCATGTTAAGAATGATGTCATGATAAGTATGTTTATGTTTATGTTCATGTTACGAATGATGTCATGATAAGTATGTTTATGTTTATGTTCATGTTAAGAATGATGTCATGATAAGTATGTTTATGTTCATGTTAAGAATGATGCCATGATAAGTACGTTTATGTTTATGTTCATGTTAAGAATGATGCTATGATAAGTATGTTTATACTTATGTTCATGTAAGAATTATGCCATGATAAGTAAGCATATGCTTATGGTGATGTCAAGAATTATGCCACGATAAATATGGTTTAAGAATTTGGTTTATGTTTATGGGATGTATGGATTTTCGTGAGTAGGAAAGGGTCTTACTAAGCCTATGTGCTTATAGTCTATTTTTTTTCTTATACCGCAAATCAAGCAAGAGGTTACTAAGGGAAACAGCAGGAGGGGCAAGAGCATGTGTGTGGCAGTGACATGGCAAAGGATTCTCCTACTTACACTTATCGCATGACTTATGTTTGAAATGCCTCCTTTGGTTCTATGCTAAACTTATGATAGTTATGCCTAAGAAATAACTTACTATTTATGATGCTTATGGACAAGTTACTTGCTACTTATGATGCTTATGGATAAGTTATGAAATGTTTAAATCATGATGCTATGTATGCTGGTAATATGTTAAGTTACAATGTCACCATGTTCATGAATGATAATTTAGGCATGTATAGACGATTCAAGTATTAGTTGCATGGTAACCGCATGTGTATAAGAAGAAAAAAAATTATTCCGCTGCATTAAGATATTCTATGCCCTATGTATGTTAGCGTAACGTCGCCTCTCGCCACACGGTAAGGTGGGGGAAAAAGGCGGGCATTACACTTCGTGCCCAGCTTCACTCAGCAGGTCTTCGGTGTCCAGTCCTCGACTAGGTCTTCGTGCCCAGCTTTACTCACCAGGTCTTCGGTGCCCAGTCCTCGACCAGGTCTTCGTGCCCAACCTTACGTCAGGACTTAATTGCCCAGCCCATAGCCAGGACTTAGTGCCCAATTCATAGAACCATGACTTAGTGCCTAGTTTACCTAGGACTTTCCTGTACACTTAATAAGCTTGTTAGATCACAACCAAATCTTAACTTCTGAACCTTTTGCCATTATCAAAACATAGGTTCGACTTTGGTCCTTCCGGCACCAACATAATTCTATGGTTAAGACCAACCACACCTAATTACACTACAATCATCCCGATGGCTTGTCCAATTCCATCTCGGCTATGATTCTCTACTCATACTAAGAAAGGGAATAATAACATGATCTTCCGTGTGACACCACACACCATGTTATCTACAATGCCAAGTAAAGAACTTTTATACATGTACTAATACAAACAAGCACCTAGTATTGTTGTGATTCTCTTTTCAAAATGTAGATGATCTCATATATATAAAAAGAACAAGTCTTTTAGTATACACATCTAACAATCTCCCACTTATACTCAAAGACTCTACCGTTCTCAAAATGCCATACATCTGACTCCCTGATCCTTCACATGCCTAAAGCTCTCGTTATCAAGGCCTCAGTGAAATGATCTCCCAGGTTGTCCTCTAATGTAATCTAGGCAACAACAACTTTTCCTCTCCTGGGTGGTACTTGCGCTCTATGTGTTTACTTGCCTTATGGGCTCGTGATTCCTTCGAGTTTGCAACTGCACCATTTGTTTATCACAACAAAATGTGATAGCTCTGGGCAAACCAGGAATCACATCCAAGTCCATCTTGAGGTTCCTGAACCATGTAGCTTTCTTGGCTGTCTAAGAGACTGCCATCGATCCAGCTTCCATGGTGGAGTCCATCACGCAGCTGCTGCGCGACATTCTCTCATACAATGGTTCCACCTCCTAAAAGTAAACACAAAACCCTGAGGAATACATATATTTGCCCCTATCCGACTGGAAATCTGTATCCATATAACCCACAGGAGATTGGTTTGCCCAGTAAACCATCATATAGTCGTTAGTCCTTCTCAGGCACCAGTATATGTTTTTACCGCAATACAATTTCCTTGACTTAGGTTACTCCGATATTTGCTAACCATGCCCATGGCACAACAGATATCTGGTCTCGATTTTAGCATACATGAGGCTTCTTATAGCTGATGCTAAAAGAACCACCATTACATACTCTATCTGCTTTGATAATCTAAAGATATCTCCTTAGATAGAGTAGCTCCATAGCGGAAAAGTACAAAACCTTTCTTGGAGGTTTCCATGCTAAAACGAGTTAAGACAGTGTCTCTGTATGAAACTTGGGATAAGGACAACATCCTTCTCTGGTGATCCCTTAGAACATTGATTGCCAAGGATGTGTCCTGCTTCTCCTAAGTCCTTCATATCAACTGTTTGTACAACCATACCCTTACGTCTGATAATACTTTGTCATTGTTGCCAATTAACAAAATATTATCTACGTATAGTACAAGAATACCACTTTGTTTCCGTCACATTTCTTACATACACAAATCTCATCCGTCCTTTGAACAAATCCATATGACTGGGTTATCTCTTCAAAGAGGATGTTCCTCATCATTGGTCCAGGGATCTTGATTCATGGTCACCAGAGACCGAATCCGAAGACTCTCCCATGAACATGAATCCTTCTGGTTGACTAACAACTCTCCCACTACGATGAGGTACCACCAGTGTATCTTTTGTGACACGCGGTGCAGCGACTTGTGGTGTATCCTCTTGTACAGTTGGTACTAAGTTCAGAACATCCCCTCTTAATTCTTTAAGAACTAGTCTACTCATGGGCTTGTGGTTCATCACATAGTCTTCTTCTAAGAATCTAGTATTCGTGCTAACGATTATTCTCTAATCCTTAGAACTATAGAACCACCTTTCGTTCCTCTAGGATAGCCTACAAACAAGCGCACATGATTCCAATCTTATCAGTATCCCTTCTCAGCACATGTGCTGAGCTATCCCATGTCCGAATATGTCTTAGACTTGGCTTTCACCCTGTCCACACTTCTACGGGAGTAGAAGACACTGACCTTGATGGTATCAAGTATGTACGTTGTCGTTTCCAGAGCATATCCCCAGAACGAATCCGACAACTCGGAGCATCTCATCATTGTCCTAACCATTTCTATAAGAGTCCTTTTCCTTCGTTCTGCTGCACTGTTCCGTTGGGGCTTACCGGGTGTAGTCAATTGGGATTGGATCCCAACCTCTGATGAGTAAGTCCTAAATTCTCCCAAGAGGCACTCCTCACTACGATCTGATTGTAGTAACTTGATACTTTTACTTTGATGTTTCTCCACGTCCACCTAAAATTCGTTGAACAAATCAAAGTATTCAGACTTGTGACTATCAAGCAAACTTATCCATACCTTTGAATATTCGTCTCATGAAGTATTCAAAGCTATCTCTATCCTGGATAGGCATAGGACCACACAAATCAGAATGAACCAATTCTAACATTTCTTTGGCTTTATACCCCTCAGCCTTGAAAAGGCCTCTTGGTTGTCTTACCTTCCAAGCAAGATTCAAAGGTTGGGAAGTCTCCCACCACCAATGAACCCGAGATCCCATCGTCTATCGACCATTGAATCCTACTAAGGTTAATATGACCAAGCCTTAGATGCCAAAGACATGTTTGGTCCATCTTGGAAGGAATCTTTCTCTTATTTTGATTTAAATGATGAGTTATTAGCTATTATTAGCATCATGGGAGACTTTGGTTCTAATTGCTTAAATTGCTTATCCATGTTCCTAAATAGATAATCATTCTATTCCACTTTTCATAACAAAAAGCAATAAAATATCCATTATTTTAGAATCTGAACCAAAGTTTTTTCTAAAAATTAGGTACATAAAAGTAATTTTCTTAAAACCAAAACTTTATTTTCCTAAAAAATAAATGACTCCCACTACAATAGTAGCCACCTCCGTAGCATTTCCCATACAGACAGTAATCTCTTCCTCAACTAGTCATTGGGCTTCCTGGAACCCCTGCAAAGACTTGTAGACATGTTTAGTGACATCCGTATCTACACACCAGGTACTGGTAGATAATACCGCTAAACATTTTACAACGACAAAAGAAAAAGATAAACCTTTCTCTTGACAACGGGGATAGTTCGACTTCCAATGTCCAGTCTGCTGACTCGTGAAGCACGTGCCTTTCGGCTTCTTCACACCAACTTGAGGTCCCTGTGATCCAGCCGCATTCTTGTACCCACCTTGTTTCTTCTTCTTCCTGCCTTTCGACACAGAAATAGAAACCTTCTGAGTGACCAAGGCATGCGAACTATGATGAAAGATCCCCTCTGCCGCCTGGTGTTCTCCTAGCAGTTCTCCAACGTATACTCATGCTTATTTATGTTATAGTTGAGTTGGAACTACTCAAAACTCCTAGGTAGAGACTGGAGTATAATATCGACCTGGGTTTCCCCGTCGATTTGTGCTCCCAGTACCTCAATCTCATTGAGGTGAGCCATCATTTTCAGGACATGATCACTCACGGGTGTCCCAACGACCATAATAGTCATCATCAGGTTCTTCATCGCAACCTGCCTAGCGGCCCGACCCTGGTGCCCAAAGAGCTCCTTGAGGTTTAGCATCATGTCACAAGCAATGGGCATGGCCTGATGCTGATGTTGTAATACATTCGCCAGAATGTAACACCTCTCCATCTCATCTATCTTGATCCACTTCTTGTAACGCTCCCTCTGCTCTTCACAAGAGCTCTCACTAAGCTTTTTAGGACATTCTTCGAAGAGCACATATTTGTACTCTTAAGCAGTAAGGACAATGTCTAGGTTTCTTTTCCAATCTATGTAATTGGGGCCAGGAAGTTTGTTTTCCTTAAGTATGATCGCTAGTGGGTTAAAGGCTATTTTGAAAATCCTAAGAATCACAACATACACTACTTTAGAATTCAAAAAAAATTGTTTCCTCAAAACTATAAATTTTCGAAATCAACCAACACCTCAAACACCGAGAATTTGCATGCCACATTAGTGTGGACGTATACGAACTCTACATTCGTTAGAGAAGGTTTTACCCATCAATCTTACTATCTTGTCAACCTAACTTTATGACAAGTAAGATTAATAGTTGGTTCACTTCGACCCTACAAATTATTAGCAGTGACTCCATTGGGGAGGATACTAATATTTGTATCTAAGTGTTTACCATTACACGACACTAAGAGAATTATTTACGATTATGTGCCTTCCATTGGGGAAGTACATACGCTCTTCAATAATTCCCCATAATCTTTTCTGACCTTGTGATCCGCAGAACAAGCCTATCCGTTATGGAGGAAGGCACTCAGAGCCAACGCGCGGGCTTGTTCGCATCACATGTCAGATTGTAATGGAGGTCATGGGACCCTTAGGGTCCCCCTCCCACTTAGTAATTTATTACGAGGAATTTTAAATAGCATGCACACAACAAGCACATAACCAACATAATGAAAAAGAAAATTCTAGATTTTTCAACTTTCATGGCCTTGGTCTCCAATGCGCCTCCAGTCGTGTCGTCACTCCGTCCGCTCCTCCCTTCCTTTTGTGCAAGCCATCTTGAGGGATTTCCAAGCCGAAATGACTAGCTAATTATTTACATCATCGATCCTATACTCCACGAAGGAGTGTACATGAAAAATAGATCGAAAGTAAAATAATAAGCTTGGCTAAACATGTGTCATATTCAATTTCAAAAATTAAATACTACCTAGCCTCGTCAACCCCGAAGATTAATTAATTTACAATAATTGCATAGACATTCACACACATCAAATATTTGGTCATGATAAGTTGGAATCCAGTGCCTACAATACAAAGTTAGCCTACGCACATCCACATATCATCAAGCAAAATATAATGTATGAAAAATACAAAAAATTAACCAATCCTAAACACACAAAACCGGAAACCTCAACTCTGATACCAATTGTTGGGTATGGCTTGGCGAGTTTCCTAAGCGAATACTTGGTCGTCCTTGAGAGACCTCTCCATGTCTACGGATTAAAATTTAATCCGAATGGAGACCCGTCTCCCAACGACCATCTCGTCATCTTATCGTTCGGTACGAATTACAACTTGGCAAATCACAAAGATCGTGCCTTTTAATTCTCCTAACCGAACGACCACAGAAGAGATGACGAGTAGATCGTCGGTTCTTGTGTTTACGGTTGGGGTCCAGTTTGTTGGTGCAGGCAGTACCTAAGTCGAACCTGGGTTTTGATATTGGAAAAGGGCTCAAAAGTTAAGTATTATTTGTGTTCTAATGTGCTCATTAAGTGTGCAGAAAGAAGTCCTGGCGAAGAGCTGCTAGGCACCTAGCGAAGGACTTTTAGGCATCGAAACCCTAAGACCTGGTGAAGGGCTGCTGGGCACCTGGCAAAGCGCTGCTGGGAATCTAAGACCTGGTGAAGGACTGCTAGGCACCTGGCGAAGGGCTGCTGGGAATCTAAGACCTGGCGAAGGACTGCTAGGCACCTGGCGAAGGACTGCTTGGTACCGAAGACCTGGCGAAGGGCTGCTAGGCACCTGACGAAGGACTGCTGGGCAAAAGTCCAACCAGAGGAGCCGATTGGCAAAAGGTAAACTCTCCTGAGAGGAGTAGGTGAGGACGCGTTCCCCGTCGAGGGAACAGTAGGCGTCGGCTCGACCTAGGGTTCCTTATGGGAGACCCAAAGTCAGAACCAAGACAGCTAAGGCTGTATAAACCTAACATTCTTGCTTTATTATGTTTGGTACTAACCCTGGATGCAGGACCGAAGGAACGAGTTTCTGCAGCTTAGAACGCCCCAAAGGAGAGGGGCAGCAGCTGGGCTGGGCGCCCGGGAGGTCCCGGGCGCCCAAGGTCAAAGGCAAACGAGCAGTTGAGAAAGAAGTGCTTCAGAAGTTCACTGGGCCAGGCACCCTCAAGCTCCCGGGCGCCCTCACGGTCCCGGGCGCCCTGGATGCCTCAGGCGCCCTGGGTCCAAGCCAACGAAGCGATCGAATTCAAGTCAGCCGAGAAGCCTGTTGAACAAGTCAAGTAGGGCGCCCCCTGTATCCCGGGAGCCCCCGTCAAACTCCGAGCCCGATCCTAGAGGGATAAGGGCTGACCGAGTTTTCGATAGGGGTTTGCGGATCAAGAGGCACGTGGAGGGCGCCCCCAACGTCCAGGGCGCCCCCAGGTGCACTATAAAAGGGGTTCTGTTGGATCGAGAGAACCAATAGAGGGGGGGTGAATATCGAAAAACGCTTTTCGGATGAAAATTTAGAGCAAATACGCTGTGGAATAAACACAATCGCGAACATAGGTAGTTTTACTTGGTTCGCAGCCTAGGTCGACTCCTACTCTAAGGCCCACGGTCGTTGACCGTTTTCTGCGGGCAATTCTATAAGTGTGCAATTCAGTTTACAAGATTGAATTTACAAGTATAGCAAAGTAAACTTTTTAAAAAGAAAACTCTTCTTTTACCGACGTCCGATGTAGGTTGTCTTTTCGGAGCAGCGGGATGTCGTCGGCTCTTGAGTCTTGAGTCGGGAGGTTTCCGGAGCAGAGCGCGGGAGCAGAAGAGAGTGTATCCGTTGGAAAGAATCGTTGTTCGAAGCCTTGCGGTCGAGGGCCCTTTTATAGACCCTGGCGGCGCCCGGAACGTCAGAGGCGTCCCCCACGTGTCGGCCGATCCAACTTTCACTCGGTCAGCTTCTGATCCCTTCAAACTCGGGATCAGAATTTGACCGGGGCGCCTGGGACGCTGGGGGTGCCTGGGTTGACCGGGTCAGAGCTTATCCCTTGGCTTCGGTGGCTTCTACTTCGATGGCTTGCACTGGGGGCGCCCGGGACGCTGGGGGCGCCCGGGAGCATGGGGGCGCCCCGCCCTTGAGCTGTCGAAGCCTTCCTTTGCTTCATGTGTTTTGTGTTCACCTTGGGGGCGCCCGGGACACTCCGAGCGCCCTGGTCAGCTGTTGCCTCACTCCTTTGAGGCTCTCTGAGCTGCAGACACTCGTTCCTTCGGTCCTGCATCCAGGGTTAGTCCAAAACACTATAAAGCAATAAGATGTTAGTTTATACAGCCTTAGCTATCTTGGTTCTGACTTTGGGCCTCCAAAATGGAGCCCTAGGTCGAACCGACGCCTACTGTTCCCTCGACGGGGAACGCGTCCTCACCTACTCCTCTCGGGAGAATGTACTTGATGCCAACCGGCTCCTCCGGTTGGACTTTTGCCTAGCGGTCCTTCGCCAGATCTTGGATACCAAGCTGTCCTTCACCCGGTGCCTAGCAGTCCTTCGCCAGGTCTTCAGTCCCAAGCTGTCCTTCACCCGGTGCCTAGCAGTCCTTCCCCAGGTCTTCAGTCCCAAGCTGTCCTTCGCCTGGCGCCTAGCAGTCCTTGCTAGGGCTTCAGTATCCTGGCATTCCTTCGCCAGTGCCTAGCAGTCCTTCGCTAGGACTTTTTACCCTGGCATTCCTTCGCCAGTGCCTAGCAGTCCTTCGCTAGGACTTTTCCTGCACACTTAAGTAACATGTTAGATAACAAATAAGACTTAACTTTTGAACCCTTTTGCCATTATCAAAACTCAGGTTCGACTTGGGTGCTTTCTGCACCAACAATCTCCCCCTTTTTGATTTATGGCAATCCTGGTTCAAAAAGTTAAGTTAATCAGCGCAAGTAAAAATTAATTTTGTTCCCTCCCCTGGAAGGAATCTCCCCCTAGATTTTTCAAAAGATTGTGGGGTTTTTGAAAATAAATTCTAAGTTTAAGAGTGGATTTTTTACTTAGAATTATTTTCAACAAAAAATAGTTTTGGTTGTCTATTTTGTAGAACTTATAGAATATTTAAATACTTAGAAAACTTAAGAAGGATTCTGAAAACTTAAGTTTGAGTATTTAAAGAGAATTTTGAAACCTTAAGCTTAAAGTACTCACAAGTTTTGAAAGCTTTAAGTTTTAAAGTACTTGGTAAACTTGAGAACTTTGGTTTTAAGTACTTAGCACGTTTTTTGAAAATTTAAGAACTTTAGTAACATTTTGAAAACTTAAGTACTTAGTAAATTTTGAAAACTTAAGTACTTAGTAAATTTTGAAAACTTAAGCCCTTAGTAAAAATTTGAAAACTTAAGTACTTAGTAAAATTTTGAAAACTTAAGTACTTAGTCAAAATTTTGTACACTTAAGTTTTGAAGTAGAAGGAATTTTTGAAAATAAGTTAAGTACTTTTTGAATAAAGGATAGAGTTTGAAATTTTAAATTTTGAACACAAAGATTTAAACTCTTTGAAAATAAGTTAAGTACTTTTTGAATAAAGGATAGAGTTTGAATTTTTGAATTTTGAACACAAAAATTTAAACTCTCCTTTCCTATCTCTTCCCCTTTGCCATATATCAAAAACAAATATAGCAAAAATAGAATAACTGAATTGGATAAAAAGTAAATTGCATAATTTGCTGTACTGAGCTAATTCAGGATATGAACTAAACCAAATCAGTTTCTTTTAGGGTCCTGTCTAACCCAGTTAGCTACTTACTAACTGTTATAAACAGTAATTTTCGCTGGGGTTAGTCAAGTTAAGTGTTCTGTTCAAGTTAGATTTTCTAAACTTGACACTTAACTTGATTACTGTGTAAGTTGTATTTAGTGCCCCAATTACTGCAGATGCACTGACTTAAAGCATCTTGAATTAAGGCAAAGACCTAAGCATCTCAACCCATTCTAGGTTATCAATCAAAAGAACCCTAAGGTGCTTGTGAGATGTTGACTTCTAAATCTATAGGTGCATGCAGTTCTAGGGTTAGGGCCTAGGCTAAGTCCATTTGCGAAAAACCCCTAGTTTTGAAGGGGTAGTTTTGAAAATAAAACTAAGTCGAAAAATATTTAAAATTTTTCAAAACTAAGTAAAATTTGATTTTTGAAAGCATTTAAAAATTAAAAACTGATTTTAAAAACATTTAAAAATTTTAAAGGCAAAAAAAACCAAAAAGCAAAGTAGACCTAGTCTACCAAGCATAGTCAAGACCAGATACTCAAGTCGAATAGGTAGTCAAACAAAATAGGTTAACTGGTCAAACAGAGATCCAGTAGAGTCAAACATGAGTCAAGTTGTAGTTACTTAGTACAATGTTGAAATAGTCTAACTATGAAGACGGGCCTGGGTGGTCAGATGAGCCAGGCTGCCATGATCTGAAAAGCGACATCATCTCAATGTATCGTGCATCGGCCACCTCTCGATCGGCTCTACGAGCGTCCATATGCTCGATGTGATAGGCCTCAACCTCCTCTCGAAGACTGTGGTTCTCTGTCTGCATCTGTGTGAAGCGCTGGTCGATGGTCGGTGGAGGCGGCTCGTCTATGTGTGCTCGAGCCTCTGCTGCCAGATCTGCAACGTCAACGTCTACCTCCTCGTCTGAGTCGATCGGAGCCCCGGCTTGCTGTCGTCTCCAACTCAAAACCCCGGTGGCCGATACATTTATCCCAGCTAAAGAGAAGTTCCTAAACCCTATTTCATCAAAATCGGTCAGCTCGGATATCTCACCTACGGTGATGTCACGACCATGGTGGTGAAGGATGGAGGTGATGATGTGGCAGAAAGGAGTGCGCACTCGTTCCTGAGTAGTAACACTGGACGCGTGCAGAATAGCGTAAAACATGTGTAGTCTAATGTCAATGTCAAGGTGATGGATCAAGGCATACAGAAGAAAGGCATGAAAAGGTCGCATGGTCGCGACATCCCTAGAAGATAGTGGTAAAATGCAGTGGACCAGGACTCTGTACAGGGAGTAGTCCTAGGCCTGCAGCTCAACGGACTGGAATCTTCTAGCTATGGGGAGTCTGGCTTCCCTATAGAAATATGAGTGGAGAGTGTCTAGAGTAATATGGGAGTAGGGAGCATCAAATGGAGGATCCCTAGGTGGATAGCAACAGAAGGTGGACTGGGAAGGTCGTAGTCCAAGGAATCGGTTTAGCAAGGTAGGAGTGATCGACAAGGGTATTCCTTGAACAGTAGTGACAAACATGAGATCGTTCTGTCGAACTATGTTATTATAAAATTCTGCACATAAAGTTGTGTTAATGGAATGAGTGCAGAACACTAGATTATCTAGTTGATAAAAGTTTATGACGTTCATGGCTAAGGGACAAGATTGGGTAAAGAAATGTCTATTAAGATAGCTAGTTTTGATAGGTTTATAAGTTGTTCGAGCAAACTTATTACATAGATCTAGAGTCGGGAACCTAGGGTCGGGACTCGGTTCGGCACCGGGGTTCGCTTGGTTAGCTCGGCGTTTTCTAATTTAAGAAACATGCATTTATAAGGAAAGAATTTAAGAAAATAATTCTAAATGCATAAATGAATTCATACCGGGGAGGCATGGTTGAGATTGAGGAAGCACAAGTGTCACTTGATCTTCTTGGAAGGAAGTGAGGAATGGAGATGGTTTTTGGTGTGGGAAGAGGAGGAGGTTCGGATGCCCTTTTATAGGCATATCATTGGGGGCGCCCGGGAGCTCTCGGGCGCCCGGACAGGGGTCTCTGCCTTTGGCAGAGACTAGGGCTGGTTGGGGGCACCCGGAACGGCCCGGGCGCCCCAGTCAGGCTGGTCTTTGCAGCTTTTGCTGCATTGACTGGAATGGGGCGCCCGCGTGGTTCCGGGCGCCCTAGTCAAGGGTCAAAAGGCAGCTTTTTGCCTTGAATGAAGATAAAGGTCTGGGGGCGCCCGAGGAGTCACGGGCACCCGGAGTGTGTAGGAGGTGATAGATTTAATGTCTTGTCATCGGTTGACCATGATTAAGTTGGATTGACCATGGTTTGATCACTTTGGCCATGGTTTGACTATTTTGACCATGGTTTAACTATTTTGACCATGGTTTGACTACTTTGACCATGGTTTGACTATTTTGACCATGGTTTGACTACTTTGACCATGGTTTGACTATTTTGTTAGGTCAATGCCTTTCTAAATTAAAACAACAATCAACAACAATCCAGTTATGAATTCTGATTAAGTTAAATTTACTGTCTCACCCAAATCTAGGGTTTTCAATCACGTTAGCCTTATAGGTTTTGTGAGACAGGTTTTGATAAAAGAATTTTTTAAAAACATGATTTATTTTGAAAAAATTAATTTTGAAAACAGTTGCATTTATTTTTGAGAATTATTTGAATCTATACATAACTGAAGATTTGTGTTAGATTTAAATTTTTACAAAGACTAATTTGAATTTGAATTTCAGAGATTGGCTTCCAAGTCTTGGCGAGGCACTAGGCCTTCTTTGGTCGTAGCCTTATTGGATCATCAACCCTTTCCTTGACAAAGCCTTTCAATGAAATTTCATTTTCAAAATTAATCTTTGAAAAATTCTAGTCTAACTAGTTTGAGTTTTGGATCGGTAGCTTCGGCTAGTTTCACCAGTCTAAAGAGACCAAGTATACTTGACCTTATTAGAATTGGTTTCCCTAACGTACTATCATCTCACCTCCTCCCAATACTATGTTGTTCAAACTTCAGTTAAGTTGGTTTGGTCCTTAAACTATCCATTCCTAAGTCTAAGCATGATAAATTACAGAAATTAAATAAACAAACATCCAAGCAAATTGCAAGCAAGAATTGAAATTTATCTAATAATAACTATTGTTTTCAATTTGGCTCCCCCTGGATTGTAGCCACGATAATGGTTTGGCAAGATGTGAATCTTGTCCTTGGGGATCCAATATTGATTTGATCCAGTTTGTTTGTTCAGGCATAGTTTTGGTACCCATGCCTGAACTTTGGGTCTGGACTGGTTTAGTACAGCAAAGTAGGATCTTTGTCGAGACTTGGTTCTATAACCTAGTCCGGATCGATTTAGAATTGATTTTTGTTTTCCAAGAATCATGTCAAGATTCTTGGAACCAGAAGTAAATCGTTCTAATATTGATCTAAGATCCTTAACCTGAATTTTCAGGGAGGAATTCTCTTTCTCAAGTTTTTCAACTTGAGTAGAGGTTCCTTCTTGAACCTTCTCAGTTAAAGGTTTAGAGTCAGCTCCCTCTTTCAGGAGTTTTACTTCCTGTCAGAGGGATTCGATTCGGAGTTTGGCTTTCGCCAAATCTCGAGAAAGGTAAGCAATTAATTGACTTAACTGAATTCTAGTAAAACCACTTACCTTGATTTCGTCGTTTTCTGAAAATGTTAGTCTTCCGTCGTCCTGTTCCGATTCTGATTCGGTCCCGATTTCTTCTGAGGCGGTTAGTGCAAGCAGGTTCGACTGTGGGACCTCTTCTTCTTCGGAGGAGGAGGACTCGTCCCACGTTGCTTGAAGTGCCTTCTTCTTCCTTCTATTCTTTTTGGTCTCCTTCAGGTTCGGACACTCCGTCTTGTAGTGACCTTTCTTCTTACACTCGTAGTAGGTCACGTTGGGCTTGTTCTTTTCGTTTGCGGGTTCAGCTGGTTCATCCTTTCTTCTACTGGCTCTTCATTTGTTGGTTTGGTTCTTTAACTCCTTGTAGTAGTTTCATGCCAGTCGAACCAGCTTAGGTGTATCTCCTTCTTCGTCTTCTGAGTCTGAGTCTGAGTTAGACTCGGGTTCAGGTTGAGGCTTTTTCTTTGTTGTCCTTCCAGTTGTACCTGCAACAAAGGCAATACCTTTCTTGGCCAAATTGCAGTTAGTCTGTTCATGCAATTCTAATTCTGAAAACAATTCATCTAATTTTATTTTCGAAAGATCTCTTGAAACCTTGTATGCATCTACCATAGATGCCCACAAGGTGTTCCTAGGGAAAGCATTTAAAGCGTACCTTATTAAGTCACGGTTTTCTACCGTGTGACTGATGGTGTGCAGTCCGTTCATCAGTTCCTGGATTCGGGCGTGAAGCTGAGCTGCCGTTTCATTGTCGGTCATTTTAATTGTATACAGCTTGTTCAGGAGGAGATCCCTCTTGCTGATCTGAGTGTCTGATGTTCCTTCATGCAACTCGATCAGTTTTCCCCACAGCTCCTTGGCACTGTTGAAAGGGCCCACCCGGTTAAGCTCCTCTTTTGTTAAGCCGCATTGAAGGGTCTGGGTCGCCTTTGCATCCACTTCAATTCTCCGTTTCAGAGCGGTGTCCCATTCTGTGTAAGTCTGAGGTACTCCTTCAGCATTTCTTGGAATCTCCAGTCCGGACTGGATGATTATCCACATATCCACCTGAGTTTTCAGGTGGACCTCCATTCTGCTATTCCAGTAGGAGAAGTCTTCTCCACTGAAGAGAGGTGGTCTTGCGGTGCTGAAGCCTTCTTGCGTGGCCATTTTCTCTGGAAAAAAGAAACTAACAAAAAAACAAGAATATCCCAAGACTAGGTCTTGGATTAGTAGTGCGGGATAAAAAAAATATTTGTCGAGGGGTGTTGCACCAACCTCGATCAACAAGAAGAAATTTGAACGAAAAAGAAATATTAGAAGAATTTCGAACGAAAAAAAAAGAATTTAAACAAATCCGAAAAATTTTCAAACTGGTGGTTGCACCAAGTTTGAACTTCCCCGCTCTGATACCACTTGTTGGATCGAGAGAACCGATAGAGGGGGGGTGAATATCGGAAAACGCTTTTCGGATGAAAACTTAGAGCAAATAAGCAGCGGAATAACCACAATCGCGAACACAGGTAGTTATACTTGGTTCGGAGCCTAGGTCGACTCCTACTCCAAGGCCCACGGTCGTTGACCGTTTTCTCCGAGCAATTCTATAAGTGTGCAATTCAGTTTACAAGATTGATGAATTTACAAGTTTAGCAAAGTAAACTTTAAAAAAAAACTCTTCTTTTACCGACGTCCGATGTAGGTTGTCTTTTAGGAGCAGCGGGACGTCGTCGGCTCTTGAGTCTTGAGTCGAGAGGTTTCCGGAGCAAAGCGCGGGAGCAGAAGAGAGTGTATGCGTTGGAAAGAATCGTTGTTCGAAGCCTTGGGGTCGAGGGCCCTTTTATAGGCCCTGGGGGCGCCCAGAACGTCGGGGGCGCCCCCCCCCCCCCACGCGTCGGCTGATCCGACTTTCACTCGGTCAGCTTCTGATCCCTTCAAACTCAAGATCAGAACTTGACCGGGGCACCCAGGTTGACCGGGTCAGAGCTTTTCTCTTGGCTTCGCTGGCTTCTGCTTCGATGGCTTGCACAAGGGGCGCCCGGGACGCTGGGGGCGCTCGGGAGCATGGGGGCGCCCGGGAGCACGGGGGTGCCCCGCCCTTGAGTTGTCGAAGCCTTCCTTTGCTCCATGTGTTTTGTGTTCACCTTGGGGGCGCCCGGGACACTCCGGGCGCCCTAGTCAGCTGTTGCCTCACTCCTTTGAGGCTCTCTGAGCTACAAACACTCGTTCCTTCGGTCCTGCATCCAGGGTTAGTCCAAAACACTATAAAGCAATAAGATGTTAGTTTAGACAGCCTTAGCTATCTTGGTTCTTACTTTGGGCCTCCAAAATGGAGCCATAGGTCGAACCGACGCCTACTGTTCCCTCGACGGGGAACGCGTCCTCACCTACTCCTCTCGGGAGAATGTACATGACACCAACCAGCTCCTCCGGTTGGACTTTTGCCTAGCGGTCCTTCGCCAGGTCTTGGATACCAAGTTGTCCTTCGCCCGGTGCCTAGCATTCCTTCGCCAGGTCTTCAGTCCCAAGCTATGCTTCACCTGGCGCCTAGCAGTCCTTCGCTGGGGCTTCAGTACTCTGGCATTCCTTCGCCAGTGCCTAGCAGTCCTTCGCTAGGACTTTTTACCCTGGCATTCCTTCGCCAGTGCCTACCAGTCCTTTGCTAGGACTTTTCCTGCACACTTAAGTAACATGTTAGATAACAAATAAGACTTAACTTTTGAACCCTTTTGCCATTATCAAAACTCAGGTTCGACTTGGGTGCTTTCTGCACCAACAGAAAGGTGTTGCTCTTATTGAAGGTAAAGTCTCGAGCAAACTAAAGAAGAAAAAGCCGCAACCTATACTCGAGTCCGATTCTGACTCAGAATCTGACGACGACGGCATCAATCATCCCGAGCTAATCAGAATTGCTCAAAGCTAGTACAAGATGATCAAAGGGTAGAGAAAGAAGAAGTAGATGGTTCAGCCAAAGGATGATCCAACTGAACCAAGCACTAGTCAGAAAGGCAAGACTGACATCACCTGTTATGGGTCACTTCAAATCGGAGGGTCCCAACTTAAAGGAGGCTAAGAAGACAAGGAGGAAGAAGGCGCTCCAAGCAACGCGGGACGAGTCATCTTCGGAAGATGAAGAAGAAACACCCCACTCCAACCTCCTCGCGCTGACGACATCGGAAACACGACACCAAGTTAGAAACAAAGTCGGAAGAAAGCCACGGAACCGGAACACTATCTATTAGTGATATGAGAAAAGTGTCCTAAGACAATCGCCTTATGATTGTAATCATTTATTTTAATAAATGAATATTCACTATTTGAGTATACATGTTTCTATATTTGATTGAGATCATAAACTCATTTACTGAATGTCCGCAATACAATTCACAGCACGAGAGAATTTGTGATGAATTCACAACTAGTGATTATCTCTACATGTGCAATTGTGAAGTATTGAAATTGTCCCTAGTCGATGAATTGATAAATACGGACACTATCAATTCTGTTGAGACTAACATGGGTTATTCTCTAATCAGCTAATTCTCACTGGCTGGTGACATTGAGATATCCGAAGATAAACATGAATGCTAGTTAAGGGAACTAGTTCATTGGAGTGACTGGCTGTAAAACTTCATATGGTAGTCTACATATAGATATGACAGTGAAGTTCTTACTGCAGCTTAAGTGCGATGTTCCTTTAACTTACGGTGTTCAATTCATCTTGGTCATGGAGACTTATACTTTGACATCTTAAGCAAGCATCTCCAAAGAGGTGTGGACCCAGGATGATTGGGTATAAGCCGAAGTGCCCGAAGATGTTTGAACAACCTACAAAGGATTCACCACTCCTTGCGAGGAGATGTATACCCGAGGCCTATCGTCAGATTGTTACTCGAAGCCTCTGGCCAGAGCTTGACATGTTCAGAGTATGAATCTCTTAAATACATGAGAGTAATTAGAATCCGTAGGACGAGAAAATGTTACTTGGGCTAGGTGTGACGTAGTCAGCCTAGTGGGGACTGACACACATAGACCATGTCCTGAACCAAGTGGGTATAAGATAGTGAAGGGAATGGGGCACGATTCATTATAGCTGCTGAAGGGTTTCAGAATAGTTTCTGAGGTCAACCGTTGACCTTTCGATTAATTGGGGATCATGATGTACTACTAGGTGCCACTCATGATCGTTCTATAATTGGTTAATTATAGATGGCCAACATAAATCAAAAGCCTATTTAGTCACACGCACTACGAGTAATCTGAGGGATTTAAAACGAGTTGAAAATTAGATTTTCCAATCAAGAGAGATTAGGTTTGGTTGAGTCAAACGATAAGTCGAATCTGAATTTTTCAGAGACGCATCGGAAGTGTAAAATCACTAAGTCTTTTGAAGACTTAATAGATGAATTACATAAGTTTAATTCATTGGGGCATGGCTTGGATGGGCCGGCCAAAGAGGGTCTCCATCCTCTTTGCTTGGCCGGCCACAACAAAGGAAGAGAACCAAGTTTTGGTTCAATTTATAAAATAAACCAAGTGTGGTTTGTTTTATAAAATTATGGATGATATAAATTTTTATATAATAAACCAAGGTTTGGTTTATTCTTCATGGAAATTAAAATGAACCATGGATTGGTTTATTTTATTTTATAAAATCAATCATGGATTGTTTACCATGATAAAAAAAATTTATTCCATAAGAAAAAGGAGACTTGGTTGATTTTTATCATTAAAATATGATAAAACTTGGCATGATGGAATAAGTCATAGAAAATTTATTCCATAAGAAAAAAGAGACTTGGCGGTTGAGAGGCCACTATATAAAGGACTCAAGGCAAGGCTTGGAAAATAATCGAAGTATTCTTGCCTAGGCTCTCTCCCTCTCCTCCCTTCTTCCTCTTGGCCGGCCACAAGGTTCTTCTCCCTTCATCTTGCCGTGAGCACAAGGAGAAGCACCGAGGCGACGAAGTTCTTCCGTTGGGACGATCTTCCTCTCCGGCCATCATCACCTTGGGATTGGGCGCAAGTCATCTTCCTCCTTCTCGCCGGAATTGTGATTCCAGCCAACCTTGGTAGTGAGTTTTTCCGATGTGATTACTTCTCTCTTGGTTTTTCTTGTCGCGTTCTCGGAGAATTTAGTAGTTCTCGAGAATATGAAACTCGTGACTTTGCGAAGTTATCCCGAAGATACTCGGCGTGGACGCGAATAGAGGCGGAGCTTCCAAGGGACGCTTACGGTTGGATCTCGTCCCTTCCTTCGAGTTACGCGAGGTAATACGTAAATTAGTTTACGTTTCTGCAAAATTTTAAATATATGATCATGTCTACACAAGATAAAATTGCATGCTTAGATGTGTGGTTAAATAATTTGAGAAATTATTTATGCTAAACCTTTCGCTGCACGTAATTAATTTTAAAATTACGAACCCGCATTCATGTCAACATGCACCCGGTCCCAACAGTGGTATCAGAGAGTGGTTTGTGTTTGACATAATCATATAATTGTTTTGCGAAAAGTTTTGTCCTGATCTCAATTTTGGAAATTTTTTCAATTATGGAAACATTCCAATTATGGTAAATTTTCAATTTAGGAATTTCAATATTTAGAAATCCTCATGAAATTTCACAAACTTTTGAAATATCTCTGTTTCTGAAATTTTATGATAATTGTGAAAACATTCCATTTTTGAAAACATTCCAATTTTGGAAATTTCCTATTTTGGAAATTTTTCAATTTTGGTAAAACGTAAGTTTTCTTTGAACCAGAAACTTACAATTATTCTGAAAAACCTTTTATTTTTGGAAACTTTCCATTTATGGAAAGCTCACAATTTTGGACACTTTCTTTCAAGAAAGTCTAGACAAATTATGGGAATATTAATTGGCATTTAAATTCATAATTGGAAATTAAATTATTTACAAAATTCTTTATTTTGGATTGAGCCTCAGGGAGCCGTCCAATTTAAAGTTAGTTGTTATAATTAAATTTCCTAAATTGAATTTAAACTGTCAAATTCTTATTTTGGATTGAGCCTCGGGGAGCCGTCCAAATTAAGTTATTGATATTAATTTTCCATAAATAAAATATGTGATCAAATCTCAGAAATTTTGAGGTGATTCTCAAACGATAATTTCCTTATTTGATTTATGAGGTGATGCTCTTACATATTATTGTCTCCAAAATTAATTAGAAAAATTGTTTCCTATAGAGTATATTTCCTTAAATAAGATTTTCATGAAAATAATATGTGGTTGAATTAAGGGAATCTGTCTTTTAATTTAATAAGATTTGATTTAGAGAAATCAAAGTCTTAAACATATTATTTCCGAAATTGATTATGATAATTCAGGAAATAGTTTCCCAAAACAATTCCTTGAATAAAGTATGAAATTAGAATTAGGAAATCCGATTCCTAATTCAATTAATGAGACTTGATAAATTAAGTCACATACATACTTTATTAAGAAAATTGTTAGAACATGACATAATTATATGTCATGAATGTGCATAAAAGAAAAGGATGAGACCCAAAACCCCTTACAAAATATTAAGGCCAACACCTTCCATTAATATGGTTAGAACCGGAGTTTTGTTTCTCGTTTGGGTTGATGGACACATCCATGCCCGGCTTGAACCTCAACATGTTCAAACCATGGAATTAGTTTATGATTAATATACTTGGAGTCAGAGGTCAATCCTTAGTTTTGGTTGTTGGACACATCCAAGTCTGACTAAATGATTGAATGAGCCCCAACCATATTAAAACTATTTCTTGATTAATAGGGCAGCCTTAAGCTTGGAGCATCGATTTGTTGTGCCACAGCCAAGTTCGATGTAAAGAGAGGTGCAGTTGGGTGCTATGTATATTGTTGCATACTTGTTAATGAGTTAACAACCCAATGATTTGTGCAAATATTCAATTAGTTGATAGCATAATGTGATAGTTACATATGTATAATATGTAATCGGTATAATTACCTACCTTCATAGCTAAGAATAACTTGATGGACTCTAGCCATGATTGTTCTTATCTATGGTTGGATATCAACCTATTTGGAGATATTCCTACGATCTCTCGAATTGATAAAAAGGATTATTCAATTCAAAAAATAAATAGGATTTAATTAATGTATATTGATGCATTCTTTATCATTCTCATCACATAACCTCAATTTGTATTTCTAGGATAATCACCTGATCATGTCTTCTCTGAATTTGCGTTCCATTTTGGACACCAATAAGCTGACTGGGCCAAACTTCATTGACTGGCTTCGAAACCTGAGGATAGTCCTCAAGGCAGAAAAGCTTGCTTATGTCCGTGAAGAACAACTTCCCAACCATCCTCCTAAAGATGCAACTCCAGACCAGATAGTGGCCTATCAGAAAAATGTGGCCGATTCTAAACTTGCGAGTTGCATCATGTTGGCCGCTATGGTACCTGAGCTGTAAAAGCAGCATGAGCATATGGATGCTCATACCATCATCTTCCATCTTTATGAGTTGTTTGACGAGCATGCGAGATCCGAAAGATTTGAGGTCTCCAGACTTCTCTTCACCTCTAAGATGCAGGAAGGCACTTCTGTTTCACAGTTTGTGTTGAAAATGTTGGGGTACATTAAGCGACTAGGCACACTCGGATTTGCAATGGATCACGAACTAAGTATTGACTTAATTCTGCATTCTTTGCCCAAGAGTTACTCACAGTTTGTGATGAACTATCGGATGAACAAACTGGAGACTACTATTCCTGAGTTGCTTAACCTGCTGAAGACTGTAGAGCCTTCTGTAAAGCAAGATCAGAAGATGGTATTGTTAGTTGGTTCCTCAAAGAAAGGCTCTAAGAGGAAGCCCAAAGAACAAAATAAGGGAAGGAAGAAAAAGGCCAAAAAGACTGAAAAGACACTTGCCATCATTGTGGTAAGGAGGGCCACTGGCGAAGAAACTGCAAGGTTTATCTTGAGTCCTTGAAGAAGAAGGCATCCGATGCCCCATCCTCTTCAGGTATCTTCGTTATTGAATGTCACTCTATTTCCTCGAACACCTAGGTACTTGATACTGGGTGTAGCTCACATATATGTAATGACATACAGGGGCTAAGGAATAGAAGAAGACTCGTCAAGGGAGAAGCGAATTTGCGAGTTGGAAATGGAGCAAAGATTGCTGCTATTGCCATCGGAACATATTTGCTAAAGCTCCCTACTGGACTTGTCTTAGAATTAGATAATTGTTATTTTGTTCCTTCGTTAATAAAGAACATTGTATCTATTTCATGCTTGAATGAAAAGGGTTATCATTTAACTTTTAGTAACAATTACTGTTACATAACTTTAAATGGTGTTCTTTATGGGACCGAAACTTTATGCAATGGTATCTACACGTTAGATTTATCCGGTGACGTTTTCAATATCGAAGTTAGCAACAAACGTGCTCGAAAAGATAATCAAATAGACTCCTATATATGGCATTGTCATCTTGGCCATGTAAGCAAGAAACGCATGACCAAATTACACCGATGTGGAATTCTGGAATCATTTGAACCTGGTTCATTTGATACATATGAATCATGCTTAAAAGGCAAGATGACCAAATTACCCTTTTCCGAAAAAGGTAAACCAGTGAGAAAATTACTTGGTCTAATACATACTGATGTATGTGGACCAATGTCAACTCTTGCACAAGGAGGCTATAGCTATTTCATTACCTTTATCGATGATCACTTACGATTCGGGTATGTGTTCTTAATGAAATACAAATCTGAAGCTTTTGAGAAATTCAAAGAGTTCAGAAGTGAAGTAGAGAAACAGCTTGGCAAAAGTATTAAGATACTTTGATCCGATCGGGGTAGTGAATACTTAAGTCAAGAGTTTCAAGATTATCTTAGGGACAATGGGATATTGTCTCAATGGACTCCGCCATATACACCACAGCATAATGGTGTATCTGAGAGGCGTAACCGAACCTTGATGGACATGGTTAGATCTATGATGAATCATGCAACTCTTCCAAAATCCTTTTGGGGCTATGCGCTCAAGATAGCTGTTTACTTGCTAAACAGAGTCTCGACCAAGGTAGTTTCTACTACTCCATATGAGACGTGGAATAGTAAGAAACCTCACTTAACTCACCTTAAGATATGAGGTTGTCCTGCTTATGTGAAGCGGAATGTATCAGACAAATTGGATGCTAAGTCTAATAAATGTCTATTTATTGGATATCCTAAGGAAACAAAGGGTTACCAATTCTATCATCCCTTGGAACAAAAAGTGTTTGTTTCAAGGCATGCTGTATTTCTGGAAAAAGAATTTCTTTTACAAGAAAACAGTGGGAGTAATATTGAACTTGAAGAAGTTCAAGAAACTCCAATAGACATTACAGAGACACCTAGTCTAGACCCACAACCAATAACTCATAATGATGAGCTATCAGTTGAACCTAAAACAACACCACTACTTCGTAGATCTGATAGGACACGCAATATTCCATAGGGATACGGATTTCTCGTAAGTGAATTTGGTTGTCCAAAACATTCTCCATGAAAGACCTGGGAGAAGCAACCTATATCCTTGGGATTATAATCTATAGAGATAGATCAAAATGATTGCTTGGTCTTTCGCAGTCTACATATATAGACCGAGTGCTAGAATGGTTTAGCATGTCGGAATCCAAGAAAGGCTACCTTCCCATCAGGCATGGGATCAACCTTTCGAAGTCTATGTGTCCGCGCACAGAAGACGAGAGGATTTGCATGAATAAGATTCCTTATGCATCCGCGATAGGATCTATCATGTATGCTAGTTATGTACTAGGCCCGATGTATCGTATGCTCTGAGTGTCACAAGAAGATACCAGTCTGATCCAGGAATTGATCATTGGGTGGCTGTCAAGACAATCCTCAAGTACTTAAGAAGAACTATGGATGTGTTCCTAATATATGGAAAAGGTGATATGGTAATACATTGGTATACAGATGACAGTTTCCAGACAGATAAGGATGACTCCAAATCTCAGCCCGAATATGTATTTATTTTGAATGGAGGCGCAATAAGTTGGAAGAGTTCCAAGTAAGACACCGTAGCGGATTCTACCACGGAAGCGAAATATATTGCAGCTTTGGAAACAACAAAGGAAGCAGTCTTGATCAAGAAATTTGTTTCAGAACTTGGTGTGGTTCCAACCATTGATGAAGCAATACCGGTTTATTGCGACAACAATGGAGCTATTGCACAAGCAAAGGAACCAAGGTCTCATCAGTGATCCAAACATGTGCTTCGCCGCTATCATCTGATCAGAGAGATTATAAGTAGGAATGATATACAAATTGAGAAAATTCCCACTGAAAGGAATTTAGCGGATCCTTTAACTAAGGCCTTGTCTCAAAGCAAGTTTGAGGGTCATGTTACAGCCTGTTGTATTGGGTACCGTAACGATTGACATTAGGCCAAGTGGGAGTTTGTTAGTGATATGAGAAAAATGTCCTAAGGCAATCGCCTTATGATTGTAATCATTTATTTTAATAAATGAATATTCACTATTTGAGTATACGTGTTTATGTATTTGAATGAGATCTTAAACTCATTTACTGAATATCTGCAATACAATTCACAGCATGAGAGAATTTGTAATGAATTCACAACTAGTGATTATCTCTACATGTGCAATTGTGAAGTATTGAAATTGTCCCTAGTCGATGAATTGATAAATACGGACACTATCAATTCTGTTGAGACTAGCATGGGTTATTCTCTAATCAGCTGATTCTCACTGGCTGGTGACATTGAGATGTCCGGAGATAAACATGAATGCTAGTTAAGGGAACTAGTTCATTGGAGTGACTGGTTGTAAAACTTCATATAGTAGTCTACATATAGATATGTCAGTGAAGCTCTTACTGCAGCTTAAGTGTAATGTTCCTTTGACTTGCGGTGTTCAAGTCATCTTGGTCATGGAAACTTATACTTTGACATCTTAAGCAAGCATCTCCAAGGAGGTGTGGACCCAGGATGATTGGGTATAAGCCGAAGTGCCCGAAGATGTTTGAACAGCCTACAAAGGATTCACCACTCCTTGCGAGGAGATGTATACTCGAGGTCTATCGTCGGATTGTTACTCGAAGCCTCTGGCCAGAGCTTGACATGTTCAGAGTATGAATCTCTTAAATACATGAGAGTAATTAGAATCCGTAGGATGAGAAAACGTTACTTGGGCTAGGTGTGACGTAGTCAGCCTAGTGGGGACTGACACACATAGACCATGTCCTGAACCAAGTGGGTATAAGATGGTGAAGGGAATGGGGCACGATTCATTATAGCTGCTGGAGGGTTTCAGAATAGTTTCTGAGGTCAACCTTTGATCTTTCGATTAATTGGGGATCATGATGTACTACTAGGTGCCACTCATGATCGTTCTATAATTGGTTAATTATAGACGGCCAACATAAATCGAAAGCCTATTTAGTCACACGCACTACGAGTAATCCGAGGGATTTAAAACGAGTTGAAAATTAGATTTTCCAATCAAGAGATATTAGGTTTGGTTGAGCCAAACGATAAGTCGAATCTGAATTTTTCAGAGACGCATCGGAAGCGTAAAATGGCTAAGTCTTTTGAAAACTTAATAGATGAATTAAATAAGTTTAATTCATTGGGGCATGGCTTGGATGGGCCGGCCAAAGAGGGTCGCCATCCTCTTTGCTTGGCCGGCCACTACAAAGGGAGAGAACCAAGTTTTGGTTCAATTTATAAAATAAACCAAGTGTGGTTTGTTTTATAAAATTATGGATGATATAAATTTTTATATAATAAACCAAGGTTTGGTTTATTCTTCATGGAAATTAAAATGAACCATGGATTGGTTTATTTTATTTATAAAATCAAATATGGATTGATTTACCATGATAAGAAAATTTATTCCATAAGAAAAAGGAGACTAGGTTGATTTTTATCATTAAAATATGATAAAACTTGTCATGATGGAATAAGTCATAGAAAATTTATTCCATAAGAAAAAAGAGACTTGGCGGTTGAGAGGCCACTATATAAAGGACCCAAGGCAAGGCTTGGAAAATAATCGAAGTATTCTTGCATAGGCTCTCTCCCTCTCCTCCCTTCTTCCTCTTGGCCGGCCACAAGGTTCTTCTCCCTTCTTCTTGCCGTGAGCACAAGGAGAAGCACCGAGGCGATGAAGTTCTTCCGTTGGGACGATCTTCCTCTCCGGCCATCATCACCTTGGGATTGGACGCAAGTCATCTTCCTCCTCGTCGGAATTGTGATTCCGGCCAACCTTGGTAGTGAGTTTTTCCGATGTGATTACTTCTCTCTTGGTTTTTCTTGTCACGTTCTCGGAGAATCTAGTAGTTCTCGAGAACACGAAACTCGTGGCTTTGCGAAGTCATCCCAAAGATACTCGGCGTGGACGCGAATAGAGGCGGAGCTTCCAAGGGACGCTTACGGTTGGATCTCGTCCCTTCCTTCGAGTTACGCGAGGTAATACGTAAATTAGTTTACGTTTCTATAAAATTTTAAATATATGATCATGTCTACACAAGACAAAATTGCATGCTTAGATGTGAGGTTAAATAATTTGGAAAATTATTTATGCTAAATCTTCCGCTGCACGTAATTAATTTTAAAATTACGAACCCGTATCCATGTCAACATGCACCCGGTCTCAACACTATCAATGTTAGAAGACAGCTGAATTAATGTAAGGGGTTTTCCCGAGTCTGAATTATATGATTTATTTCTTATTTGTCACGTAAGTTGGCCAAAGCCAACGTTCTGGTTAAGACCCTCCAATAGGAGCTAAAAGTCCTAAAAGAGGAGGCCAACTCAAGCTCCTTGACTGAGATGATTCAGGAAGGAACCTCAACTCAAGTTCAACAACTTGAGGAAGAGAATTCCTCCCTAAAAACTCAGGTGAAGAAACTTAGAGTTGCCCTATAACGGTTTACCTCGGGTTCCAAGAATCTTGACATGATTCTTGGAAAACAGAAATTCGTTCTCAACCGATCCGGACTTGGCTACCGAACCAAATCACGGTATAGATCTTAATACTCTATATTGAACCAAACTAAAACCCGAGTCTAAGCATGGGTCCCTAAGCTAAGGTTAACTAATCAAGCAGGACCAAATCACTATTGGATCCCTAAAGACAAAATTCATATCTTAGATAGTTCATATCAAGACTTTAGTCCAGAGGGAACCAATTGAAAAACTATTTTCATAATTAGATAATTTTCTTGTATGTTTCTATGAATTATTGCTTGATGATTGTTTATTTATTTTTCTGTAAAATTGTCATGCATAGGAATAGAATTGGTTAGATAAGGACCTGACTTAATTAAAACTTGCACTAGCCGAGGCTACCTCTCACATCCTCGACTAGTTAGACTAGGGTTTCTCAAAGAGTAACATGAAAATAAAATTTCTTTAAAAGGCTTTGTCTAGGAAAGTGTCGTTGCTCTGATAACTAAAAAGGCTCCTGTGTCTCGCCAATACCTGGAAGTCGATTATTAGAATCTATTTTCAATTTACTATTTGTTAAACTTGAATCTAACTCAAGGTTCAATCAAATCATAGTTTTTAACTTAAATTCAAAAGATAAAATTAAATGTATCTCACAAAATAGATAAAGATACCCTGTTTTGTCACTTAGAATTGGGTGAATGCTTAGGACCTAAAAGATTAGTCCATCCCAACCAAACTCACAACCTAATCAATTCCACCTTTAATGTATTAAACCTAATTTACAATTTTACCTTATTTAAAATCAACTTAATTAAAAAATTCAACCTAAATATTTTTCAAAATTCAACTTAAACAATTTTCAAAATTCAACTTAAACATTTTTCAAAATTTAACTTAAATATTTTTCAAATTTAACACAAATATTTTTCAAAATTTAATTTAAACATTTTTCAAAATTCAACTTAATCATTTTTCAAAATTCAACATAAATATTTTTCAAAATTCAACTTAAACATTTTTTCAACTTAAAAATTTTTCAAATTTCAACGTAACCAATTTTCAAAAGTTAACTTAAATATTTTTTAAAATTTAACTTAACCATTTTTCATCATTTAACATAACCATTTTTCAAATTTAAACTTAACCTAAAAGTTATTTTTTTTTTAATTTTTCAAATATAAACATAACTTACCTTTTCAAAATTTGAAACATGTTTGTTTTTCAAAACCTAACTTAATTTAACTCAAATTCTTTGAAAATTACAAACCTTTGATTTGATTGTGTACTTCAAATCACCAGTCAACCATGGTTAACCGGGCACCCGAGAACCCACTCGGGCGCCCAACCTCTTATTCACTGCTTCAACATGATCTTCGAGGCACCCCGGTTTTACAAAACCACGGGCGTCGAGTCAAAATCGTTGCCAACGTTTGAACTCGGGCACTTGAGAAGTTACTTGGGCACCCGAAACTTTTTCTGACCTGAGCACCCTCCAAGGCACTCAGGCACCCGGCCGGAGCTATATAAGCCCCCACCCAACAACTCCCAACTCCACACCCAAGCGCCCTCAAATCCCCTTCTACAAATCTTCTTCTCCCCTTTTTCCTTTCTAAGTCTCCTCTGAGCGATCACAATCAACCGGGAGCCGCCCTCTCTTCCTAATTTCCGACTATGCCTACTCGGTAACATCTAATCTAAACTTTTCATTAATTATCATTTTTTTATTATGCTAATTATTTTGTCTAGAAGACGACGTGTTATCATTAGCTCTTTACAATAAATTTACAACTACTATCTACAAACCACTCAAAACCCACTACCTTTATAGATGTTTCTTTAATGAATCTTGTCCCTTAGCCGTAGGAGCCATAAACTATTATCAACTTGACCGGTTAGTTTATTGTACTAGTTCAGTAAATACAACCTTATGTGTAGAATTCTATAACAATCTGGTCAAAATTAATGATTTTAGCTATTCTACCTTTGTCCAGCCCCTTTCATACTATTACCCCTACCCTATTTACTTAGTTTCTTGTACTACGATCCTCTCAGACGACTTTTGTTTGTAACCCTCCAAGGGATCTTCCTTTTCTTGCTCCTTACTCTCACATCACCCTCGATACACTTTATTCTTACTTTTTCGGGGGTGTTAGATGTTGGATCGTAGAAAATCGATAGAGGGGGGGAGGTGAATATCGATCTTAAATTTTTTGAAAAAGTAGAGTGATTACGCAGCGGAAAACAATAAAACAATCGCTAACACAAGTTGATTTTACTTGGTTCGGAGTCACGGTTGGCTCCTACTCCAAGGCCCACGGTCCTTGACCATTTACGTTGGGCAATTCTATATTCGTTAAAAATCTTTTATAGATTGAGTACAGATATAGAATTGAAATTGAAAGTACAACACTTTTCATAATTAAAAATTACCGACGCCCGAGGTGGATGAAAATTTGGAGCAGAGGGTCGTCGTCGCTGCCGAAATCGCGAAGTCGGAGCTTGTCAAAGCGTAGCGCTTGAACGAAAGTGCTGAGAGCGATGTGAGCGAGATTGTTTGAAGCCTTGGGGTGAACCCCTATTTATAACAGCCATAGGGGCGCCTGTATCGATGGGGGCGCCTGACACGTGGCCTCTCTTGCGAGAACTCCTGTCTGTAGGCTCGGTCAACGCTTATCCCCTTCACTAAGGCACCTGGGCTGATGGGGGCGCCTGTGTTAACACAGGCGCCTGAGCTGACTTGGTCCAGAGGTTTCGTGGCAGTTTGCTTCGTTGGTTTTGATTTGGCCTTGAATTGGGGCGCCCGTATCCACATGGGCGCCTAGCCCAGTGAGGCGCCTCACTCTATTGAGGCGGCTGAGCTGCAGAAACAACGTTCCTTCGTTCCCTGCAACCAAGGTTAGTTCCAACACACAAGAAGCAGATATGTTAGCCATTATTTACAGCCTAAGTTGTCATGGTTCTGACTTTGGGTCTCCCAAATGGAACCCTAGGTCGAACCGACGCCTACTGTTCCCTCGCACGGGGAACGCATCCTCACATACTCCTCTCAGGAGAGTTTACCTTTTGCCAACCGGCTCCTCCAGTTGGACTTTTGCCCGATCCACCCGATTAGGTCTTCGTGCCCAGTCCGTGACCAGGACTTCTTGTCCAACTTCCGGACAGGTCTTCGGTGCCCAACCCTTTGCCAGGACTTCTTGCCCAGTCCTTGACCAGGACGTCTTGCCCAGCCCTTTGCCAGGACTTCTTGCCTAGTATACCTAGGACTTTCCTGCACACTTAGTAAGCTCATTAGATCACAATAACACCTTAACTTCTGAACCCTTTGCCATTATCAAAACACAGATTTGACTTTGGTGCTTCCGGCACCAACAATCTCTCCCTTTTTGATTTATGGCAACACGGTTCAAAAAGTTAAGTTAGAAAGATAACATATTTAACAAGCAAAGAATTCATAAGAAAGATTCAGTTTTCTCCCCCTGAAACAAATATTCTCCCCCTGAGTTTTTCAAAGATATGTGGGTTTTTGTAAACCTTCTAAGTGCTTTTAGATTTTGACTAAGAACTATTTGTACTTAGATACAAGGTTTTTGAAAAAGTTTAAGCAATTCCTTTAAGCTTTCTCTACTTTTAGAAAAAATTTGCAAAAAGTTTTTCACACTTAGAAAATTTTCAAAAAGTTTTTGCAAAGTTTTTGTACTTAGAAAAATTTTCCAAAAAGTTTTTGCATGCTTTTCATACTTTAGCAAGTTTCAAAAAAGTTTTTGCACACTTAGAAAATTTCCAAAAAGTTTTTCACACTTAGAAATTTTCAAAAAGTTTTTCACACTTAGAAAAATTTTAAAAAGTTTTTCACACTTAGAAGAAAAGATTTTTACTTAGAATCATTTAAGTACAACAAAAACTCTTAGAAATACTGAGTTTTGAAATGCTTAGATTTGAAAAACATTTTTAAGCATTTAGTTATTTACTTTACTTTTTGAAAAAGAGATAAAATTTTGAAAAAAAAAATTATCCTTTCCTTTCTCTCCCCCTTTTCCATATATCAAAAAAATAAATTGATACTAATTGCAGCAGGTAAATTAGAGCTAATTAAAAAACAATTGAAGTTCTGTATTGAACCAACTCTAATGATTTTAAGCATAAACTGGACCAAACCAAATTAAACTGTTCTTGTTCGGGTCCTGTCTAACCATGTTAGATACTTACTAACTGTCATAAACAGTAGCTTTCGCTAGGGTTAGTCAAGTTAAGTGATTTGATCAAGTTAGATTTTCTAAGCTTGACACTTAACCTGATTGTTGTTCAACTTATATTTATTGCCCCAATTACTGCAGATGCACTAACTTAAAGCATCTTGAATCAAGGCATAGACCTAAGCATCTCAACCTAGTCTAGGTTATCAATCAAAAGTACCCTAAGGTGTTTGTGAGATGCTGGCTTCTAGATCTATATGTGCATGCAGTTCTAGGGTTAGGGCCTAAGCTAAGTCCATTTGCGAAAAAGTCCTAGTTTTGAAGGAGGTAAGTTTTTTTTAAAAAAAACTAAGTCAAAAAATCATTTTAAATTTCAAAAAACTTGATAAAAGAAATGATTTTTCAACAAAAATTAATTAAAAAATAAGAAATGAATCAATTTTTTGAAAAAAAAAATATAGGGCAGTCCTATTCTGCTAAGCATAACCCTAACTGCCTTCTTAGTCAGCTAAACTCAGACTCAAGTAAGGGTTTGGTAAAGATATCAGCTAAGTTGGACTTTGAGTCCACATGCTTAAGGACTATTTCACCCCTGGCTACATGATCCCTTACAAAATTATGTTTAACTTCTATATATTTTGTTCTGGAGTGTTGAATTGGGTTCTTAGTCAGGTTGATTGAGCTAATGTTATCAATATAGACTTGGGTTTGGGTGTAGTCGAGCTGGAAGTCCTTAAGAGTGCATCATCCACAAGAGTTGTGCGACACATTCTCCTAGGGCAACATATTCTGCTTCTGTTGTAGACAGTGCTACACAGTGTTGCTTTCTGCTACACCAGCTAACTAGGCTATGTCCTAAAAGTTGGCAGCTTCCACTTATACTTTTTCTATCTAACTTGCACCCAGCATAGTCAGAGTCAGAAAATCCTGACAATTCGAAAGTGGAAGTCCTAGGATACCAAATCCCTACATTTAGGGTTCCCTTAATGTACCTAAGTACTCTTTTTAGGGCTACTAAGTGGGATTCCTTAGCACAAGTTTAGTACCTAGCACACATTCCTACAGAGAATAGGATATTAGGTCTACTAGCTGTAAGATAAAGTAGACTTCCAATCATACTTCGGTATAGCTTAAGATCTACTGGCTTACCTTCAGGGTCACTATCAATTTTAACATTTGTGGTCATAGGGGTACTTATGCTTTTGGAGTTATCCATTTTAAATTTCTTTATTAACTCTTTAGCATACTTGGATTGGTAAACATAATTACCATCTCTAGTTTGTTTAATTTGCAATCCTAAGAAAAAGTTGAGCTCGTCTACTAAGCTCATTTCGAATTCATTTTCCATTGTTTCTACAAATTATTTTAGAAAGTTTGAGTTGGTGGATCCAAAATTATATCGTCAACATAAATTTGGGCAATAAAAATGTCTTTTTCTAAGGTTTTAACAAAAAGGGTGGAGTCAATCTGGCCTTGGTTAAATTCCTTAGAAATAAGATAGGTTGATAAACGTTCATACCATGTCCTAGGTGTAACGCCCCAAAATTTTCATTTTTAGTTCTTAAAGTCCTTAGAATTATTTAAAAATGGTTTAGAAATATTCTAGATATTTTTAGGAATTTTTAGAATATTTTTATAGAATTTTCCGAGTCCGTTTAGTATTTAAAAAAAAAAAGAAGAAAAATGTTTAAGGGCAGCAGGGGGTTCGAACCCGCGACCACCAGGAGAGCAGGCGCGCACGGAACCGGCTGGGCTAGGGTATCAAGCACAACAGAAGATGGAGAGAAATATATTTATAGAGTAGTTACGCTTTTTCATAAAGATAGTATAAATAGATGATTAAAGAGAGGAAATTAGAATTTTGGGTTTCTCTTCCTCACCCTAGCCGTGCGACGCCCAAACCCTCTCTTCCTCCTCTCTTGGGCGACACCAACACCAAGCCCTAGAGGGCCGGCCAAGGCTCTCCTCCGAGAGATATTCCTATATTCGGGATCCCCGCGACGAGAGGAACGCGTAGGCGCGAAGAATTCTCCGAGATCTTAATTTTCTTCCGAACCTCCGACGCCGTTCTTGGTTGTAAGTCCAAGATATCAATGTAAGTACTGCTCACCTGCAGTAAGAGGCGGTTTTTTCCGCAAGAATTTTCTTTAAAAGTTTTAAAAGAGACATTTACCTTTAGTTTGATATTTTTCATGTGATCTTAGTTCATTATATGCTTGTATAAGTTTGATTAAGCACCCTATATGAGATTAGGGGCTAAGAAAGTTATGAGAAAAGAAAAGAGAAGATAAAGATAAGAAAAGAAAAGGCCAAGGCCTTAAGAAATCCCCAAAAGTCAAGACTTAGGGATTTTAGCACGCAAGGTGCTCGAGAAAATGCCAAGGCATTTACAGATAAGAAAGAAAAGAAAGAAAAGCTATTTTATTTTCCAAGGCCAGTACCCGGCGTCCAAGGGCGTCGTTAAAGAAATCCAGGTGTCCAATTCCAAGGTCTTGGCCCTGGTAGACCAAGGTCTGCTCTATTAGGATTGGTGGCTCGCTACCCCAACCTTTTAGGGAACGCGCATGAGATGGTACTTACGTCTTCAGTGGATCCAAGTGATTATTATTTTCAAGTATATGCTTTAGCAAAGTTTTCTAAAGTTTAAGAAAGTTTTCAAAGAGTTAAAGAAAGATTTTAAGTTAAAGGATTGCTAAAGTTTCAAGTTAAGCCAAGAAAAGTGAGTTAAGATTTATTAATGCTTGAGTATGCATGTTTTTGAGTTATACATGTTCTTAGTGTTTCTTTCAAGCATATAAGTATCTCATGTGATTTCATATTGTTCAAGAAGCATGTTTGCACATTTCGAGATTTTGTGAGCTAGATAGTACTTACTAAGTTTTATGCTTATAGATGCATTTCCTCTTACTGTAGGTAAAGGTAAAGACAAGCAATTCTAAAGGAAGGCGACAAGGCGATGCTGAGCGACGTGTGTGTGGTGGCTGATTTTGGAGAGATCCTTGAGACGAGACAATTTAGTTATTTGAATTACAATGTTTAAGTTTATTCAAATTCCAAGTTATTGCTTTATGGAGTTTTAGCGAACGTTTAAGCTTTGGATAGTCTTACATGCTCAATTTTGTAGAATAAAGATTCCATGCCATTTCATTTAGCATACATATCCTTATGATTGCATTGGATGAATAGAAGTGTGAGTAGTTTGAAATATTGATACTTTGTTGGAGATATTGATGCATGTGCCAAGATAGTACTAGTCCCCCTTTGAATCAAGTTTTTATTGCTTAAACATGCTTAGAAAAGTTGCTTTCTCATTTCATAATGCCTTAGTGATGTTATAGAACTTTGTGTGATGAGTTTCAATGGTTAGAAGTTAAGTTTGGTACAAACTTTAGCCTAAAGTTTATATAGACTTTCATAACTTGCTAAATCCCGCAAAAGTCCTAATTTCAAATTTATGGATTCGTTTTGATTGGCTAAATTGTTTAGAAAACTAGTATAGAGTATAGAAATGGTGTCATGATTTTGTATGGCTCGAAAGTATAGGTTTGGTGGAGTTTTGAAACAAAGCCTTGAATCTGAAATTCAGATTTCCAGGCGTGCCAGTCGACTGGTTCAGTATCAGTCGACTGGCTTATCGAACAGTAGCTTCTGTTCGATGCATCAGTCGACTGCCAAGAGGCCAGTCGACTGGTGCCGCGCCCAGAAACTTTCTGTGGCCGATACCAGTCGACTGGTCAGAGGGCAGTCGACTGGTACCATTGCAGTGAAGCTCTAGAGAAAGGAAGTATGCCATTGTATCATGCATGACTATTAGAGTTAGTATATCATAGATAGATTTAAATTGAGAAGAAAAAAAAGGATTTCCACATTCTTAGTCGTGCATTAGAGTCAAGAAGTAAAGAAAGTAACGATCCGTCTAAGGCAGAGAAGGCGGGTCGCTACACTAGGTGCTTGTTTCAACCCATACAATGCTTTTCTAAGTTTAAAAACATACTCAGGTTTTTCTAGGTCCTCAAACCCTGGGGGTTGTCCTACATAAACTTCTTTTTTGATGAACCCATTTAAAAAGGCGGACATAACGTCCATTTGATATAGCTTGAACCCTCTATGGGCTGCAAATGCTAACAACATTTTAATTGACTCAAGTCTGGCTACCGGGGCATAGGTTTCATCATAGTCTAATCCTTTGACTTGACTGAACCCTTTAGCTACTAAGCGGGCTTTATTTCTAACTATTTTCCCTTAGTCATTTAATTTATTCCTAAACACCCACTTAGTATCTATGATAGACTTGCCCTCAGGTTTAGCTACTAGTTCCCAGACTTGGTTTCTTTCAAATTGGGCTAACTCCTCTTGCATAGCTATGATCCAATCAGGGTCAGGTAAGGCTTCCTCTATAGTCTTAAGCTCAATTTTTGAAATCAGTGTAATCTGACTAAGATTTCTATAGGAAGACCTAGTTTTGACTCCTAATGTTGGATCACCCAAAATTTGATCAGACGGGTAACTGAGTCTGGGTTTCTTGGTTCTTCTAGAACTTGGTTCAGCCTTAGGTCCGGCTGGACGGTTCGGTTCAGTGTTTCGTTCGACTACTTGGGTTGGTTCAGTTATTGGTTCATTTGACGCAGTAGTTGGTTCAAGAGTTAGTTCATTTAGAGGTTCAATTAGTGGTTCAATTTATGGTTCAATTGTTCGTTCATTTTCTTCCTGATAGTGTTTGATTGGTTCAATTTTTGATTATTAGGTTTTGGTTCAGTTTCCTCATCAAATATTAAGTTGGTAGTCTCTTCAATTTTGTGGGTTTGTTTATTATAAACCCTATAGGCCCTACTAGTTGTTGAATACCCTAAGAAGACTCCTGGGGTTGACTTGGATTGAAACTTACGTAAGTAGTCCTTAGTGTTCAAAATATGAACTTTGCACCCAAAGACCCTTAGGTAATGTAGGTTAGGTAGCCTATGATAATATAGTTCATAAGGGGTTTTATTATGTCTTTTGTTAATTAGTACCCTATTTTGGATATAGCAAGCCGTACTTATTGCTTCTACCCAAAATTGATTAGCTAGGTTAAATTCATTGAGCATGATCCTAGCGGCTTCCTGAAGGGTTCTATTTTTTCTTTCTACTATCTCATTTTATTGGGGGGTTCTAGGACAGGAAAATTTATGAATATATCCATTTATTTTGCAGAATTCCTTAAACCTTTGATTCTCAAATTCTCCCCCATGATCACTCCTAAGTCTTTTGATTTTAGTATCATTTTGATTTTCAATTATTTTGCATAAGTCAATAAATAGGTTTAGGATTTGATCTTTGATTTTTAGGAACCTAACACAGGTAAACCTAGAGTAATCATCGATAATAACTAAGCAGTACCGGTTCCCGCTTAGTGACTTGGCTCCATGTGAATCAAATAGGTCAAGGTGCAGGAGCTCAAGTGTGGTTTGGGTTAGGTCTGATTGAATTGGCTTGTGATTAGACTTAGTTTGTTTACCTTGGTTACATGAGTTACAGATTATGTTTTCAAAGTTCTTAATTTTTGGTACCCCTTTAATTAGACCAAGTTGGGTAATTTTAGAAATTAGTCTAACATTAGTGTGACCTAATCTCCTATGTCAGAGGTTGGATTCTTCTAATTGAGTCAAGAAACATTTTGGTACTAAAGGTAGATTGATAATATAAACATTATTTTTCCTAGTACCCTTAAGCATAATTTCTAAGTCTTGGAGGTTTCTAATCAGGTAGTCAGAGTTGGTGAATGTAACTACATAGCCAGTATCACATAGTTGACTTATAATAAGCAAACTGAACTTGAAATTTTCAACCAAGAGTACCTTTTTAATCACGAAATCATATTTGAGTTCAATGTTACCTGACCCAATGACTTTGAGTGTAGTATTGTTGCCAAATGCTACTGAGCCTAGGTTCTTGAACTTGATTTTGGTGAATTTCAATTTGTCTCCAGTCATGTGTCTGGAGCATCCACTATCCAGCATTCACTGGTCCAAATCTTTATGTTCCTATACATAAAGTATTTGTTGATTTGGATCCATTAGAGTTAGGGATAGCTTAAATTGATTTTCACAGCCTAGTATGTCTCACCCAGTCTAGTGTTATCAATCACGTTAACCTTATGGGTTTTGTGAGACAGGTTTTTAAAAAAAATAAAGATTTTAATTTTGAAAGACATGGTCAATTTTGAAAGAATTAATTTTGAAAATTTTATAAAGTTTAACTTTATTTTGAAAAATTATGTTAAATCTATGATTAATTGAAATTTGTGTTAGATTCAAATTTAACAAGAAGTAAAGTGAATTTGATTTTCAATAATTGGCTTCCAGGTCTTGGCGAGGGACTAGGCCTTCTTTGGTCGTAGCCTTATTGGATCATTAACCCTTTCCTTGACAAAGCCTTTTATTGAAAATTCATCTTCAAGTTACTTCTTGAAAGATTTGGTCTAACTAGTTTGGGTCTTGGATCGGTAGCTTCGGCTAGTTCCACCAGACTAAACAGACCAAGTAGAGTATACTTGACCTTATTAGAAAGACTTCCCTAGCGTACTATTATCTCACCTCCATCCAATACTAGGTTGTTCAAATTTCAAATAAATCATTTTGTCCTTAGTCTAACCAGTCCTAAATCTAAGCATGATAATTAAGAATTGCAAAAATAAACAATCAAGCATGCAATAAAAAAATATCTAATTATAAAAATGGTTTTTATATTGGCTCCCCCTGGACTATAGCCTCGATAATGGTTAGGCAAGATGTGAATCTTGTCCTTGGGGATCTAATACTAGTTTGGTCCAGCTTGTTTATTCAAACAGAGCTTGGGGACTCATGCTTGGACTTGGGTTCTAGGTTGGTTCAATATAGCATAATAAGAACGTTACCTCGACTTAGTTCGATACCCTAGTTCGGATCGGTTAAGAATAGGCTTCTTCTTTCCAAGGATCATGTCAAGATCCTTGGAACCTGAAGAGAATCGTTCTAGGGCCACTCTGAGCTCCTTGACTTGAGTTTTCAAAGAGGAATTCTCTTCCTCAAGCTTTTTAACTTGAGTTGAGTTTCCTTCTTGAATTTGCCCGGTCAAGGACCTCGAGTCGGCTTCCTCTTTCAGGCGTTTTACTTCCTGTCGGAGGGACTCAACCCGGATTTTAGATTTCACTAAGTTGCGAGACAGATAGGAAATTAATTTAGACAATTCGTATTCAGAGTAACCTCTTACCATAATTTTCCCGTTCTCCGAGATTGTTAGCCTTCCGTCGTCTGGTTCCGATTCTGATCCAGTGTTAACGTCTTCTGAAGCAGTTAGAGTGAGTAAATTTGCATGCGAGACTTCTTCTTCGGAAGAGGATTCATCCCAAGTGGCTTGGAGAGCCTTCTTTCTTTGCGCCTTTTTGCTTCCTTCAGATTGAGGCACTCTGACTTGTAATGGCCCTTTTTATTGCACTCGTAGCAGGTAACGTTTGTCTTGCTCTTTGAAGTTGTTGAAGGTTCTGCTAGATCTTCCTTTCTTCGGCTTGTTTTCTTCTTGTTCGTTTGGTGCTTTATCTCCTTGTAGAAGTCCCAAGCTAGCAGAACCAACTTGGGTCGATCCCCTTCACTATCTTCTGAATCTGAGTCTGAGTCAGACTCGGGTGCTGGTAGAGTCTTTTTCTTGGGGGCTTTTACTTGAGGTTTTCCTGCAATGAAAGCAATACTCTTTTCGACCAAAGTGGCGTTAGTCTGTTCATGCAGTTCTAATTCAGAGAAAAGTTCATCTAATTTAATTTTAGAAAGATCCCTAGAAACCTTGTAGGCATCTACCATGGATGCCCCCAGTGTGTTCCTTGGGAATGTGTTTAGTGTATACCTGATTAGGTCGCGGTTCTCGACCTTGTGACCTATCGTATGTAGCCCATTCATCAGCTCTTGGATTCTGGCATGGAGTTATGTTGTTGATTCTCCTTCGTTCATCTTGATCGTGTAGAGTCTATTTAGCAACAGATCTCTTTTGCTGATCCTGGTGTCGGAGGTGCCTTCGTGCAGCTCGATCAGCTTGTTCCAAAGCTCTTTGGCGCTGTTGAAGGGTCCCACCCGGTTTAGTTCTTCCTTGGTTAAACCGCATTGCAAAGTTTGGGTTGCCTTTGCATCAGCCTCGATTTTCTTCTTCAGCGAGGCGTCCCAATCGGTATAGTGTTGCGCCACTCCTTCTGCGTTCTTGGGAATTTCCAACCCAAATTGGATAATTATCCACATGTCCACCTAAGTTTTCAAGTGGACTTCCATCCTGCTTTTCTAGTAGGAGAAATCCTCTCCACTAAAAAGAGGTGGTCTGGCAGTGCTGAATCCCTCTTGCATGGCCATTTGAATTGTAACTGAAAGATTAAAAATAAGAAACTTGTTCCAAAACTAAGTCTTGTATTAGCAGTGCAGGAGAAACTAACAGTAACGAAAAAGATCGAGTGGTGTTGCACCAACCTCGATTAACGAGAAAATTTTGAAAAAAAAATAAAAATTTTCGTAAATCCGAAAAAAAACTCTCAAACTGGTGGTTGCACCAAGTTTGAGCCACCCGCTTTGATACCACTTGTTGGATCGTAGAAAATTGATAGAGGGGGGGTGAATATCGATCTTAAATTTTTCGAAAAAGTAGAGTGGTTACGCAGCAAAAAATAATAAAACAATCGCTAACACAAGTTGGTTTTACTTGGTTCAGAGTCATGGTCGGCTCCTACTCCAAGACCCACGGTCCTTGACCGTTTACGTTGGGCAATTCTATATTCGTTAAAAATCTTTTATAGATTGAGTACAGATATAGAACTGAAATTGAAAGTACAACACTTTTCGTAATTAAAAATTACCGACGCCCGAGGTGGATGGAAATTTGGAGTAGAGGGTCATCGTCGGCACTGAAATCGCGAAGTCGGAGCTTGTCGGAGCGTAGCACTTGAACGAAAGTGCTGAGAGCGATGTGAGCGAGATTGTTTGAAGCCTTGGGGGTGAACCCCTATTTATAGCAGCCTGTATCGATGGGGGCGCCTGACACATGGCCTCTCCTGCGAGAACTCCTGTTTGCAAGCTCGGTCAGTGCTTATCCCCTTCACTGAGGCGCCTGGGCTGATGGGGGCGCCTATGTTAACACAGGCACCTGAGCTGACTTGGTCCAGAGGCTTCGTGGCAGTTTGCTTCGTTGGTTTTGATTTGGCCTTGAACTAGGGCGCCCGTATCCACACGGGCGCCTAGCCCAGTGAGGTGTCTCACTCCAATTGAGGCGCCTGAGCTGCAGAAACAACGTTCCTTCGTTCCCTGCAACCAAGGTTAATTCCAACACACAAGAAGCAAATATGTTAGCCATTATTTACAGCCTAAGCTGTCTTGGTTCTAACTTTGGGTCTCCCAAATGGAAACCTAGGTCGAACCAACGCCTACTGTTCCCTCGCACGGGGAACGCATCCTCACCTACTCCTCTCAAGAGAGTTTACCTTTTGCCAACCGGCTCCTCCAGTTGGACATTTGCCCGATTCTCCCGATCAGGTCTTCGTGCCCAGTCCGTGACTAGGACTTCTTGCCCAACTTCCGGTTAGGTCTTCGGTGCCCAGTCCGCGACCAGGACTTCTTGCCCAACTTCCGGTCAGGTCTTCGGTGCCCAGCTCTTTGCCAGGACTTCTTACCCAATCCTTGACCAGGATTTCTTGCCAAGCCCTTTGCCAGGACTTCTTGCCTAGTGTACCTAGGACTTTCCTGTACACTTAGTAAGCTCGTTAGATCCCAATAACACCTTAACTTCTGAACCCTTTGCCATTATCAAACACAGGTTTGGCTTTGGTGCTTCCGGCACCAACATGAGAGACCCTACTATGTCGACCTTCTGATCCGTTGATCTACGTATTCAGGATTACTCACTCTATTGAGTCTTGGTCTGCTGCATTCTACCTCTAACTTCTCAAGATGTAGCGATTATGAGACCCTTTCACTCCTTCCTACTTACGCCATGATTTACCGACTTGATATAGACATCGGACTCCATATTTTCCAGACAATCATCTAGGCGTCCAGTGTCTCTACTTGTTCGAGAGTCCAGACCCCTTACTGTCATATCTTGACTGCACTTTTCACTTTCACGGACGCGATATTTTCATTGACGAGATTACTACGATGACGAAGTTCGATGAAGTGGGTATTAAGAATTTCTCCTTAGCAGTGATAGATGTCTCATCCGTCAGGGTCATCTCATGGAGACGACGGGCAAATCCACCACAAGATGATTAGGAGGACGACGAGGACTTCGATGCCACAGACTTCGATGCCGAGATCGAGTCAGAGATGGAGCACTCACCGACACCGCCTCCTCCCTTGACCACTAACCAGCGCCTTACACGGATTGAGCAGGAGATCCATAGCCTTTGGGAGGAGATGGAAGCCCATCATGTGGAGAGGATGGACGTCGATCAGGCCCGCCATGCAAAGATGATGACTATGTTTCGTTCATGGCATCTAGGCCCTTCTTGGTATCCGAGCCCTTCTTCGTAGTCTAACATTGTACTTTGACTATAGATGGATCTGAACTTGACTTTTCTATTCACCTCTCCTACTTAATTGATTCTGGTTGACCTCTATTGACTTGCTTAGGATTCTTAGAATGCGCTCAGTAGAATAGACTTATTTATTCACCTATGAGTTTTTTATAATTCTTGTCATTTTTTTAATCATTTTTTAAAATTTATATTTCAAAAATTTATATTTTTAAAATCATATTGTTTTAACTTTTTATTTTATTCTTTCATCTTAGTTTTTCAAAAAAAAAGTACCCCCTTTAAAACTAAGGATTTCTTCATTATAGACTTAGCTTAGAACTTAACTCTAGTTTGCATGCTCCTATAGATTTAGAAGTCAGCATCTCACAAACACATTAGGATACTTTGATTGACAACTTAGATTGAGTCAAGATGTTTAGGTCTATGCCTTGACTTAGGATGCTCTAAGTCAGTGCATCAAGAGTAATTGGGGTAATAAATATAATTGAACATCAATCAAGTTAAGTAATCAAGCTTAGAAAGTCTAACTTGATCAGACTACTTAACTTGACTAACCTAAGTGAAAGCGACTATTTTATAATAGTTAGTAAGTAACAAACTGTGTTAGACAGAGACTCAAGGAGTTTAGATTTGATTATTTTCAAATTTTGTTAAAATTATTGCAAGGTTTACTTTTCTCATACTTAAATCATGCTTGGACTCAATAGGAACAATAACTTGGTTCAAATTCTGATCTCTAGCATTAATTTTGTGTTATTGCTTAATTATTTCATAGTTTGTCACTTACAACTTAGTTTCTACTTTCTTAAAAAATAATTCTTGACCTTTTTTTTTTAGAATTACTTTTTCAAAATTTTCTTATATTTTCAAAACTCACAAACTCTGATACTCAATTTCATTCCCCTTAAATCAAATTTTTATCAAAATAAAGGGGGAGAGTAGGAAAAAATATACTTTCAAAGAATATCTGTTGTAAATTTTTTTGATATATGACAAATAGGGAGAGTAAAAAAAGCAAAGTTAAAAACTTTTACCATTTTTCAAAGATATTTTCACTTTAACTTACAGTTAAAAATCTTTTCCTTTTTTAAAAACTTTGGTTTCACTTTAACTTAGAGTTTTACTCAAAAGTTTTCAAAACATTGTTTTAAAAATTTATACTTACAATGATTTTTTTCAAAATAATGAACATTTTCATACTTAGAAATTTTCAAAGAAATTAGAGAATTTTTCAAATTGAAATTTCTATATTTTTCAAAATCTTCAGGGGAAGAATTTCAAATCAAGAGGGAGCTTTGTGCACTATTTCAATTTTGCAAGGTTTTCTTTTTCAAAAATTATAAATATTTTAAAAATAAGGGGGAGATCACTTATAAAGGGGGAGAGCTAAAAGTTTATCTACAAATTTCTCAAAGCCAAAAGAAAATTGCTTTAATCTATTTGCTTAACTGTGTCTTATTTCTTGCTTAAATATTTTTTAACTTAACTTTTGAATTGAGTTGTCATAAATTAAAAAGGGGAAGATTGTTGGTGTCGGAAGCACCAGATCGAACCCAATTTCGATAATGGCAAAGGATTCGAAGTTAAGTTTATGTTGTGATCTAATGGATTTGCTAAGTGTGCAGGAAAGTCCAAACTTACCTAGGCATGAAGCCTTGACCTGCAAGATTGAGCACGAAGTGCTAGTCGAGGACTGGGCACAAAGTCCTAGCTGAGGGCGGGGCACTGAAGACCTGACCAAGGGTTGGGCACAAAGACCTAGTTCGAGGAATTGGACACGAAGTCTTGGTCGAGGACTGGGCATGAAGACTTGATCCGAAAGATTGAGCAAAAGACTTAGCCAAGTAAAGATTACAGATAGAAGTAGAGACGAGTCGAGGTACGGACGTCTCGAGATCTGAGAGTTTCGGAGGTCGAGCAAAAGTCTAATCGGAAGAGTCGGTTGGAAAAAGGTAACTTCTCCAGAGTGGAGTAGGTGAGGAAGTGTTCCTCGAATAAGGGAACACTAGGCGTCGGTTCAACCTAGAATTTCATTTGAAATCCAAAGTCAGAACCAAACAGCTCGAGCTGTCAATCATGCATTTATTATATATATATATATATATATATATATATATATATATATATATATATATATTATTGTGTTCCTGGACTAACCTTGATTGCAGGCTAAAAGGATCAGCTGGCTGCGATCAGGGGCGCCTGAGAGGACTCAGACGCCCATGAGCTAGGTGCCTGAGACCTCTCGGGCGCCCAAGAGGTCTTAGGCGCCTGAGAAGTCAAGCACCTAAGAGGACTCAGGCGCCCTAGAGGTGTTTCTCAACGTTGGCGAAAGCTGAGTTGGCAGTCCTTGGTTGGAGGTGCCATGTTAGCTCCCAGGTACCCCAGTGCTCTCAGGTGCTCGAGAAGGGATAGATTTTTGGCCGAGTTAGCGGATAATGACGCGGCTGAATCGTTGACGTGGAGTACGCCCCTATAGCCTCTCATGTGCTTGAATAGCAGTATAAAAGGGGTGTCACCCTCTTGCTTCATAACATCAATTCAAGCACTTGAAAACTCTGTGATAAAGCTTTCGTGCTCAAGTTCTCTGGGCCAATGAAGTTCGAAGATTGACGACATGCCACTTCTACAACGAAAAGACCGTTTCTTCTTTTAAAGGGTCATTAGTATAATTTTCATTTCATTTCTGTATTTAATTCATTATACTTGTACCTCATTTTACGAATTATAGTATGGCCCAATGAAAACGGTCAAGGACCGTGGGCCTTGTAGTAGGAGTCATCACAGACTCCGAACCAAGTAAAAACAAACTGTGTTAGCAGTGTTTTAACTTGTGAGTTTTGCTATTTCCACTGTGCTTACTCTCGACTCATTTTCGAAAATTTGTAATCGATATTCACCCCCCTCAATCGATCACAACGATCCCAGACTTTTCACTATATTAAATCCAAGACTATGTAATGTGGTAGAGTTGGATTGAGGTTTCTTGAAAGTTTATATCATGGACTTCAACCTCATCTCAATGGAGGTTCTTTCAACTATATCTCTAGCTAATCCTTTTGTTAACAAAATCTATGGTTATTACTCCACTTTTTATTAAGCCTTTAACCATACTATGTCTCACTCCAATATGTTTTGACCTGCCATTATAGACCTCACTATTAGCCTTTGCAATCATACTTGTGTTATCACAATGTATAATTATAGGAGAGAATGGCTTTGGCCACATTGGTATCTCATACAATAAGTTAGTCATTTGACTTCCTTGCTAGCTGCAACTAAAGCTACAAACTATGCAATCATGGTGGAGTCGGTTATGCATGTTTGTTTCTTGGATGCCCAGGAAACAACTTCACCACCTACAGTAAAGATCCAACCACTTGTCGAAGAGTGATCATCTTTATTCAATATCCAACTAGCATCTGAGTATCCTTCAAGTACTGAAGGATCTCGCTTATAGCTTATACTATAATTTATTGCGTTCTTGAGATATCTCAGAATTCTGGTAACACCTAACCAATATTGTTTGCCGGGGTTACTTGTATACCTACCTAACACCCCTACTGCATAAGAAATATTTGGGTGTGTACAAGTCATGTCATACATCAAAGTTTCTATCATTTGTGAATATTTCAACTGTGATACTGTCGAACCCTCATTCTTGACATGGTCATTTTTAAGGTCCAAGGGAGTTAAAGTTGATTTACAATCATAGTGATTCAACCTTCTCAATATAATGAGACTGCGAGAATAGGATTTATCCTTGTTCTCTTTTGATCATTATGCCTAGGATGACATCGGCTTCTCCCATATCTTTCATATCAAACTTGTTTGATAGCAACCTTTTGGTTTCTAAGACTTGTTCCAAGTCTGAACCAAAGATCAACATGTCATCCATATACAAACATATTATGACACCTTTGTCACTTCAATACTTGTTTGTCATATATACATTTATCTAATTCATTGATTTTTAATCCACTAGCAAGTATTACTTGATCAACTTTTTGATGTCATTGTTTTGGAGCTTGTTTAAATCCATACATTGACTTCACAAGTTTATACAATTTGTCCTCTTGTCCATATGCCGCAAACCCTTCGAGTTGTTTCATATACACCTCTTCATCTAACTCACCATTCAAAACACAATTTTAATATCCATTTGGTGGATTACCCATTTTTGAATTTATGCAATTGCAAGTAGTACCCTTATAGTAGCTATCCTTGCAACTAGAGAGTATGTATCAAAATAATTATGACCCTATTTTTGGGTATAGTCTTTAGCTACCAATCTGTCCTTGTATTTGTCTACAGTTCCATCGACTTTCAATTTCTTTTTGAAAATCCATTTACAAGCCATTAGCTTGGAACCGAGAGGCAAATTCACTAGAACCCAAGTTTGTTCGACAATATTGAGTCTATTTTATCATTGATTGACTCTTTCCAAAATGATGCATCTTGTGATTTCACAGCTTCATCATATGCTCTAGTATCATCTTCTGTATTAAAACAAAAGCTATTTTATTACTTAGTTCATTTCTTGTATCTTCAACAAGATAAGTAATAAAATCTGATCCAAATGATTTGGCCTTCTTTGCCCTTATGCTTCTTCTTAGCTCAATGACCTCATTTTGGTCATTTGAGTTAGCAACATCATCGTTTCTCAAGTCATTGTTTATGTTCATGGAAATGGAACTGAATCTTTGTTCATCAAAGATTGTATCTCTTGATTCTATGATCGCGTTGATTCTATAGAATCATTGCGTTCAATCACCATGAACCTATAGGCTTTGCTATTTTGTGAATAGCCTATAAAGACACACTCTACACTTCTTTCTCTCAATTTTCTCTTTTTGGGTTCAGGAAGCCTCACAGTTGCTCTATTACCCCACACTCTGAAGTATTTGAGGTTAGGCTTCCTTTTGTGCCAAAGTTTATAAGGGATTATTGAAATTCTTTTAGTTGGTACTCTATTGAGTATATAACATGCTGTAAATACAACTTCACCCTAAAATCCTTAGCTAAGACTTGTATTAGTCATCATGAAATTAACCATTTCCATTAGCACCCTATTTTTCCTTTCATCCATACCCTTTTGTTGTAGTGTATAAGGTGCAATCAACTCATATTTGATACCAATTGACTCAAAGATATCTTTATCATTATATTCTTCACCTCTATCAGTCCTTAGACATTTTATAGAGATATCACTTGCAAGTTCAACTTCTTGTTTATAAGACTTGAATATTTTCAAGACTTGATATTTAAAGTGCAACAAATAAACATAACAAAATCTTGTGCAATCATCTATAAATGCTACCAAATATTTATTTCCTCCCAAAGTTGGAGTTGCATGCAAATCACATAAATCACTATGCACTAATTCTAACTATTGGTTTTCCTTTCAATTTGTGGAAAATGCATTCTAGTTATTTTATTAAGCATACAAGTGTTGCATTTTTCATTATCATTTTGTGCATATTTAGGTAAAAGATTTAATTTAATCATGGCATAGATTCTGTTGCAATGAACATGACCTAATCTAGAATGTCATAAAATAGTTGAAGACTCATCCAGTAATTAAAGGATGCATTCTTATAGATAAGCATAACATTTATCTTAAACATGTCATTACAAAGATAACTCTTCCCAACAAACATCCCACCCTTGGAAAGCACAAACTTATCAGCCTCAAAAACTAGTTTGAACCGAAACTTGTTCAAAAGACTACCTGATACAAGATTTTTTCTAACTTTGGGAACAAACAGCACATTAGTTAATGTTACAACTTTTTCTAAAGTAAATTTTAGATTCATCTCCCCAATTCCCTTAATGGGTACAGTTGAGGAGTTCCCCATGTAGACAATAAAGTTTGGATCTTCAATTTCCTTTAAGGACTTGAAGAAGCCCTTGTTCTTGCATATGTGTTGGGTGGCTAAGTAAATTCTTCATCAACCATGTTGATTGCAGTGATCATGGCTACAAGTATCTTCTCATCATTGCCTTTGTTGTGGAAGTTTGGAGCATTTCTATTCTTCTTGAGAAGACGACACTCATACTTGTAGTGTCTCTCCTTCTTGCAATGATAGCACTTACTTTTTTTTTCTTGATTATGCCACTGCCCTTGTCAAAGAAAGCCTTCTTCTTGAATTTACTATTTTGTCTTTCTTCTATGACATTCACTTTTGTGGTTGGCTCCTTATCGTTTTCATCCTCCTTTGATTGAGAGGTTTCCTCCTTTCTCAATTCTTCTTCAATATAAAGAGAGTTACCTAGACTTTCAAGTGAGATCTCTTTATTTTTATGCTTGCAATCTCACTTGAAATCATTCCAAGAGGGGGGAAGTTTATCAATCAAAGTTCTAACAATTATTGTCTCATCCATAACCAAATTGTGTTGAGAAAAATAATTTAACATTCTTTTCAATTTTGTGAATTGTTGCATGATGGGCCCATTGTGTTGGTGCAGAAAGCACCATATCGAACCTTGTTTTGATATTGGCAAAGGATTCAAAGTTAAGTACTATTTGTGATCTAACGTTGTTCACTGAGTGTGCAGAAAAAACCCTAGCGAAGGACTGCTAGGCACCTGGCGAAGGAATGGCAGGATACAAAGCCCTAGCGAAGGACTGCTAGGCAACTAGCGAAGGGCTGCTAGTCACCAAGTCCTAGCGAAGGACTGCTAGGCAACTAGCGAAGGGCTGCTAGTCATCAAGTCCTAGCGAAGGACTGCTAGGCAACTAGCGAAGGGCTGCTAGTCATCAAAGACCTGGCGAAGGGCTGCTGGGCACCTAGCGAAGGGCTGCTAGGATACAAAGCCCTAGCGAAGGAATGCTAGGCACCGAGCGAAGGGCAACTCAGCATCCAAGACCTGACAAAGGACCGTCAGGCAAAAGTCCAACCAGAGGAACGGTTGGCATCAGGTAAATTCTCCCGAGAGGAGTAGGTGAGGGCGCGTTCCCCGTCGAGGGAATAGTAGGCGTCGGTTCGACCTAGGGCTCCATTTTGGAGACCAAAGTCAGAACCAAGACAGCTAAGGCTGTATAATCTAACCACTTAATGTATTGTTGTGTTTTGGACTAACCCTGGATGCAGGACCGAAGGAACGTGTATCTGCAGCTCAGAAAGCCTCAAAGGAGAGAGGCAATGGCTGAGTAGGGCGCCCGGAGTGTCCCGGGCGCCCCCAAGGTGAACACAAAACACGCAAATCAGAAACAAGCTTCGACAGTGCATCCTGCGGGCACCCCCGCGCTCCCGGGCGCCCCCGCTGCTCCCGGGCGCCCCCATGTCCATGCCTCGACCCAGGACAGCTACCGAAGCTCCCTTCGAAGCCAAGCAGATAACTCTTTGACCCGATCAATCCGGGCGCCCCGACCGGTCCGGGCGCCCCGGTCAAAGCGGATCCAGAGGATCAGACGCGACCGAGACTTTGGCGGATCAAAGGCCACGTGGGGGGCGCCCCCGACATCCCGGGCGCCCCCAGGCCCTATATAAAGGGCCCTCGACCAAGGCTTCAGAACATCAATTCACTCAACGCCTCAAAGCTCTTCTGCTCTTGCGCCTTGCTCTGGAAACCCTCCAACTCGAGCCGACGACGTCCCGCTGCTCCGAAAAAGTCGATCTACTCCGGACGTCGGTAAAGAAGAGCGTTCTTTTTATTTGCTGCACTTATCTTTGTAATCAAATTTTGTAAACCTTTTTGCGCCTATATAGAATTGCCCAAAGTAAACGGTCAACGACCGTGGGCCTTGGAGTAGGAGTCGACACAGGCTCCGAACCAAGTAAACCTCCCGTGTTTGCGTTGTGTGTTTTTAACTTCCGCTGTGCAACTTCTCTTAGTTTTCAAATCCGAAAGTTTTCCGATATTCACCCCCCCCCCCCCGTCTATCGGTTTTCTCAATCCAACAAGTGGTATCAGAGCGGGGTAGTTCAAACTTGGTGCAACCACCAGTTTGAAAGTTTTTTTCGGATTTACGAATTTTTATTTTATTTCTTTTCTTTTTCTTTAATCGAGGTGATGCAATACCACTCGATCTTTATTTCATAAATAATATCTGTGGGTGGTTTTAAAATATCCTTACGCCTTTTTCAATTTTGAATTTTCATATTTTCACCATAAGTCTGAATTGATAAAACAAATAATTTTTGAAAATTTATCATAAATTTTTTTATTATTATTTTAATATTTTCCTCGAAATTCATGCTACTTTAATTTGATCGAAATTTTTCCCAAACATTAAAATATTACTTTTTCATTATTAATCAGAATTGACAAAATTATCATTTTCAAAAATTTATCATAAAATTGTTTCTATTATTTTATTATTATTTCGCCTCGAAATTTATGCAATTTTTTTTTGGGGGCTATTTTTTTTTTCTTCTCCCGCACTACTAATCCAAGACCAAGTCTTGGTACATTTCTGTTGTTTCTTTTGTGTGCAAGAGATCATTTTAAATGGCCAACCGAGAATGGAACAGTGTGTAGCGACCCGCCTTCTCTACCTTAGACGGACCGTTACTTGTCTACTTCTTGACTCTATGCACGACTAAGAATGCGGAACTTTTTTTTTTTTTGTATTTAAATCTATCTAAGAATGATATTCTAACTTTAATAGTCATGCATGATACAATGGCACACTTCCTTTCTCTAAAATTCGTAAAGGAAAAAAAAACCTTTTAGCCAATCAAAACAACTTAATAAACTTGAAATTTGGACTTTTGCGGAAGTAAATAAGTTATGAAAATCTATATGAACTTTAGACTAGCATGGAACTAAATTACCATTTAACTCATCACACAAGGTTCTATAACATTACTAAAGCATTATGGAATATGAATGCAACTTTTCTAAGCATATTTAAAGCAATAAAAACTTAATTCAAAAGGAGACTAACAACATCTTGGCACATGCATCAAATAGCTACATCAAAGTATCGATATTCAAAACCACTCACGCACATACTCATCCAATGCAATCATAAGGATATGTATACTAAATAGAATGACATTGAATCTTTATTCGTGGTTTTAAGACATGCAAAATATCTAAAACGCGAATACTTGGATAAATTCTATGTGATCTAACTTAAACTAAGAATCTGTAATAAATGCACTTTAAGTCTTTTATTTATCTCGTCCCAAGGACCTCTCCAAGGTCAGCCACCACACACACGTTACTCAGCACCGCCTTGTCGCCTTCCTTCAGAATTGTTTGCCTTTATCTTTACCTGCAGCAAGAGGAAATGCAACTAATAAGCATAAAGCTTAGCAAGTACTATCTAGCTCACAAAATCTCCAAATGTGCAAGCATGCTTTTTAAACAATGTGAAATCACATGAGATACTTTTATGCTTAAAAGAAACACTAAAATATATATAACTCAAAACATGCCTACTCAAGCATTAATAAGTCTTAACTCACTTTTTCTTGGCTTAACTTGAAACTTTAGCAATTCTTTAACTTTAAATCTTTCTTTAACTTTTAGAAAACTTCCTTAAACTTTAGAAAAATTTTGCTAAAGCATATACTTGAAAATAATAACTCACTTGGTTCCACTTAAGACGTAAGTACCATCTTATGCGCGTTCCCTAAAAGGTTAGGGTAGCGAGCCACCAATCCTAATAGAGCAGACCTTGGTCTACCAGGGCCAAGACCTTGGAATTGGGCACCTGGATTTCTTTAACGACGCCCTTGGACGCCGGGTACTGGCCTTAGAAAATAAAATACTTACTTTTTCTTATCTTGAATGTCTTGGCATTTTAACGAGCACCTTGTGTGCCCAAATCCCTAAGTCTTGACTTTTGGGGATTTCTTAAGGCCTTGGCCTTTTCTTTTCTTATCTTTATCTTCTCTTTTCTTTTCTCATAACTTTTCTTAGCCCCTAACCTCATATAGGGTACTTAATCAAACTTATACAAGCATGGATTAAACTAGAGTTACATGCAAAATCATAAACTAAAGGAAAATTTGCATTTTTAACTTTCTAACGGGAAAATCTTGTGGAAAACCGCCTCTTACTGCAGGTGAGAAGTACTTACTTCGATATCTTGGACTTACAACCAAGAACGGCGTCGGAGGTTCCGGAGAAACTCGGAGTCTCGGAGATTTCTTCGCGCTCACGCGTTCCTCTCGTCGCGGGGATCCCGAATATCGGAAAATCTCTCGGAGGAGAGCCTTGGCCGGCCACCGGAGGAAAGTCCTAGGGCTTGGTGTGGTTTCGCCCAAGAGAGGAGAGGGGTCGGCGGATGGTGAGGAGGAGAGGAAGTTGCCGAACCAAAAATAAAAGAATCACTTAAGTTCTTCTATTTATACCAAGGGGTATTTCGGTTCAACTTACTACTTAACTTAATATCTCTCTATTTTCTTTCAGCACACCCCTGTTGGGGCTCCTGGTTAACCCGACCAACTTAAGTCATTGGTCCCATGGGAGGTCTCGGGTTCAAACTCGTCCAGGTAACTTTTTGCCGAAGACTCTATTTCTTTTAATAAAAATACTAAACGGACTCGGAAAATTCCATAAAAATATTCTAAAAATTCCTAAAAATATCTAGAATATTTCTAAAACATTTTTAAATAGTTCTAAGGACTTTAAGAACTTCAATATGGAAATTTCGGGGCGTTACAATCCCCCATACCTTATAAAAAGTTCGTCCTCGAACTTAAAATAATTCTGGATATTTTTCTCTCATGCTGTCTTCACGTTCCCAAGTAGCTTCCTCATGCTTTTGATTCTTCCAGATGACATTCACTAGTGGCACTTCTTTATTTCTTAATCTTTTAACTGCTTTGTCCACTATCTGTGTCGGTCTTCTCTCATAGCTAAGATCTTCTTGGATCTGTACTGACTGAGGCTGAATCACTTGGCTAGGATCGTGAATACATTTCTTTAGCATAGAGACATGAAATGTACTGTGGATAGCTGACATATCCTCTGGTAAGTCCAGCTCATATGCTACCTTACCAACCCTCTTTATGATCTTGTAGGGTCCTATGTAGCGAGGACTTAGCTTGCCCTTTTTGCCAAATCTCATCACTCCCTTCATAGGAGCGACCTTGAGGAATACTGAATCTCCAACTTGGAATTCCAGTGGCCTACGGCGTGTGTCAGCATAACTTTTCTGTCTACTCTGGGCAGTCTCAATCCTCTGGCGGATCGTCTGGATAGCCTGAGTGGTCTCATCTACAAGCTCAGTCTGGCTGCCTATTTCTGACTTCGTCTCTTTCTTTTCACCAGCTTCTTGCCAACATATGGGTGATCTGCATTTTCTGCCATACAATGCCTCATAAGGTGCCATCCTGATGGTGGCCTGATAGCTATTGTTGTAGGCAAACTCAGCTAAGCACAGAAATTTGCACCAACTACCTTTAAAGTCCAACGCACAAGTCCTGAGCATGTCTTCTAAAATCTGATTTACTCTCTCTGTTTGTCCATCTGTCTGGGGATGGAAAGCTGTGCTGAACTGAAGTCTGGTGCCTAGGGCATCCTGAACACACCTCCAAAAATGGGAGATGAACCGCCCATCTCTGTCGGAAACGATCGACTTCGGAACTCCGTGAAGCCTGATCACTTCTTTCACATACAGCTGTGCTAACTGCTCTACCGAATGCGATAACTTGATGGCTAGGAAGTGGGCAGACTTGGTCAATCTGTCCACTACCACCCATATTGCATCATGTCCATGGGTGGTCCTTGGGAGACCTGTGATGAAATCCATGGATATCTCTTCCCACTTCCACTCTGGAATGGGAAGAGGCTGCAGAACTCCTCCTGGTCTCTGGTGCTCTACTTTGACTCTCTGGCAGGTCAAGCAGGTACTGATATATCTGGCCACATCTCGCTTGAGTCCAGACCACCAGAACCTTTGCTTTAAATCTTGGTACATCTTGGTGGAACCAGGATGCATAGAGTACGGGGTACTGTGGGCTTCCTCTAAAATATTCTTTCTTAGTTCCTCATCAATTAAATTCAATTAAATCTTAATTAAATCAAATAAATTCAATTAAATCAATTAAATTTAATTCAATCAAATTCAAAATTTAATTCAACTGAACAAACTTAATCCTCTAAATTTTTATTTTCACAAAAATCAAATTTAACTTTTTAACTAAGAGTCAATGTTTCAAATCATTGTAATTAAAATCAAGTTTCTTTTGTTCACTAACCTGAAATTTATTTCATAACATTCATTTCTTTCCTTTACCATTATACAAACATTTTTTGAAAATTAGTTTACTCTTGTATGGCAAAAAGTCACCCTAGGGATTACTTAGGATATTTTTTTTGCATTCTGGGCATAGATATTTATATTTTTTTTTTTGGACTTAAAAAAAATCTTCTTTAAATCATTTCTTCTTTTCAGTTCTCTATATTCACTTTTTCAATGAAATTATGTTTCAAATCATTAAAACAAAATACTATGTTTTCAAATAATCACTATATCTTTTGAAAATTGTGCTTTACAAAAACCATTATTATTTCAAAATGTTTTTTTTTGAAACAGGGTTTCTGCTCAAATTGAATTTTCTAAAATTATATTACCATGCTAGTATTCAAAACTATTCTTTTGATTTTAGTAAACCCTAAAGATACAAAGGAAGGTCTACTTAATGATCTACAAGGACTCCGAGGATGTGTCAAATTTAGGGGGAGCCTAAACCAAATGAAATTATTTCTAACAAGTATTTTCTTTGGCAATTATCTTTGAAATTATTAAATAATTCTTTTGATATGAATCGAATCCTAAGAACTTAGAGGAAGAATACTTGTGGTCAACAAGCTTCCAAGGACTGTATTAAGTTTAGGGGGAGGTCAAATTAAAAGAGTTATTAAACATTTCTAAATAATATGTTTTCATATACTATATTTTCAAAATTGTGTCAAAAACATTTGTCTTACAAAATAATATTATTTTAAAATGTTTTTGTGGCTTATAAAATTATTTTTGAAATACCTTTTTAAATAATATTTACTTGGGTTGAAAAATTTCCAGGACACTTAGGAAAGGTCTTAACAAGGCTTCCTAGGATTGTGTTAGACTGAAAAAAAAAACCAAGTCTAGTAAAATATTGTGCCTCTAAAGTTCATACATTTTTCAAAATGTACTTACATATATTTTCAAAATACTATCATTTTGGCTTATCAAAATTCTTTTAGAAATAATATTTACTTGAGTTGGAAAATTTCCAGGATACTTAAGGAAATTTCCTTATGCTTATGTTTTTCAAATTCATAATATCTTTCAAAATACTTATATCTTCCAAAATGCTCAATAAAGTACTTGCATTTTTGTGCATTTTTTTTAAAAATATTCAGAACAAGTAAACTTATTGCTTATCACATACACTTGACTCCAATTATGATTTTGAGCATAAATTTTTCAGTCTTTCAAAATTTTGTTACTTTGAAATTATCATAACTCTTGACATTATTTCGTTCAATTCATTTTCAAGAATCACAAGCTCTGATACATAAATTTTAAATTTCTTTCAAAATATATTTTTTCAAAAATTTCTTTATTGATACATGACCAAGGGGGAGAGTAGAAAAAGTGAAATTAAAAATTAAATTCTTTCTTAAACTTTTTCCCCTTTTCAAAGAAAGTTTTTTCTGAGAATGGTCTAAAACATAAGGAGAAGAATTTCACATTAAGGGGAAGAGAAAGGAAAGAGAGAAAGGAAATTTTTTTTAATTTTTAACTCTTTTTCAAAAAGTGATTAAAAAATTTCGAAATCTTTCTAAGTGTTTTCAAGATTTTTTGATTACATATTTTTCTCCTAAGTAAAATTTTCCTTAGTAAACAAATTTATTCCCAATTCTCAAAATTTGAAACTTTGTTTAAAGGAAATCTAGCTTCAAAATTTTGCTTAAGTAAATTTTTTTAAAAAGCCTTGTAAGTAAAAGTCTTTTTCAAAATTTAGACCTGTAAAACTTTTCAAAATGGAAAATTATCTAAGTGTAAAAAGTTTTGTTAGTGAAAATGCTTTTTCTCCATTTTTGAAAAACACTTTGTTAAAGACATGAAGCACTTAGGAAAACTCAAAAATCACTGTTAGATACCTTGTTCACCCATGTTTATTTTTGATATATGTCAAAGGGGGAGGAAAGGTCAAAGTAAGTATTTTAACATAAGAATTCAGGGTTTTAGGGGGAGTATGAGAAATAAAGAGAATTTTTTTTAATCTATTCTGTTCATACTCCGTTCATACTTCATTGTGTTTTTATCTACTATTATTAAATATTATAAGTTTTTACTTAACTTTGAATTGTGTTGCCATAAATCAAAAAGGGGGAGATTGTTGGTGCAGAAAGCACCATATCGAACCTTATTTTGATATTGGTAAAGGATTCAAAGTTAAGTACTATTTGTGATCTAACGTTGTTCACTGAGTGTGCAGAAAAAGCCCTAGCGAAGGACTGCTAGGCACCTGGCGAAGGAATGCCAGGATACAAAGCCCTAGCGAAGGACTGCTAGGCAACTAGCGAAGGGCTGCTAGTCACCAAGTCCTAGCGAAGGACTGCTAGGCAACTAGCGAAGGGCTGCTAGTCATCAAGTCCTAGCGAAGGACTGCTAGGCAACTAGCGAAGGGCTGCTAGTCATCAAAGACCTGGCGAAGGGCTGCTGGGCACCTAGCGAAGGGCTGCTAGGATACAAAGCCCTAGCGAAGGAATGCTAGGCACCGAGCGAAGGGCAGCTCGGCATCCAAGACCTGACAAAGGATCGTCAGGCAAAAGTCCAACCAGAGGAACGGTTGGCATCAGGTAAATTCTCCCGAGAGGAGTAGGTGAGGACGCGTTCCCCGTCGAGGGAACAGTAGGCGTCGGTTCGACCTAGGGCTCCATTTTGGAGACCAAAGTCAGAACCAAGACAGCTAAGGCTGTATAATCTAACCACTTAATGTATTGTTGTGTTTTGGACTAACCCTGGATGCAGGACCGAAGGAACGTGTGTCTGCAGCTCAGAAAGCCTCAAAGGAGAGAGGCAATGGCTGAGTAGGGCGCCCGGAGTGTCCCGGGCGCCCCCAAGGTGAACACAAAACACGCAAATCAGAAACAAGCTTCGACAGTGCATCCTGCGGGCGCCCCCGCTGCTCCCGGGCGCCCCCATGTCCATGCCTCGACCCAGGCCAGCTACCGAAGCTCCCTTCGAAGCCAAGCAGATAACTCTTTGACCCGGTCAATCCGGGCGCCCCGGTCAAAGCGGATCCAGAGGATCAGACGCGACCGAGACTTTGGCGGATCAAAGGCCACGTGGGGGGCGCCCCCGACATCCCGGGCGCCCCCAGGCCCTATATAAAGGGCCCTCGACCAAGGCTTCAGAACATCAATTCACTCAACGCCTCAAAGCTCTTCTGCTCTCGCGTCTTGCTCTGGAAACCCTCCAACTCGAGCCGACGACGTCCCGCTGCTCCAAAAAAGTCGATCTACTCCGGACGTCGGTAAATCAAATTTTGTAAACCTTTTTGCGCCTATATAGAATTGCCCAAAGTAAATGATCAACGACCGTGGGCCTTGGAGTAGGAGTCGACACAGGCTCCGAACCAAGTAAACCTCCCGTGTTTGCGTTGTGTGTTTTTAACTTCCACTGTGCAACTTCTCTTAGTTTTCAAATCCAAAAGTTTTCCGATATTCACCCCCCCCCCCTCTATCGGTTTTCTCGATCCAACACATTGTCCATCATTTTATAATTGAAGAATGTCGAGGTAAGAAATTTCTTACATGTGGAGTTTTCTGTCATGTACATGTTGAGGCTATCTATGATCCATGGGACTATGTGTTTTGATATTTGTGCAAAGGATTTAAATTAGGTTTACCCTTATATTTGATATGTGTATTTGAGTGTGTAGGTTCTGCAAGATACACATAGACTCAGCTTGACGGCTTCGGGTCTGGTGAAGGATGGAGAGGCATCTAAGGGACCGTTGATAAGACAACAACGATGAGCCAAGGGAAGCGCACTTCGAGGTATACGTGAAGGATGACATGTGGAGATAAGCTGCAGGCTTGTATGCATATGACGGACGAGTGCCGAAGTCGAAAAAAACTTGAAAGCAACAGGTCAAGGTTGCAAGAAGAGTCAAGTGAGTCATGAGGGTTCGAGTGCAAGTGAAATATACTCAGGAAGGGATACCCTAAGCTTAGGGTTTTACCAGTCGACTAGTATAGGATCAATCAACTGGTAGACGTCACAGAAAGATCAGTCAACTGATCTTCTGTGCAGTCGACTGATGTCGGCTGGAAATTTGAACATTGGGATGTAACGTTCAAATTTAGCTTAATAAGTCGACTGGTGTTGGAACCAGTCGATTGATAACAGCTAATTCAACCACGAGCTCTATTTAAGGGAGCTCGATTTGACTGGCTAGGGTTAATCAAATTGGTCTTGGTTAACGGCCAATTAGTAGTCTTTGTATTTAGGAGTTATTACGAGGTAATGGCGAGGTTTTTCCACCCACAAGGAGCGACACGAGCTAGCTGGAGGTTTTCCTGGGAGTCGTCCACTGACGGATCGGGATCGTCCACCTTACGGGCAACCGTGGAGTAAGAGATTTATCTCCGAACCACGTAAATCAGTTTATCTCATCTAGTTGTTAGTTTTAGTTTATATTATTCCACTTGCCTAACTATCACGTGTAGGAAGAGAACCGAGAGTTTGGGTGAGAAGCTATTCACTCCCCCCCTCTAGCCGGGTCTACAATCCTCAACAAGTGGTATCAGAGCAAGGTTCGCTCTTGTTTGACTAACCGCCAAAGGAGCAAAGTGCTAGAAGCAAATGAACCTTGGAGAAATATTTGAGGATGACATCACCATTCCACCTCCATATGATCGTGAAAGTATTAACTATTGGAGGTTGCAGGTGAAGACATGCTTTGACATGGAATGGGACATGATGATCTCACTCGAAGAACCATTTGAAGTTCCAAGAGACAAGCATGGTAAGAAGCTCCGACTAAGATATTGTACAAAGAAGCAACAATCACAATCAAAGGCAAATAATAAGGTAATATCAATTTTTATTGGTATTTTGCCTAATGATGTGATAAGTGGTATAAGTGAATACAAGAATGCTCATGAGCTATGGAGTAAGCTGATAGCTCTTCATGAAAATCCTACACAAGGACAAGAAATGGAGGAGCCTAAGGAGATAGGCTTACTGGTCTAAGACGAGGAGAAAGACCAATCGGTTAGAGATGGATTTAAGTCTCAACCTTAGGAATTTGGCACATTGGGATTGTGTTTCATGCATGAAAATTTGACATTGGGGTCATATTGCATGAAAATTTGATTGTTGGTGTATAGATGTCATATAAACCAATGCTAGGATGCATTGCGATTTGAAATGGGTAGTTACATCAAGAGCAAACCAAAACTAAGACTTTAGGTCAAGGTTCAATTGAACCATTTAACTAATTTTGGATTTTATGTCATTCTTGGGATCCAAGATATATACATTTTTAAATATATTTTTTTCAAGTAGACACGAATACCACAAACCACTCCATAAAATTTAAAAAATTTTAGAGATTTATGAAATTTCTGGTCTATTTCGGAATTTGGGTTCAGAATACAAAAAAGGGATGATATCAGGGTATTAGTCGTCTGATGTAGGGTTCACTCGACTGATAATTCTATGAGTTGATTTACGATAGGGATCAGTCGACTGGTAACTATCACAGTCGACAGATACATGTTAAAATTATTTTCAGCAAAGTCCAAATGTGTCCTAATGATGTCAAACATGTATATAATCTTATGAGGGGTTATTACACACTGTTTATGGTCACTAGAGGGTAAATAATCCAATGATTGGGATATTATTGGAGTTCTTTTTATGTATAACAAAGGGAGAGAATTAAGATTTAATTGAAAAAACCTTATATACCTTTGTAAAAAATCATAGCTTAAGGGGGAACTTAGGTAAAAGGGGTGCATTGTTGCTCATGTTTTGGCAAAGGGGGAGTCTTGGAGAGGTTCTTAAAAAACCCTTGGTAAGTCCAAGTGTAGGGGGAGCCTTGTAGAGGTTCTTAAAAACCCTTTTGGTAAAAATCCTAACTCAAAAATAGGGAGTTTAGGTATGGGGGATGCCTTGTGATAGGATCAATGCATTATTTGCATTGCATGTTTGCATATGCATTGACAGTATAAGTCCAAGATGTAGCCTTGACAACGTAAGTCCAAATGTTTTAGCATTTGTATTTGTTATTTATTTTCCTTAACTTAAACGTATTATCAAACATCAAAAAAGAGAAGATTTTTGAGATAATCTATGGTCCACGGAACCATGTGTTTTGATGTTTGGGCAAAGGGTTTATGTTAGGTTTACCCTTATATTTGATATGTGTATTTAAGTGTACAAGTTCTTTAGGATACACATACACTCAGCTTGACGACTTCAGGTCCGGTGAAGAATGGAGAGGCATCCGAGGGACCGTGGACAAGACAACAATGAAGCCGAGGGAAGTGCACTGCGAGGCATACGCTAAGGATGGCATGTGGAGACATGATGCGGGCGTGTATGCATCCGAGGGATGAGAGTCAAAGTCGAAGAAGACTTGAAGACAACAGGTCAAGGCTGCAAGAAGAGTCTAGTGAGTCGTGAGGATCCAAGTGCAAGTGAAATATACTTGGGAAGGGAAACCCTAAGTTCAGGGTTTTACCAGTCGACTGGTATGGAATTAGTCGACTGGTAGAGGTCACCAAAAGATCAGTCAACTAATCTTCTGTGCAATCGACTGGTGTCGGCTGGAAATTTGAACGTTGAGTTGTAACATTTGAATTTGTCTAGATCAGTCGACTAGTGTTGGAACCAGTTGACTGGTAATGGCTAGTTCTGCAACGAGTTCTATTTAAGGAAGCTCGATTTGACTGGCTAAGGTTGACAAAATTTGTCTTGGTTAAAGGTCAATTAGTAGTCTTTATGCTCAGGAGTTGTTGCGAGGTTTTGGCGAGGTTTCTCCATCCACAAGGAGCGACACAAGCTAGCCGGAGGTTTTCCGGGGAGTCATCCACCGACAGATTGGGATCGTCCATCTTACGGATTATCGTGGTGTAAAATACGGCAATTCTAAAATCTGGACAAGAAAATTTTTCGAGATTTTTCTGGATAGACAAGAGGAGCCAAGGGGCTTTATTGCAAAAACTTAAAACTTATCAAGGGTTTACTGGTAAATTCGTAAATTACGAATGGGTAAATAAGCTAACCCTAGAGAATTATTTAGGTGGATTAGAATATTGGAGGGTTAAACATTTAAAACCCTTACCCTAAGGGCAGGATTGGACTTTCTAGAAGTAGAGGGGCTTTTCTATAAAATACTCCTCACTTAAAAGTTTCGCTTCCTTCCCAAAACGCCGCAGTCGACCCTTGTGCCCTAGCGCCCGCAGCCAAAGCCAACCCGATTCGCGTGCCCTAGCCGACGGCCACAACTCGACGCCACTCGCCGTCCAACTCCATTCGCCTTCTTCACGCTCGGATGCCAAGCTGCGATCATGAGATCAAGGCAGAGATCTCCTAGTTCTCCACGTCTGTGCGTTGGCATTCCCAATCGAGGATCATCGCTGCCGCCTTTTGGAGACTGTCGATTCCCTCTGCCAACTCCGACACCGAAGGTGGAGCGTTCTTCTTCTAGTCCCGAACAGGTGAGTTGATAGACCTAGGGTTTCTAGGCTTTGTGGATTGAAATTGAAGATTGATTCGTTCTTAATATGTTCTGCTTTCATCTTGTTCGGTTGTGAGGTCTATGGATGAGGAGTTATTGGATTTCTTCATACGAATCTGCTGTGTGGTTTTGGGCTTTAATCAATTGGTATCGTATGCTATTGGTTGCTGTGTGGTCTGATTCAAGAGCATAGATTACTTCTTGAATGTATTCGAATTGGGTTCTTATCAGATTGAGGTGTTTATGTTGATTTTGTTCTTGGAGTTTTGAGCTCTTGGGATTTTGATCAAGTCTCGGTTTGTTCTTGTCCTTGAACTATGTTTTTCTGTACCGTTTCGTGGTGGAAGGAATTCTGGGGGAAGTGCTTGATCTTGGCAGGTTTCCTGAGGAGAGGTTTGGGCTTTCCTTCTATGCGTGAATAAATTTTGGTGTTGGATTGGTGAGGAAGAAGTAGCTGTGATTTTTGCTCTCAACTCGTTGGAGTGAATCTAAGATTCCTATGTGCGAATCCTCTTCAGGTGAGTTGGTTAATTTCAGTTGATCTTGTAATGACTCTGTTCTTGGTTTCGATTTTGGTCTCAAGGGCTTGGATCGGTGTTATGGGATTTGGATTGATTTCTTTGTGTATATCAATTTTGAGATGGTAGACCATAGTGTTGGTTTTGTTTTGGAATTGTGGTTTTGATGTGAGCCATTAGAAGCTAGCATTGATCAGTAGTATTTTGCTGGGTTTTGATACATTTTTGTTTTGATGTCGAATCTGTGTTGAATTATGAATTGCTGTGGAATTTGAGTGGACTGGTTATTTCTGATCGGTGTGTAGGATCAAGATGGTCTTCGGTTGGAATTAGGTTCGGTTTGGATTGGGTACTAGTTTGATCCTAATTAATTAAGGAAGTTTATTTAGCTAAGAATCATGTGTATTGTAGCTAAACCTATGTCCTTTAATACAGGGTGTTGATTGATTACCTGCGGATTATTGGACGGGAGGTTCTCTATTGATACGGACTTCACTTACTTGGAGGCGGGTACCCTTTGACTTATCTTTTAGATATTGTCATCTTGTTATGCATAGCCTGTTATAGATAGCAGTAAGATCATACGCTATCCCTGTTTATTATGCCTGTTCTGGATACTTGTTATTTATCCCTGGTTATTATGCCTGTCTTGGATACTTGTTAGTTATCCCTGGTTATTATGCCTGTCTTGGATACTTGTTAGTTATCCCTGGTTATTATGCCTGTCTTGGATACTTGTTAGTTATCCCTGGTTAGTATGCCTGTTCTGGATACTTGTTATTTATCCCTGGTTATTATGCCTGTTCTGGATACTCGTTAGTTATCCCTGGGTTATTATGACTGTCTTGGATACTTGTTAGTTATCCCTGGTTATTATGCCTGTCTTGGATACTTGTTAGTTATCCCTGGTTATTATGCCTGTCTTGGATACTTGTTAGTTATCCCTGGTTAGTATGTCTGTTCTGGATACTTGTTGATCCCTGTTTATTATGCCTGTCTAGATACCTGTGTTATCCCTGAGTTATTATGCTGTTAGTTCATACAGTATCAGGTAGTGTCATATCTATATGTATGCTTAGAGATCGTGATGTATCTCTGCTTTGACTTGAGGGATTGTAGTTTTGAGTATCTTGAGGTTAACTGTATTTCTGTTATATTTAGACTGAGACTAGTATACTGAGGATTGGGAGGGAGGTTGTGTATCTATCATACACATCCTTGCATTGTTGCATGCCGGCGATCAGCGACTCCCTTGTGGTTGAGCCTATCGTCTTCCGGTACATGATATGCGCACACGGCCACTCATGGGTTAGTGGATACCGTAGGATGTGTGCATTTGCTCCTGTACTGCTCCGCTCGACCGCTCAGGGGTAGTGGCTCGGAGCGTGGTAGCAGGCGGAGATCCCTTCTCTTCCATAGACCAGAGGAGATGAGAGCGACGCTCCCTCATATATACATGGGGTAGGGGGCGGTACCCCGACAGCATCCTGTCCACTCGGTCACTCAGGAGCAGTGATATCAGGGTGCGTACAGTGTCACAGCTCTACCCACACGGCCGACACAGTATCGCCTGTCTCGGTGGCTTGATTGGCGTCAGGGGTGACCATGACATTGCACCATTTGCATATTTTGCATCGTGCATTGATTGCTGCATTTATTTGCTGCACTTGTTTGACATGCATATACTGGATACCTGTATACTTGGAATATATGTTATACTTGTTCCCTAGGGACTTATGTCACCCTTTGCAGGATAGATGGATTCTGGTATGTATCTTATTCAGTATCTTCAGTATACCCTTCCTATTGTTCATATGAGACGGTATCAGCGTAGACTCCTATTGTTATTATAACATACTATGCATATCTGCTGGGTATTCGCTGAGTTATGGACTCACCCCGTTGTCATATATTTTTATTTCAGGTTGAGATTCTTGGAGTCGCCAGAAGAGCCCAGCAGCCAGTCCCTACCCATCGTGACATGTTTTTGTGTTGTACTTGTAGTGTATTTGTTTTATTTCTTTTAGCGATATGTATATGTCGTATGTGTCGTGAGCCCTAAGGGGTTGTTGTATTTGTTGTTTCGTCATAAGTCGGTCTGGTCCGCAGTCAGGTATGATTTACCATGTTCTATTTTATATTTTGTCTTGATTTTTAGGCCTGAGGCCAAATATATACTGCGTGAGTTGTATGGTTATTTGTATGTATGTGTAAATTGTCCGCCGGACAGGGGAGGTGCTGTCCGATTTTCTATTGGATCAGCGGCTCCTGAGTCTCGGGGCGTGACAAAATTCAAATCTAACACAAGCTTCAATTAAATCTTAGAATTAATAAATTAAGAAAAATAAATCAAGTATCTCACAATACATCTATAAGGCAACCATGCTTGTTGTATTGATACATCTAAAATGAGTGAGATGTTAAGGACTAATGAATTGAAAAATATTTTTCAAAATTGTTTCTCAAAATTATTAGAATATTTTCATAAAAATATATTTTCAAAATAGTGCTTCAACATAATAATGTTTTTATGGAATTCATGCTTGTCTGATTGATTATATATATTATATATTTTTTCAAAAATATATCTTTTCAAAAATTTATTTGACTCACTCAATTAGACACAAGCCTCTTAGGACAACACTAAAGTTCCTTAAGGCACTTAGATAGAGTCAAACGGTATCGGGTACAGGGGGAGTACTTTTCATTCAAAAATTTGCACCTTAAAAAATTACTATTATTTGAAAATACTTTTCGAAAATTAAGCTTTAAATCGTTATCACATGTGTTTTTCGAAAAAAAGGAGATTTATGTTGTAAAATTACCTGTCTTGTTTGATTTTGATAAACCCTAAAGACACAGAGGAAAGTCCACATCATAATCTACATGGACTCCTAGGACGTGTCAGATTTAGGGGGAGTCTAAATCAAACTTCTGAAACAATTTTGTTAAATTAATTGTTTTGAAATTATTAAATAACTTCCTTAATTTGAATCAACCCTTAAGACTTAGAGGAAGAGTACTTGTGGTCAACAAGCTTCCCAGGACTAGGTCAAGTTTAGGGGGAGATCAAATTAAAAGAATTATTAAATATATCAAATGTTTTCATGCGCGGTATTTTCAAATCCTGTTGAAAACATAAGTATTCTTTCAAAATAGTATCAATTTTCAAAAAAAAAATACTATTATTTTTAAAAATTCATCTGTTTTTTTTAAATAATATCTTGAGGTTGAAAAATCTTCCAGGACACTTAGGAAAATGTCCTTGTAGTCAACAAGGTTTCTTATGATTGTGTCAGACTGGAAGATAAACCAAATCAAGTAATATCACTTTAGAATCTTTATATTTTTCAAAATTAACTTACATCCTATTATTCTGTGACTTATGAAATTTTTTTATATAATATTTACTTGGGTTGGAAAACTTCCAGGACACTTAGGAAAATGTCCTTGTAGTCAACAAGGGTTCCCAGGATAGTGTCAGACTGGAAACTTAACCAAATAAAGTCAAATATTATGTTTTCAAAAGTACTTATGTCTTTCAAAGCCAAATATTATTTCAAAAGTACTATCATTTTTTTTTCAAAATTCTACTAATATTTACTTGACCTTGAAAAATATTATGTTTCATAAAACACTTATTTTCGAAAAATAGTTAGTATTTGCAAAATAGGCATAACATTCATATTTTCTAAAATAACATTCTTTCAAAAGTTATGTATTTTCCAAAAGTACTTAATTATTCAAAAATTCAATATATTTTCAAAGGTACTTATATTTTCAAAAATTACATAATTTTTTTTTGCAATATATTACGTTCAAAAATTTTGCACTAAGTATTTTCAAAAAGAACCAAAGCTTTTAATGTTGGTGCAAGTATTTTATTTTTGATGTATGACAAAGGGGGAGAGATGTGTGCATAAGTTAGAAAAAATTTTCCCCGAAGATCAAAAATGTAGTTTCAAAACCTATATCAGTTTTTTTTCATTGTTACCCCAAGGATGGTAAGTTAGCCCCTTAAACCAATCTAACTTAAGTTATTGTCGAACATCAAAAAGGGGGAGATTGTTGGTGCAAGTTGCATCAATGATATTCCTCTTTAAGTGTTTTAATGTTTGACAATACACTTAAGTCAGTATACAATGAATAGACAAAGGGGAGAAAAAGTAAAGTAACCAAAGCTGAGGAAAAGTCCTAGTTAATCTAGGCATCGAAACCTAAAGACCTAGCGAAGGGCTGCTAGGCACCTAGCGAAGGGCTGCTTGGTATCATAACCTAAAGACCTAGCGACGGGCTGCTAGGCACCTAGCGAAGGGCTGCTAGGTATCATAACCTAAAGACCTAGCGACGGGCTTCTAGGCACCTAGCGAAGGGCTGCTAGGTATCGTAACCTAAAGACCTAGCGAAGGGCTGCTAGGTATCGTAACCTAAAGACCTAGCGAAGGGCTGCTAGGCACCTAGCGAAGGGCTGCTAGGTATCGTAACCTAAAGACCTAGCGAAGGACTGCTAGGCACCTAGCGAAGGGCTGCTAGGCATAGAAGACCTAGCGAAGGGCTGCTAGGCACCTGGCGAAGGACTGCTGGGGAATGAAGTCTTGGTCCAAGGGACTAAGCAACTTAGTTGAGCGATGACTAAGGACAGGAGTAGAGACGGGTCAGGGTTTGGGCGTCTCGAGGTCCGGAAGTATCGAAAGCTAAGCAAAAGTCCACCCGAAGGGCTGGGTGGCAACCGTCTCCTGAAAGGAGTAGGTGAAGGGCGAGTTCTCGGGGATAGGAATTCGTGCCGGTTCGACCTAGGGTTTCGTACAAATCCGAAGTCCGAACCAAGTCCTTAAGGCTAACATCACATGTATCTATGCTTTGTGTTTGTGTATCTTGCAGGTAACAAGAACCGGAGATAAAGCATGCAGAAGAACTAGCCTTGCAGTGTTAATGCAGGGTGCCCCAGTATTGGGGGCGCCCTCATGCACCAGGGCGCCCTCATGCACCAGGGCGCCCTGGTCAACACTACTTCGCTGCTGCGAGAACGAAGCACAGGATAAGTGCTCAAGAGGGCGCCCGGGATGTTCGGGGCGCCCTGGTCAAAGATCTTATCCCCTGCGGCGAGGTAGGCGCAAGGATAAGGTTTGACCGAGTCTTCCGGGGCGCCCCCAGCGTCCGGGGCGCCCCCAAGAGGCCTATATAAGGGGCTTCGACCCCTCTGCTTCAGACACGACTTCCAAGTACTGTTCTAATCATTCTGACCAACGGCAACACACTAGAAACGAGGCGCTACGACCGGGAGGCTCCAGCAGGAAGTGCGCGGCACTTCGGAGGTCCAGATTGGCCGAGCTTCATCCTTGTTTTGTTGGTTTGCATTTTGTTAATTACCGTACTTAAATTTCTATATTATTGATTGTAATATTGCACTGTAAGTCAGGTTTCTCCGCCTCCGGAAAGTCCGGGAAGGAGACCAATAGTGGACGGGCGTACCCGTGCATAGGCCTTGGATGTACTGACCCTGGGGGGTCGGGAACCAAGTAAAAATCCGCCGTGTCACTGTCTTTGTTTTTCTTCGTTCTATTTATTTTCTGCTGCACTAACACTCTAAGTCTAGATCGAAAGTTTACGAAGAATTCCGAAAGGTTTTTGAACGGTCGATATTCACCCCCCCCCCTCTATCGACGGCACCGGTCCTACAGAAGGTGCTTTGTTGGGATCTTCACAGATAGAAAAGGATTGTAGTCAATTTGATAATAATCAAGTGACATTACTTCTTCGATTTGAACCAAGGAATCAGTTAGATGTGATTCAAAACTATAAAAAATATGAATCGGAGTTTGAAGAAGAAGAAGAAGAAGTCGATGGTCTCCTCATGGGTGACCCCATCCTTTCCCATACCAAGCACTAATCCATTTTTAACATCTAACTACATCACGTAGTCATTTAATTTATATTATGAACATAAGCTCATTATTTTTTGGTTTATCAGAATTATATTGAAATTGAAGCCATGAAATGATAGAATTTAGGTTTTCTCTTAATCATATGAATTCTAGAAACAAAATAAGAATTCGAAAGAGAAACACAAGACATATAAATATGAATCTATTGTTTCTTCAAATCATGGTATAACAAGAATAAAATATAAACCGAATGACAAGGAACTTAATTAAAGAGTCATTGTCTTTGTCTTAGCATCGTCAGCTTGATCCCTGTGGAAGAAGATGCAACAGAAAGAAGAAGGAAAATCTTTCAAAGGGCTTAGGGTTGACGGCATCGTAAAGTTTCTTGTCAATGGGGAACAAGAGACTAGATTAAGATAAATACTCTAACCTTGGAGACTTCCCCTTTGTATAGGAATCCAATCTGTTATCAGCCCATAGATAATAATAGATTGGCCTAAGGGGTTCTATATATTGAACTCACATCCAATAATTTGAACCCCAATAAACATAAGTTAGATCACATTAAAGGCTCAGATTGTATTTACATGTGCAGCTTACAAATAATCCCACTTAATAGGGATAATAATATCCAACAATCTCCCACTTGGGCTATATGTGAGTTGTATGTTAAATACAAATAAAACTTTAGTTGATATCAAACTTTATGGGTACAAGATACCCCTATAAATAATCTGGTTCATTAACTTCATTGGTATAGGACTAAAGAGGTCATAGCTACTGTATATGATCATAACAAGCTCCAACAGTAACCACATTACCAATGTCATTAATGACATAGATCAAGATGCAGATGTATAGAGTGGAAATTACATGAAATGTGATCAGTACATGTCAATTTCCAACTGGTCCAAAGTGACCCAAAAGAGTCTGATCATATTTGCAAATACCTTATGCTAAATAGCAGCAGTAAATCATGATATTGTATTTAGTGTGTCAAACAAATATATGAATTCTATTAATATTTTGGAACCTTAAGTACGCACAATAATCAAAATAAAATGTTTGTCTTTATTAACATAGAGCAATAAAATAAATACAGACTCCCACTAGATGAGTTCTTCTCCCATAAGAAGAACTCTCATATCCATAACATGCGCATGAAATACCTTAGGCACCAAGCCTTTTTGGTGAGTGGATTGGCCAATATGAAATCTGTGCTGATGTGCTCCACCATGAACTAACGACTCTGAACTCTCTCTTTAACTGCTAGAAACTTGATGTTGATGTTCTTGGACTTCGACGGACTGCAGTTGTTCTTGGCATAAAGTTCTGCGGCTTTATTATCATAATAGATCCTTAGTGACCTGTCAATGCCATCAACGATATGCAATGTTGTGATGAAGTTCTGTAGTCAAATCCCATGATTGGATGCTTTGTAGTATGCTACCAATTCTGCCTCTATAATAGAAGTGGCTACTAGCGTCTGCTTGACGATCTTCCAAGATAGAGCCCCTCCAGCAAGCATGAAGATATAGCCTGAAGTGGACCTCCTGCTATCCAAGCATCCAGTAAAATCAGAGTCTGAATAACCAATCACCTCTAGGTGATCTGACCTCTGATACGTGAGCATGTGTCTTTTAGTTCTTTGCAAATACCGCATCACTATTTTATTTGCTTTCTAGNTTCGTATCAACAGATCAGTATCTCAATATTGATTAGATCCGAAATCTGTTATTGAATTGCTCATTTAATGAGCATTCTCAATATTATTCCTTGAAGAGGACTCGAACCTCCACGCTCTTTAGCACGAGATTTTGAGTCTCGCGTGTCTACCATTTCACCATCAAGGCATCTTGAAAGTGAATCGTATTCCGTGAATATGATATCTATCTAATGCGATATATGGAATATATGACAAAGGTGGAGTGTTGGAGTATTTCTATCGATCGGTCATGTCATATAGGCCCGGGTCAAACATCAAATTGCTTCGATTTGAATTATCCGGAGTATACCTTATATATATATCAAAAAGATGTACAATCAAACCTATTTCTCGATTCAATAGAAGCCCCCAAAAGAAAAGAAGTGAATATGGTACATAGTATCTATTTACATACGCTCGAATGACCCATCCTCATAATAAGAATGTACATAACCCTATTCCGGTCTGGTCCGGTATGGAATGAACTTATAATCTGATGATCGAGTCGATTCCATGATTATAAGTTCATAACCCCAGCCCATTCCCATTTTGGGCGGAACAGATCTACTAATTCTTTTATTCCAATTAGTAAGAGGGATCTTGAACTAAGAAATAGACCTAGAAGCTAAAAGAGGGTATCCTGAGCAATTGCAAGAATTGGGTTCATTGATATTCCTGGTATAGTAGATGCTATCACACATACAGTCATACTCAATTCGATGGAATTGTTTGATCTTAAAGGAGATCTTTTATAATTTCGCACGTAAGGGGTTATTTCTTGATTTCGTCCAGTCATTAATAACTTGATTACTTTTAGATAATAGTAGATGGAAACAACGCTCGTAAGGAGTCCTATTGAAACCAAGAAATATAGGCCTGCCTGCCATCCACACCAGAATAGATGGAGTTTTCCGAAAAAACCTGCTAGTGTTTCTGAAATAACTAGTATAATACCCGTGCGATGCACGGAAATCTTACATAATTCAAATAACATGTTTAGTGATAATATATATATGTCAATTTTTATTATTAAATAAAAAATTAAAATGAAAAATAATTTTATTTCATCGGATTCATGTCAATATAAGATATAGTATTATTTTTTATAATATAAAATATTAATGGTGATAATAAATTTTATAAAGGTGGTGGATGTGGATGTGATCTAAAGTTTACTTAATTTCTTAATTTTAATTTAATATGTTTAGTTTAAAAAACTGGAGCAAAATCCATTTGCTTTGATAGGGGTATGCCAGGCCTGTGCTATAGTGCAACACACAGGCGACACATGAAAACCCTAGTAGCAAGCTACTGTGATGGGTCATCTCCCATATAAAAATTAATTTAATATCAAAGTGGATCAATGACCCACATATCAGATATTAAACTGATAAGAACAGAAACTACACTTGATCTTAGCCAAAAGGCCGAGAAAGGTATGAGTTATTTTATCGTTCATTGTCCATTTTTATAATTGTTCTATGTGTAATTCGCCTTGGTAACTTCAGATGCGGGACTATCATTTTTCTTATATCAAAATTATTTTTTGAATTATTTTTTTTGAATTTGATAAATTATTTTTTAAAATTTAATTTAGGATTAAGATCTGAATTTTTCTTTTTAGGATTTGTAATTATATATTTTCTTTTGAATTTGTATTTTTAATTATAAATTTTTTATTTAAAAAATTTATATTTGGTTTAGGCGGAAACCCCAAGCTCCCTGTGAATGCCACGTCTGTATGTAAAACTGTATTTTATAGATATTAATAGATGACTAAGATTCAATCTATAGTTTTCAGGGATATTTATTTCAAATAATATATATAATTGATACATTATGGGAACAATAGTCTCGTAGCTCTGTTGGTTAGAGCGTTGGTTTTATAAACGATGGTCGCGGAGTAATTTTGTATTTTTCCCCAATCGATAGTATTTGGAAATATCGAAATTAGTTTTTTTTTATTTTCTTTCCCATAATATCCCTCTTCCTTTTATTTTATTTTTTTAAAAAAAATTAATATCTCATCCCTTCTTTTTCATGTCTTTTCTCCATCATCGGAGCACCGGATAGCCATAATCCCTTCGCCTTCATCCAGCAGCACAAAAAGACATAGCAAGTCGTTGACAATTTAAGATTAAAGCTGAATTTTAGAGCTTCGTCACTTCTCTCCTACAGCGGTTCAAGAAGAACAACATCGACACATCACAGTCCTCACTGACTGCTTTGCCCTCTACATGATCCACCAGTTGTTCGTGTTTTCCCCAAATCGCATAGGGGGCGTTTGGTTTACTCCATTTTCTATTTTCATTTTCCAGAAAATCGCATTTTCTCATTTTTTGGAAAATGACTTTATTTCATTCTCTAGTTTTCCAAAAAACGCTATATCTTTTTCTGAAAAACAAGGCTGAAAAATACAAACCAAACACGTTTTCCAGAAAACCGTATTTTCTACAGAAAATGAAAATGAAAAACAAGCCTACCAAACACCCCCTAAATTAGTTTTTCTCATTTTCTTTCTCATAATATCCCTCTTCCTTTTATTTTATTTTTTAAAAAAAACTTAATATCTTATCCCTCCTTTTTCATATCTATTTTCTCCATCATCGAAGCACCGGTGACAACTATCCATCATCATCTCTTCGCCTTCGTCCAGCAGCACAAAGAGACACAACAAGGTGTTGATAATTTGATATTAAAGCTGAATTTTAGACCATCGTCACTTCTCTCCTATGGCTGTTCAAGAAGGACGACATCGCGATCCTCACCGACCGCTTTGCCCTCTATATGATCCACCAGTTATTCGCCTATGCTTTAACTTCCCCATCTCCAAGTTCCTGTAGGTGTAGAGCAAGGTCCTAATCATGGTCGGAGCCGTCACCCTAGTCTTCTACGTCACCCTCACTTGTCTCCTTGTCGGCCACTTCGGCCTCAGCCTCCCTAGTGTGGCAGTGTTGCTCAACTTGGTTCGATGGATTATGGTGGGAGGCCAATTCGCTATGTCGCCATGAAGAACTGCCCTAGTGCATGGAACGACTTCAGCTAAGCAACCTTCGCCAAACTAGGCTCCTTCATGTGACTTTCATTGGATCTGCTATAATGTTCTGATAATTAACATATATAATGAAAGATAAATTTGACATACCTCTAGAGGCTCATGCTTGCTCGAAAATCGAACATCTCCCCTGTATGAAGGACAATCTAAGACTTAATACATATACATTTTCACACATATATAGCATAACCACACTCGACTGACATTCACACAATCACAACCATGCAATAATATAATTTGCATAATAAATGATAAACATAATAAGTAAATCTCTGTAAACTAAATGTAACAAATCAAAATTCAGCGGAAGTAAATATACATCCATAGAGAAACCAAATACCATCCGAAATAAAAATAAAACTAGAGCAACACCAATATGATAAGAATACAATGAAAGTACGAAAACAATAAGAAATACTCAAGCGGGGACTAGCAGCTCGATCCTTTCTTGGCGGTATAAAACGCGACTATCAACTACTATACCTGAAATAAAAAGAAGAACGAGGGGTGGTGAGTTCGAACATACTCTGCGGGCATAAGAATAGATAGATGCATGATATATAAAAGAGATAAAACAAGCATATAGAAACAAAGATATACAGTCTCTGGAATAAAGAACATAAATCAAATGTATCTGTATGAATAAACATACCTGAAAACTAATGTAACACGTAGGGGCTTGATCATAAATCCCCCTAATACCTTAGTAAACTGCTAGTTTTGCCGAGAAGATCTAGATCATATAATAAATGCAAATCATAACCAAATATGCATGGCAATCAAATGCAGCAATCATAACTCAAACAAGTACAGCAAATACATAATGCATAATATGCACATGATATGAAGACCTGCTCTGTCCATCGTTACGTTGGGTAGGTTGAGTGGACAAGATACAAGTGCCAAAATCTGTGACTATGCGGAAACGCTATAATACCTTGACCCTGTATGAAAAGCCGTAATATCCGTGACTATAAAATTCCAAAATACCTATGGGGACTCCAAACACCTGTGGAGTATCATCTGTCTGCACACAACTCTAACTGAGGGTGGTACAATAGAAAATATGACCGACGACCCATTTCAACCACAAGAGAGTCAATGGTCGTCGGCATACAAACAATGCTATGGTAAATGTCACTAATATGCATAATCTCAATCCAACCAAAATCATACAATCAATACGAACAAAATACAATCAACACCAAATTAAATAAACATGCACTAATCTACTAGGTAGGGTTTATCTAATGTCAACCAAACCCTAGATAAGTCAAATGATAGTTTTACAGTACACGCGTGCACGCGGTACTCCTTAGATCAAAAAATAATAGTTGAGACTGTATAATTAAATATTTTGGATTACTACTCAAAGGTTAAGCAAAAATAAATATCAAGCAGGAAAATAAATGGATTATATTTAAGGTAAATCAACTCAGATAAATAGATAACCATGTATTTAAAGGTAAACAGAACTATCGAAGCAAGCAAGAAGTACCCACCTTTGATATAGTTGTGTTGAAATAAATCTCGCGTCAAGAAGCACATCCCGAATCAAGGTTCTGTATTAACATATATAATTTAGCTAACGATATATACAACCAATATCTAAATCAAGTTCTAAAACCAATTAAAATGAACCCCTAACCGCTTCAATAATCTAAATTAACCAGATCATCAATTCATATAATCAATCCCACAACCCTCAACCAATTATGATGTAATCAATCCATCGTGATATTATCAAGATTAAATTTACTCCTCTGTATCCTCAACCATCTATCATCAAAACCAATGTAATACTTTTGTTAATCATCAATTTACTTAATCCAATTATCCCCATAATTCTAACCACTGATTAAGTTAACAAGAAACTTAATTAACTACTAATGATTCTAATTTAACTTGCAATTAAACGTATACCTTGATTAATCTTTTCCTTAAGCTCTATATTCTTCTCCATCACTACTTGGGCTCAGCATCCAATCCCAACTCAGGACTACACATGAAGAACTTTATGTGATCGGAGGTGAAACATAGAGGTCGACATCCCAACATTAGTGTGGCAATTGAGAACCTGATGATCAGAGGTGGAAGAGAGACGCAATCGCGAGGAAGCAGCCGACGATGTGGCTGGTGGTGTCCATCACAGAGGAGGAGATCCGGCGGCAATGAGGGAGGAAGCGGCAAGAGGCACTGGAGGACAACAGTGGAGGTGAGAGCTCAGTGACGGTGGCCCTCGCAGCATGAGAAAGGGAAAAGGAGTACCCTGCGGCTGTGTGAGGAGAGACGGAGAGACCCTGCCGGCGGCGAGGGCGGCGATCGGCGAGAGAGGGGCTATGTCGGCGGTGGTTTGCGAATCGAAGAGGCGAAATCGTTCGCCCCCAGCGCCCCCGCCGCACCCGTCCCAAGGCCATCACGAGGGAGGTAAATCACGGTCCCCGGAGTAATTAGTGCACAGTTGGGCCGAGAATTGATACACCAAATGCCCAGAGTTTTAATCCAGTGCGCCTCGCGCGACTCGAACCCAGGACCTCTTAGACAACACCCCCATGCACTAACCACTCCGGATACCCATGGGGACTTTGCGAATCGAAGAGGGAGAAGACGGCGGGAAGTTAGGTCACGGGAGAGAAGAAAATGAGTTATATATATATATATATATACACACACACACACACAATGCTGCTCTCCTGCGGGACAAAAATAATGTGCCTTTGTCCGACATACCAGATGAGTTAAGTGAGCTTTCGGGGCTATGGTGCAGTGGTAAGGTACAAGAATTTTTTTTCTAAATGGGGCGCAAATCCTAGAGCGCTGAGCTTCTAGACCGCCCACCATGAGCACTTCCCGATTTACCCTAGCGGCCGGTAGGAAACTTCCGTGAGGCCGGGTCGGTCGCCCGAGGTTGGAAAAACCTCGTTAATCATTTTTTTTATAATGGTTTGCCTCTGGGGCTATGGTGCAACGGTAAGACGTCTAGTTGATATCCGAGGCATCTGCGGTTTAATCCCCAGCTACGACGTATTTGCAGAAATTTTTCCTCCAAATAGGGAGCGAACCCTGGGACGTTGGGCTTCTAGACCGCACACCGTGAGCGTTTCCCGATTTACCCTGGCGGTCGATGAGAAACTGTTGAGGCAATCTGTGGTCCGGAGTGACCAAGTATTTTGATGTTTGGGCAAAGAGTTTAAGTTAGGTTTTCCTTTGTATCTAATATGTGTACAGGAGTGTGCAGGTGTACAGGTACACATGGACTTGGTTGATGTCTTCAGGTGAAGGATGGCATGGAGGCAAGCTGGAGGCTTGCGTGTGCATCCGAGGGACCGTGGATAGCAGGGACGATGAGCCGAGGGATGCGAACTTCGAGGTGTACGTGAAGGGTGGCATGGAGGCAAGCTGGAGGCTTGCGTGCACATTCGAGGGACGAGAGCCGAAGATGAAGAGGGCGTGAAGGCAACAATCGAGGTTGCTGGTGAAGAGTCAACCGGGTTGTGAGGGTTTGAGTATGAGTGTTTGTACTCAGGAGCTAAGCCGGGAGGGTTCGAGTGCGGAGTGAAATTACTCGGGAGTGTAACCCTAGGCTTAGGTTCGGACCAGTCGACTGCCCTAGGGGCAGTCGACTGGTGTAGGTTGGAACAGGCTAGCAGATTCGAACGTTGTACTGTAACGGTCGAATCTGAGTGGGACCAGTCGACTGCCCTAGGGGCAGTCGACTGGTAGCGGATGTTTCAGATTCGAACCCTATTTAAAGGGGCTCGTTTCCTACTTTATTCTCTTGACGAAACAAGCTTGGTTAAGGCTTGTTAGTAGTCTTCCGTGCTCAGAGTGTTGTCCGAGTTTGTGGCGAGGTTTCTCCACCCACAAGGAGCAACGAGAGCTAGCCGGAGGTTATCCGGGGATTGATCCACCGACGGATTCTTGGATTAGTCACCCGTCCGGGGTGGATACCAAATAAATCTTCCTTGTTAGCATTGGTTAGTATTGTTTTATTGTTTTTATTGTATATTCCGATTGCACAACTAACCGTGTAGGAAGAACGAATTCGAAGAAACGCTATTCACCCCTTCTAGCGTACGGAAACGATCCTACAATTGGTATCAGAGCGAAGGACCGCTCTTGATCGGACTAGACGCCGAGGGAGCACACGCTAGAGGAGAAGAAAATGGAAGACAAACTTGGGGATGATATCTACACTCCACCGGCCTACGACCATGAGGATTTCAGCTATTGGAAAGCGAGAATGGAGACGTGGTTCGCGATGGAGTGGGAATGTAGAATTGCGCTTGAAGAGCCCTTCAAAGTTCCAAAGGACAAGCACGGAAAGAGGCTTCATCCTAGATATTGAGACAAAGATCAACAAGAACAATTTCGGGCCAATGAGAAGGTAATTAGTATTTTGAAAAATGTTTTGCCTAATAAAATTTTGAGTGATGTAGGGGAATACCAAAACGCATATGAATTATGAGATAAGTTGAAAAGATATCATGAGAACCCTACATCAATTCAAAGAGTTGAAGAGCCCGAAGAAGTAAGGTCAATAGTCCAAGAAGACCAAGAGGAGGAAGAAGTGTCATCTTCATCAAGTAAAGAGGAAGAATTAAGTGAAAGATCATCAACCTCCTCAAGAGAAGAAGTGGAAGCATCCATATCAAGAATTGAGGGGGAGGAGAGACCCTCAACTATACCGGATCAAGAGGAAGCATCCACCTCATCCAAGGTTGAAGAAGAAGTCAACCTAGCCTCTACCTCCACCAAAGCTAAATCGAAAGAGCACATCACATGCTTTGGTTGCAACGAAAAGGGGTACTACAAGGACAAGTGCCCAAAAGGTAAAATGGAGGTAAAATCTAAACCTATGTCAATTCAATTAAATTCTAACATGAGGTGTAGAAATGGAGAATCCCAAGAGAAGAAGAGGAGGATTCAATGCTTCACGTGTGGTGAGCTAGGGCACTACCACACCAAGTGTCTAAGGAAGAAAAAGCTCAAGAAAATGGGACACTTGAGGAGATGGGAAAAAGAAGAAAGGAGGAAGTAAAGATCACAACAAGGAGGAACTACAAGGGTAGGGAGGTAATTCCTAACCCTAGGTTAAAGTGTAATTCAATTTCAAGTTCCTCATTGCATATTCAAAATAATGTTAATCATTCATCCATACATGCTAAAATTAACGAAAATTGCTTACTTGTGCATAACCATGGTTTTAGATATAATGATAGGACTAGGGTTAACAAAGTAGATCATAACCCTAGGAAAAGCATGCATCATGATCAACCTAGAACCTTTGTACCTAAGGATCAAGACACAAATCCCAAGAAGGGAAGACATGTGCCTAGAAAAGAGGGTAGATCTAGGAGTGTCCAAAGTGGACATGTGGACTCTAAGGTTAGAAATTTGGAAGGGAAAAATCAAGCCTTGAGGGCAAGACTTGATACATTAGAAAAGGGCCTAGAAAGATTCACGGTTGGATCTAAGGGCTTAGACATGGTGTTGGGTAGCTTAAAACCCAACTATGATAGATCGGGATTGGGCTATCGGTCTAAGACCTCCAAGGCCAACAAAAAGAAATATGCTGCGAATGCATATGATCATGGAAAGAAGGAGAAGTCTAAGGATGGCAAGGGGGTGCCATTTAAAGGGGAAAAGGGTAACTTAACTAAGGATAAGGTATCCATGGTTAAGAAGGTTAGATTTGTAGGCCAAGAATCATCGGTGGCACACCGGTGTGGTCTAATGTGGATTGAGTCACCTAGGGAGGTGGCTAGGGCTAAGAGCTCAAGGGGAAGCTCTAGGAGCCTTTGGGGGTCCATGGTAAATGGATCTCAAGAGTTTCTCTTTTAGGAAATTAGGTGAAATGTGCCAAAAAGGGTTGGAAGACTTGGGTAAGTCTTAATCTTAGGTTTTGGTACATTAAAAAGGGAATTTAGGGAGAAAAAGATGAAAATAGGGTTATATTCTGTAAAATTAAGGTTTAATGGGAAAATACCATATAAGTCAGTGCTAAAAATGTATCATGGCCAGGTATTAGAAGATATATCAAGGAAAGGCCACAATTAGAACTTTTGGAGAAGTTTTAAATGATACATTGTAGAGAAATTGAGTTTCATGTCAATCTTGAGATCTGGAGTACATTTATTTGGAAACATATTTTTCCCAAATAGATATAGGCTTCACAAATCTCCCCACAAAATTTCAGATTTTTTGGATATTTGTAGAATTATTTAAGAATATCTGAAATTCGAATAGAAAACCTGAAAATCAGGTATCAGTTGACGGGCAGTCGACTGATCTCAAGCCCAAAAACTCTATGTGAGTTTTCGCAGTCGACTGCCCTCGACTGATCAGTAGGAGTTAAGATGAAAAGGCTTTGGATAATAGGAGATGGTCTTAAAATTAAATCCTGGTTTATATTCCTTGAATAAAGGTTGGTTTCATGGTTTCTTAGTGATTATATGAAATATGGCCATATGGATATCATGGAATTCAAGGAAGATAGATGAATGGGTATTTATCTAGGGTTAAGAGGTATGAAGAAGAGGATTTGATCATATTAAGAATACCTATGGAAAAGAAAGAATTGAGGACAATTCCTTGTGTAGATTGATAACTGTTAGAGTTGACAATCACAAGGAATCATGAATAAAGTTGAAACTTGATACAAAATGCCAATCTTTTGAGATAATTGGAAGTTGTACCAAAAGTCAAGAATATTTGTATCTTTCATGGAATTATATTTTTTAGGATAGGGTATATATTAGCAAATGTGCTTGCAAATCTCTTTTAGGTTTTTCAAGGTTTTCTAGGATTTTCTAGAGGGTTCTAGGGTAGAAAACTTGGGTTGTTAAGTTAGGATTAACTTGATATGAAAAGGTTGTGATGTTAAGTTGGGGGATAACTTAACTCGGTGTTATGGTATCAAGTTGGGTAGAACTTGACCTTGGTAAATGAAAATTGGGAGAAGACATAGGTTAAAAGGGAGGTTGCCTCCTTGTTTGCCTTGATTTTCATAGAAAATTTTTGAGTTTTGTGTCAAACTTAGGAATGGTGATAGATACATTGTGGAATGTATTTTTCCCAAGTAGGTATAAGTACCACAAAGTTCTCCACAAAATTTGAGAATTTTTGGAGATTTGTGAAATTTCTGGCGTATTTCTGAAAATGACCAGAAAAACTGATATTCAGAGTATCAGTCGACTACCATGGGGGCAGTCGACTGCCCAGGGCTGATTTGTGTATCAACAGTTGGTTGTGTGTCCAAACGATAAGAAACAAGTGTATGGGGGTTTAGTACACTGTGTTTAGGATCGTTGAGGATTAAAAGAACCAATAATTGGGATATTATTGGGGTCTTTCGATGTATGGCAAAGGGGGAGAAGTGTTGGGTTTAAGTTGGGAAATCAAACACTCCTTTGCTAGAAACCCTAGGTTTAGGGGGAGCTGAGATTAAGGAGAGCATGGTTGCTCCATCTTAGCGTAAGGTTAACCTGAGAGAGGTTTTAAAAAAGCCTTTGTAAGTCCAATGTAGGGTGAGTTTTAGAGAAGTTTTAAAAAGTCCGTTTTGGTGAAAAGTCCTAACTTGGGAAGTTAGGTGTGTGGAAAATTCCTAACTTGGGGGGTTAGGTGTGAAAAAGTCCTAACTCGGAGGATTAGGTGTGGGGAGCCTTGGGATAGGTTGGAAAAAGCCCGTTTCGGAAAATTCCTAGCTTGGAGAGTTAGGTGTGGGATGCCTTGGGATAGGATCCATTTGTGCATTGCATATGCATTGATTTTACTATTGACTACTATTTTACTTTTCCTAACTTAAACGTATTGCCAAACATCAAAAAGGGGGAGATTGTTGAGGCAATCTGTGGTCCGGAGTGACCAATTGTTTTGATGTTTGGGCAAAGGGTTTAAGTTAAGTTTTCCCTTGTATCTAATATGTGTACAGGAGTGTGCAGGAGTACAGGTACACATGGACTTGGTTGATGTCTTCAGGTGAAGGATGACATGGAGGCAAGCTGGAGGCTTGCGTGCGCATCCGAGGGAGGCTTATGTGTATTGAGCAAGACCGATATAGAGGTGATTAAATTTATACTGACTTTATAATTGAATCAGACCTCAGTTATTATGGAGTACATGCTCTTAATCTCGATATAATAACGGGCACATGTACTTAATATTTATTTCTTTGATTTACCAATGTGCGAGATTTATTCTGTTAAATCGATAGGCCCGGTAAGTTAGGAAATGATATTATTTACATGGTGTGCCGTTGATTATAAAAGGAAACCGTGTCCTGGTGAGTCAGGTTGATGATGCCCCCTTGATGGGCTCATAAGGTTCATCATGTTAAATTCTGCAGGTGGACTTGGTCCGACATGATGATAAGGATGAGTGGTACTAATCAAGGAGTTAGATGTTGATTAATTAAAATTATCAGTAATTTAAATTAATCAATGAGCATTCGATATCTTAAACACGGGAAGATACTTATACTCATAATAGGTGGAGCCCATATGTAAATATGGGAGTTGGTGAGGTAGTTCAATGAGGATCTTTTAGTGGAATGGATCTTCATTAATGGAACGGGGCTTGATCCATTAGGTGGCCAAGACCCAACTCCTCCTCATGGTTCCTATTGTAGCCTATATATACCCCATAAAGCCATCATGAAACATAACCTAAGCCTCTTATTCCTTCCCCCCTCTCTCTCTCTCCCCTAGGGTTAGGCTTGGCCGGCGGCAAGGTGGGAGGAAGAGAAGACTTGGTTTTCCTCTTCTCTCCTCTCCACTTGAGGTGCGGTATAAGGAAGGAAGAAGGGTTCCTCTTCTTCCTCTTGGCCGGAGGCGAGCTTTAGTGGTGGAGGATATTGGCCGGGCGCGAGCTTTCCTTGGTGGTGCGGCGCCGCAACCTTGAAGCAAGGTGGCCCGACGACAGCTTGAGGAGGAGACGACTTTTCCTTCCCTTTTCCTTGGGTTCGCAGCAGGTGGTGGAGGAGGAGATCCTCTTCTTGTGCGGTGCAATCCTGAGCTAGGAGAAGGAAGGATATCCTTCCTTTGTGGCCAGTGGCAACAAGAACCTAGGGTTTTTGTTGGCCGACGCAAGAAGGAAGGAAGTGAAGGCTCTTGGGTTTTGTTTGGTGGCTTCATTTCTTGGAGGATCGTCGCCCACACGACGTCTAAGGAGGGGATAGGTCATACAGTAGAAGATCGCGAGGTAACGAGAGATATATCTTCTCTTATGGCTCTTTGATCTTATTATTTCATGTGTTGTTAATTAATTATCATTGTTATTAATTATTAGTTAATTAATTATGATGATTAATTATCTTGGACTCCGATGATAAACACAAAAATCGGCGATCCGCTTGTCGTCTATTCCGCGGCTAATCGGTTGGACGAGATTGATCGCTAGAACAACTTGGTTGTTCAAGCGATCACTCGAATCGGTTAGTATGACGATGAGCCGGTCGTTTGAGAGATAGGTCTTCATTTGGATTAAAATTTTTAATTCATGGACATAAAGAGGATTCCCATGAGCGACCCGGTATCCGCCTAGGAAACTCGCAACCATCACATTTATCCCTACAAACCTTTTTAAAATTCCAAAAAACTTTTCCAAAATTTTCTATACGGTTATTTTCATTTTAACCCTTATTTATGATATTTTATTTGCCATATTTTACAAAATCGATCAATTCAAAATGGTAATTCTCTTTTTTGAGTTCCTTGTTATTGTTAGTGGTAAAGCCCGACGAGTCGGAGAACTTGATCACGAGAGGAAAATAAGTGCTTTTCAGAGGATGAGACTGACTTCATCGATTCTTCGCTGGAGGGCGACTTTGGTCGCAGTATTGTCGGTGCATCCCTGTTGGCAAAATAAGTTTTTATTTTTAGATTAAAGAAGTGAACGTTATGTGTTTTAGGGTAGTTTTTGTTTGGGCAATCTATGGTCCGGAGTGACCATGTGTTTTGATGTTTGGGCAAAGAGTTTAAGTTAAATTCACCCTTGAATTTGATATGTGTATTTGAGTGTGCAGGTTTACAGGATACACATAAACTTGGTTAGACGTCTTCAGGTACGGTGAAGGGTGGCATGGAGGTAAGCTATGGGCTTGTGTGCGCATCCGAGGGACCATGGACAAAGCAGGGACGATGAGCTGAGAGATGCGGACTTCGAGGCATGCGTGAAGGATGACATGGAGGCAAGCCGAGTGCTTGTGTGCGCATATGAGGGACGGGACCCGAAGATGAAGTGGGCGTGAAGACAACAGATCGAGGCTGCTGGATGAAGAGTCAACCAGGTCGTGAGGGTACGAGTGCTGAGTGAAATGTACTCGGGAAATCCTAGGGTTCGAGTGCTAAGAGAAGTGTACTCGGGAAAGGGAAACCTTAGGTGTAAGGGTGGACCAGTCGACTGGTGCCTGGGCTGTCGACTGATAAAGTCCACAGAAAGATCAGTCGACTGCCCATGGACCAGTCAACTGATGGCACTTGGAAATTCGAACGTTAGGCTGTAACGGTCGAATCTAAGTGGGACCAGTCGACTGGTAGTGGTCACTTCAGCCAAGAGCACTATTTAAATGAGCTCGGTTTTGGCTGAAGCTTTTTGACGAAATTGGCTTTGGTTAAAGGCCAATTAGTAGTCTTTGTGCTCAGGAGTGTTGTCCGGATTGTGGCGAGGTTTCTCCACCCACAAGGTGTTACACGAGCTAGCCGGAGGTCTTTCGGGGAGTCATCCACTGACGGATCGGGATCGTCCACCTTACGGACAACCGTGGAGTAGGAGCTTTATCTCCGAACCACGTAAAGGTGACGTGTTAGCGTTTGTTTGATTTTGTTATTAGTATTTCCGCTTGCGCACGCTAACATTGTAAGAAGACGAATCGAAAAATTACTATTCACCCCCTCTAGCAAACGGTAAGATCCTAACAAGTGGTATCAGAGCGAAGGTTCGCTCATCTACGGACTAACCGTCGAGAGAGCAAAAAGCTAGAGAAGATGACGATTGAAGAAAAGTTGGGTGATGACATCAATGTCCCACCTCCCTATGATCGCGAGGATTTCGACGATTGGAGGATGCGAACAAAGACTTGGTTCAGCATGGATTGGACCTATATGATTGCGCTTGAAGAGCCATTTGAAGTCCCAAAGGATAAGCACGGGAAAAAGCTCCGACCAAGATATTGGAATAAGGAGCAACAAGCAGGAGTAAAGGCAAACGAAACGGTAATTTCAATTTTAGTTAATATTTTGCTTAATAATGTAATTAGTGGTGTAGGTGAATATCAAAATGCACATGAGTTATGGAACAAGGTGATAGCATTCCACGAAAACCCTACACAAGTTAAATTAGTGGACGAGCCTAAGGAAATACGCTCAATGGTCCAAGAAGAAGAGGAGGACTAATCGAATGAAGAAAGAGGTTCAACATCTGAAGAAGAGAAGAAAGAGGAAAAAGAGAAAGAGGCATCCATCTCCTCAAGTGAAGTGACGCAAGAAAGTGAAAGATCATCCACTTCATCAAGGGAAGAAGAAGAGGTCTCCACTTCAAGGATTGAGGGGGAGGAGAGACCATCTTCAATGCCGGAGCAAGAAGAAGCTTCCACCTCCACCAAAGCAAAGTCAAAGGATCACATAATTTGCTTTAGGTGCAATCAAAAGGGACACTACAAGGACAAGTGTCCATTAGGTAAGAAAAAGGAGGAAACCCTAAACTCAATTCAAATAATTTAAACACTAACATGAGTTGTAGGGATAGATCAGCAAAGAAGGTGAAGAAGCATATAAGGTGCTTCACATGTGGTGAGCTAGGACACTACCACACCAAATGCTTAAGGAAAGGAGAATTCAAGAAATTAGAGCATTTGAGAAAATGAGAAAAGAAAGAGAAGAAGAAAAGCTCACATCAAGGGGGGGCTACAAGGGTAAGGAAGGTAATCCCTAACTGTAAGTTTAAATGTAATTCAAATTTAAACTCCTCCATGCATGTTAGAAATAATGTCAATTATTTGCCTATGCATAATTTTGATTTTAGATATCATGATAAAAATAGGGTTAATGTTGCATATCAGAACCCTAGGGAATTCATGCATCATGATAAACCTAGAACCTTTAGACCTAATGACCAAGACATTAATCCCAAGAAGGGGAGACACATGCCTACGATGGGTAGGTCTAGGAATGTCCAAGGTGGACATGTTGATTCTAGGGTTGAGAGCCTAGAAAGGGAAAATCAAGCGTTAAGGGCAAAACTTGATAAATTAGAGAAAACCCTAGATAGATTCACTATTGAATCTAAGGGTTTAGGTATGAGATTGGGTAGTCAAAAACCCAACAATGATAGATCGGGTCTAGGATACCGATATAAGTTATCTGATGCCAATGAAAAGAAATATGCTAGGGTAGCATATAACTATGGCAAGAAGGGAAAGTCCAAAAATGGCAAGGGGATGCCATGTAAAAATAAGAAGAAAGTCTTAACTAAGGGCAAGATGTCCAAAGTTAAGAAGGCTAAGGTTGTAGACCAAGAGTCACCGGAGGTACACCGATATGGTCTAGCGTTTGTTGAGTCACCTAGGGAGGTGGCTAAGGCTAAGAGCTCAAGAAGGAGCTCAAGGAGCCAAGATGGGACCCATGATCTATGGATCCCGGGAGGATTTCTCTCAGAAGTCTAGATGGGTCATAAAGTGTGCCAAAGGATGTGGAGATGGATTTGAAGTCTCAATTCTAGGGATTTGATACAATAAGTTTGAGTATCATGCATGAAAATATGATATTGGGGTCATATAACATGAAAGTTGATTTTTGATGTGTAAATACCATGTAACCAAATGCTATGGATGCATTGTGGTTTGGTATGGGCAGAGACATCAAGAGGAGGTCAAAACTAGGACTTTAGGTCAAGGTTCAATTAAACCATTTAGATAGTGTTGAGTTTTGTGTCAATCTTGGGATTGGTGATAGATACATTTTTAAATGTATTTTTTCCAAGTAGATATGGGTACCACAAACCTCTCCACAAAATTTGAGAATTTTTGAAGATTTATGGAATTTCTGGTGCATTTCTGAAATTGGGTCAGAAATGCTAAAATTGGGATTTTCAGGGTGCCAGTTGACTGAGACAGAGGACAATCGACTAGTAAAGGCTGATTTTGATGTTTCAGCAGTCAAAAGGTGTCCAAATGATGAAAAACAAGTGTGTAATCTTATGGGGGGTTAGTACACTGTGTTTATGGTCATTCGAGGTTAGAAGATCCAATAAGAGGGAATATATTGGAGTCTTTTTTATGTGTGGCAAAGGGGGAGATGTGTTGGGTATAAGTGGGAAACCAAACACGGCTTTGCTAGAAATCCTAGGTCAAGGGGGAGCTTAGGTAAAGGGGGAGCATTGTTGCTCCGTTATTGGCGTAAGGGGAACCTTGTAGAGGTTCTTAAAAAGCCTTTGTAAGTCCAATGTAGGGGGGAGCCTTGGAGAGGCTTTAAAAAGCCCGGTTTGGTAAAAGTCCTAAACTCTTGGGGAGGTTAGGTGTGGGGATGCTTTGTGATAGGATTCATGCATGTTTGCATTGTATTGGTGGTGTAAGTCCAAGGTGAAGCCTTGGCAACGTAAATCCAAATGGTTATTAGCGTTGTTGTTGCTATTTGTTTTCCCTAACTTAAATGTATTGCCAAACATCAAAAATGGGGAGATTGTTGAGGCAATCTATGGTCTGGAGTGACCATGTGTTTTGATGTTTGGGCAAAGGGTTTAAGTTATATTTACCCTTGTATTTAATATGTGTATTTGAGTGTGCAGGTTTGCAGGATACACATGGACTTGGTTGGACGTCTTCAGGTACGATGAAGGGTGGCATAGAGGCAAGGCGTGGGCTTGTGTGTGCATTCGAGAGACCATGGACAAAGCAGGGATGATGAGCCGAGGGATGCGGACTTCGAGACATGCGTGAAGGATGACATGGAGGCAAGCCGAGAACTTGTGTGCACATCTGAGGGACGGGAGCCGAAGACGAAGAGGGCGTGAAGGCAACAGATTGAGGCTGCTGGATGAAGAGTTAACCAGGTCGTGAGGGTACGAGTGCTGAGTGAAATGTACTCGAGAAATCCTAGGGTTCGAGTGCTGAGTGAAGTGTACTCAGGAAAGGGAAACCTTAGGTGTAAAGGTGGACCAGTCGACTGATAAAGTCCACAGAAAGATCAGTCGACTGCCCATGGACCAGTCGACTGATGACACTTGGAAATTCGAACGTTAGGCTGTAACGGTCTAATCTAAGTGGGACCAGTCGACTGGTAATAACCAGTCGACAGGTAATGGACCAGTCGACTGGTAGTGGTCACTTCAGCCAATAACACTCTTTAAAGGGGCTCGGTTTTGGCTGAAGCTTCTTGACGAAATTGGCTTTTGTTAAAGGCCAATTAGTAGTTTTTGTGCTCAGGCGTGTTGTCCGGATTGTGGCGAGGTTTCTCCACCCACAATGAGCTACACGAGCTAGCCTGAGGTCTTCCGGGGAGTCATCCACCGACGGATCAGGATCGCCCACCTTACGGACAACCGTGGAGTAGGAGCTTTATCTCCGAACCACGTAAAGGTGACGTGTTATCGTTTGTTTGATTTTGTTATTAGTATTTTCGCTTGCGCACGCTAACATTGTAGGAAGAAGAATCGAAAAATTACTATTCACCCCTCTCTAACAAACGGTAAGATCCTAACAGTTTTATGTTTTTGACCGGAAATTATTTGATAAAATGCCAAGGCGGATAACTGAGGAAACTCTCGTTAATACTTGTTCCTTTCCGTAGAAGCCACTCTAGTCTCAGTTGAAGACCCAAGCAGTGTGTCTCAAGGAGAGTTGGCTCCAACAACGCATGAGATAATTTTTCCTATTAGTTGCAGAGCTTATCCAGACAACCCTGAGTGGTTACCTTTTTAAGAAAACTCTGAGTTCCTTATTGCTCCTGGAAACCTATTTACTTTGTCACTAGGTTTAGTGCAATGGTCATTTGCATTGTATTGTTTAGAATTTTCGTTGATGTTGATCTGTGTTTGTGATTAGTAATAGATGTTTTATGCTTTTTTATCGAAAGAAGATTGGTTATATTATCTTTTCAGTAATTTGTTTGTTTATCTTAAAGAGTTAAAAGAGAATGATGAAAATTATTGGTAGAAAAGTTAAATCACAGACTAGATTATCTTCAATATTATATATAGTTTCAATATAATATATTGAAAATAATAAACATAAACATAACCATAAAGGTAAACTAGTAACACTTGTGTTGCTAGTTTTCAAAAATCAATAACACTTGTGTTGTTGGTTTTTGGAAATAATCAACCTTGTGTTGTTATTTTCAAAAATTAGCCCTGTATTATTGGTTTCCGTAAAATAACAATACAGGACTAATTTTTGAAAACCAACAGCATGATGTTATTGTTTTTGGAATTCAGCACGGTGTTGCTGATTTTCAGAAATCAACAACATGGTGTTGCTAATTTTCGAAAACCAACAATACTGTATTATTGATTTTCAAAAATTTTTGTTAAATTTGAGGAAGCGTCATGGGCAGAATTGAGACATAATGCATTCAATGATTTTAGAAGTATGGTTTGCAGGTTGAGGAGAATGTATGTTAGATACATTTTGAGAGGTAATAACTTTTAAATTAGATTGAATTATGGGATGCACAATATATTAAATTGAAGATATCTGAATGAGCAAGTTATGATTTTGAGAGATCATAACTTTTGATTCGGGTTGAACTACGGGACACAAAATATATCAAATCAAAACTCGTTCAAAGATCTTCAATTTGATATATTGTGCTTCCGATGGATTAGTCTAAATCAAAAGTTATGTCCTCTCAAAATTATAACTTGTAGTTGTTACAACTACAATTTCGTAACTTCTACAACGTGTATACTAGATAAATTATAGAGATCATAACTTTTAAATTAGATTGAATCGTAGGACGCACAATATATCAGATCAAAAATCTCTAAACGAGTTTTGATTTGTTATATTGTCCGTTCTGTAGTCCAATCAAAAGTTATGGTATCTCAAAGTTTAAGTCAGCAATAAGGTTGCTGCTTATTTTCATGTTGAAAAAATATATCATACTTGAATCGAGTTAAAAAATATCGCTGCTGTCAATATAGTGCATAGTGATGGTGTTTGACGATATGGGGTAACAGAATGACTGAAATTTAAGCATCCTTCAAATTGTCAACCAAGATGATCAATATTATGTAAATACCAGAACTCAAGGCTGCAAATGGAAAAAAATAGCAAGACAATTGAGGGACATGTAACAAAGAATTTCTTGATGCCAAGCTACAGTTTCCAAGTGATCGATTCATCTTTCATTATATATGTTAATTACCATAGCATTATGGCGAATCCAATGGAGAACCACGTGAAAGAGCCCAGTTCAGCGAAGGCTACCTAGTTGAAGTCGTTCCATGTGCTATTGCAGTTCTCCATGGTGACATACACGAACTACCTCCCATCACGATCTACTGGACCAAGTTGAGCTACACTGCTGCACTAGAGAGGCCGAGGCGGAAGTGTCCGACGAGGAACCAAGTAAGGACAACGTGGAAGACTAGGATGATGGCGACGACGTCAACCATGATTAGGACCTTGCTCTGCACTTGCAAGAACTTAGAGATGGGTAAGTTGAAGGTGTAGGCGAACAAATGGGAGATCATGTAGAGGGCGAAGCAGTTGGTGAGAACTGCAATGTCGTCATCCTTCTTGAATAGCTGGATGAGAGAAGTGGCTAAGGTGTAAAGCTCAGCTTTGATCTTAAATTGTCGCCGACTTGCTGTGTCTCTTTGTGCTTCTAGGAGGTGAAGGGACGACGACGAACAACCATCGTTGGTGCTGCAACAAGGGAGGAAACAGAGATGAAAGAGGAGGGATGAGAGATTAAGTTTACATTTTAAAAAATAAAATAAAAGGAGGAGGGGTATTATGGTAAGGAAATGAGAAAAGTTACGTGATTTGGACATTTCAAAACACCTACGCGATTTGGGGCAAAAGCAAAACTACCCATGTTCTTTGGTAAATCGACGTTCCATTTACATTTTGTTATAATAGATATCAGTGTTATAAATGGCGTTAGATGGTGGCAGGGCATCAATGACCGTGTACCACCTCGACCACCCACCAGGACAGCTTTTTGACTATTTTCATTATAATATTATAAATAATTATTATTCTTTATAATGTTTACTTTTAATAAAATATATTAATTAAAAATTAAAAACTATATATATAATTAATGGAATAATTTTGTTCAACTTTAACTAATTATATTTAAATTATCTCAATTATAATTAGGATTTGATTAAAGTTATTAACATAAAATTATTTAATTAAACCCTAACTTACTCGTGTATCATGTTTCAGTCGAGCACATGTGCAGACTCGTCGTGAGGTCCCAAGAGATGCCTTCGGGCTCATAGTTGGGCTCGGATGAAGCGTCCGAGCTCGGGTGACACATCCGGACTAGTCACCAGGCCACGACGATGGGTCTGGGCGTGTAACAGTGGCGAAATGACGCTGGTGGCGTCAATAACAGAAGGAGGTGGAATTACTATCTAAAGCACCGCTTCAAACCAAAATGATGTGGCTGATATCCACTTCCTGATTAAGCGGCCATCTCGATAAAACACTAACAGATATTTATTCTTCTGTATGAATATAAAGCAGATGGATTAGCAGCGTACACTGGTTTTATTCTATTTTTCACTTATAAAAATCTATATTTTTGTAAAACACAAATAAAAGTCAAAGAAGTAAATTTTAATTTTCAAATACGTCAAATTATATATATATATTCAAATTTTAAATTTCATTTTCTCAAAAAGGTTAATTTGAAAATATAGAATTTCCCTGAAGCTAAACCTAATTTCTTAGATATTTGAACGGTGAGGTTTTACCATAATTTTCTTAGAGCTCGCTGTTGAATCAAGCTCTTAAATCAACCCGAATGCTTAAACATGATAATCAGGACTACGATAGACTAAAACTCTACTTCAAAAGCAAGATAGAGGACAGAAAGAAACTGTCTTAATTAGTCAGAGCAGATCGTAGTAAATCTTAATCACAGCAATACAAATTGACATCCCTATGTGATGAAGGGGACCGACTGCAAATCAATCCGGATCATCAACTAAAAATGAAAACAAACATCAGATGAAGGGATGAAACAGCAGAAAACAATCAACATTGCATCGTCCTACCGCATGAAAGATGTAAACTGGCCATCCAGAGTGAGCATATCCACACGAAGATAAAATGTACAATACAGCAGCACACCCGATCCAAACAACTTTTTATTTCCTCAATTACCAGTAATTACCGATTGAGGTCAAAGGTCAAGGAACTACCCTCAGACGACCTCCAATTCCTTGAGACAAAACGTCTACTTAACTATTTATAAACTTCTCCGTTAGTGAAACAAGCATAGTTTCTGGTACAGTTCCAATTATAGCATTTTTCTTCTCACCATCTTTGAAGAGTAGCATGGTGGGAATGCCTCGAATACCATATTGTGTTGTTTTGTCGGGGTTTTCATCAGTGTTCATCTTATAACACTTGAGTTTTCCTTCATATTCCTTTGCTAATTTGACAATGAGTGGCTCAATCGTCTGACAAGGTTCGCACCATGGGGCCCAAAAATCTACAAGCACTGGGATATCTGACTCCAGGACAAGAGAGTGCCATGTTGATTTAGTAACTTCTGGAACTGCCGAACAATATACGAAAATTGTTTGAGCATCAAAACAGTAAACCCAGAAATTACTAAACTTGTTGCTGAATTTAATTGCAATGATAATGGATAGTGTTAACTTCATAACCATTTGAGAACCAAACCGAATAAGAAACAGACAAAACCAAAGCTATGTCAAAATCAGATGGTAAAAAAGCATGGCGATGCAACTTGAACTGTGGAACGTGCAGTGGTGATTGGTTAAATTTTGAAGATCCTGATGACCTATTTTACTAAACTAAGTGGCTGTTCAAGGGTCCCTTCCCTTCTGGTTTGTGTTTAAGCTTATATTTCATTTATACTATTCTTGGTACATTTGAAGTCGAGGAAGGTAGATACTTGAATTATGAAATGGGGGGAAAGATAGTCAGGCTTAGGAGAATATAGGGTTTATATGGTTGATGAACTCTTCTTAACAATAACTTGAGATCATGAAACTCCTTCCAAATTCTTTTTCTATCATTCTCTTTTGGAATTTTCTTATGCCTACTCTAGTCATGCTATATTATGCTTAACTTTATAAGCTAGTTTTGATAGCAGTTATGCTTGAGATGTTTTTCATTCTAAAATTTACACATTCATAATTAGTTTTGATTACTTGAATTTCCTCACGATACGTGCACTAGTTTCTAAGTTAAATTTTCTAGTGCCAAGCAACTGCTTTGAGGCCTGAAATAATGATGACTGGGACTCAAGTCACCAAGAAAAGAATGTTGTAAGTACTAATTCATCCAAGTAAAGATACTAGTCATATATACACCACAAGGACTTGTTAATTTGTTCATATGTTGTTTCAGGGAATTGTGCAAAGGAGAGGAGCAATTGTAAACAAATGAAACAAGGTAACTAATAGATTCCTAATTAAGGAATTCAAAGTTTCATGATACACTGAATTTGACTCCTTACAAAGATGATAAATAAACTTTATGTTAAATCCAAGGGTGATCCACTTTGTACCTTGGCGTTAGGTTAGCTGGATGTGGAATCTTCAGACGGATCAGAAAGCAAACAGCTGAGTTACTCGTTATTCAAATTTTGCAATTTAGAAAATCCAACTTCATGAAATAAGATATTCAAGAGTTCCAAATTACTAAGATTAAATATCTGAAGAAACTCTATTACACCGAGCAAACATCTTAAAATTTTGGAACAGAGATGCAGCACGTCTTACATACTGAATATCCACCCCATCAGACGCAGAGGAAAAAGCATCGCATCTCCTACAACAGAATCAGAGGCTCTTCTGATCTTGGTCTATAGTCTCACAGTATCTAGACATTAACACGAACAATACGGTGAAGCGTAATTCCATCATTAAAAATAGTCGCCGAGATCAATTGACCAAAGTTAAACACCCAACAATCAGAAAGTAAACGATCCGCACATTCCAAGTAATGTAACGCAAACACATAGCATAAACACAGCACAAAAATGGATCTAACAAAAGTCAAATGCATGAAGAATATGAATCATTACGCTCGGCTGTCGCCTCCGAGGCCTCGCAAACGCTATTACGAGACGAGAATCCCCCGATCTCTCCTTCCGAAACTTCGGGGGCAAGACCATTGCAAGCGGAGCGGACATCCTCAGGCCCCTGAATGCGGGAAGCGGCCTCGTCGATCGGGGCCCAAGGAAAGAGCTAGTAGGAGATACTACCACGGCCCTAGCCGTCGGAACCGGAAGCGGGGCACCGCCGTGGAATCGACCACGGTGGAGAGCATATTGGACGAGCGATCGCGAGATCGATTGATGCCGGCGAGTGGAAGTGGGGTGAGAATGACAGACGCAGTGGGCTGAAACGGGCGAACCTAATTTGAAAGGTACTTCGCCCTAGCAGGCCAATTCAGCACCGTCGGGTTTCGATTTCAGTTAGTTTGGGACCCACTGAAAATCAATTTAAATAAAATTGCCCACAACGAACGAGTGGGATTTAAAGCATTTGAAAATAAAGAAAATATAATCATCTAAATTTAACATGAACTGCTTTAACGATTAACATTGCTAGATTGATAATGTACCACATTTATTATAAAATTAAATGTATAGATTTATCAAATGTAAATATTTATGGTAAATTCTTTTGAATATTAAAATTTCATGTCAAATTTAGCAATTATCCCAGCAGTTTAAAATTAATTAAATCTAATAACCACGTCAAATAAAGGTAACCAAAATCAAATGGAATGAAGTGTTTGATAGTAATTAATACGCCAGTATTAGAAGCTGTTAAGCTAAAATCATCGCACGGTAAATTCATTTTCCTACAGCATCCCAGATTTATTTCAAGCGAGTCCTAAGTCAGAGAGATGAACAATTGCCACCAGAATTGAACCATTCATGACCAATTGGTTTCCCAAGTCGAGAAAGAAGTCATCGGGAATATTAATTTTAAGAAAGTAGCAAACAGCGAACAAACAGACTACATTCATTTCAGAAGAGTTTTGACGATCGACTTCACGTTGAGCTTCTTCAGGTCTGTGTAAGACTGGCCACAGCCAACGAACATCACTGGAGCTCCAGAAACATAAACCATGGAAAGAGCCGCTCCGACCTGCAGGTGAAATATTCGTGTTACAAAGCCAAGTAAACATATGCGACAATATCCATGTAAACTTTTGCAGTTAACTGACCTTATCATCGATGGTATCAAACTTGGTGAGCAGGATACCATCAATCAGCTGGCATTAGGAACTGTCGAGAGATCAGCTAATTTCTGCAAATATGAGGAGCCAAGTGTTAGAAGATGGAATTTCTACATTATTTTTCATATCGCTAAGCTTTCACAACGGTCAGAAATTTGTGAATAATATACAAAAAGCACCCGGTTGACTTTTGTTAATTGGTCAACAGCATCATTCCCAACCAGAGCCTCCCCAACAAAAAGAACTAGGACAGGGCTGTTGAGATTGATGAGTTTGGAGAGGGCTCTCATCAGTGGTTCGTTATCCTGGTATATCAGAGAGTAAGGATAGATATCTCTCCAAATGTTTGGCCGCCAGAAAAGTCTTTAAACAGTGAAGCCTAACCTGCATGCGACCAGCTGTATCGACAAGCACGACATCACAACTGTTGTGTTTAGCCTCCTGTATACGACTGCAGGATCTTTCTCGTAGCCTTTCTCAAATATAGGTATCTGTGATTAATTTTGATTTACTTGAGTAAAGTATTATTCAATTAAGCTTTATTATCATTAAAGTAGGAGAATTGCTCAAGTCAAACAAATGCCAGAATCTAACTAGCACTCATCAAAGCTTATAGTTTCAGCATTTGACCTATGTTAAGCAGAAATCATTCTAACGAATATAAATTTAAGGCTCAACAATCAATCAGAATAACAAAGGTCATATACTGAAATAACATTAATGGAAACATAATAGAAGGTCTATGATCTCAAGTATCATGGAAAGTGCCTGAAAAAATATTTGTAGCATTACATAATCTAGCTCTACCAACTAATAATTATTTATAAAATAAGTAAATTTGGAAATTGATACATAAAAAAAGTGGACAACAACGTTATGAAAAATCAGCATAACTCGAGTAAGCAATCATAAGATGATAAGAGAATTGCACACCTGGAGTCTGCGTGCATGTGTGCGAAGTTGTTCAACAGCACCTGACCTAAATGTATCACAGGCAGCTAGCATGACCTTAATGTTATGTTGCAAAAGCCAGTACGCAACCTGTGAAGAAAAATGTCCTCGAAAAAGAATCCCAATGCCAGTTACATTAAGCAAACTGGGAGAATATCACTTACTTTGGCTAGATTAGTAGATTTCCCAACTCCATTGACGCCAACAAAAACAACAACATAAGGCCTCCCTTGCTCCTTGGCGACATGGACATCTCGCAGTATATCAATGGATCTTTTTGGTGTTAGAATGCGAAGCAGAGCTTCTTCCATAACTGCCTGTGATTCCATCATGCAATATTTTATTAGGTTGCAAAAGACGTCTCTGCAGTAAACTTAAACCTGCGGCAGAGGATATTGACAAGTTCTAGCCCTAAACCTGGACTGTGGTTGAAACTCTTGTAAAGGAGCCCAGTTTTTTTCCTTCAAGACTAGCTGCTACTGATGCACATAGCTTTTCAGCAATTTCCTCAGCCTAAGGATGGCATAAGAAAGGCAACAGTAAGCAGTCAGTGGACTGTAAATCAGTTGATTAAACTAGGTAATGCAATTTTTATGGAAAACCAAACATACAAGACAAGACACATACCACATTTTTAGTCATCAGCCGATCTTTGAGGGCTTTCAATGCTGGTTGCAAATCAGATTTTTCTAAAACAGCATTGCCGGAAATGCTGAAAATAAAATAAATAAATGAATGAAACAATTGACAGTTGCAAAGGTGACCTGATAGTATCCAGTTTTGAAGTTAAGGTTATTAGGTTTCAAGGAACTGGTCCACCAGACTATTATGGACCTCTAAAACTATCTTTTATCACAAAATGTCTGTCTATATTGCAAAGCATGATTGATTTATTGTTTTGGAGTTCCATGGGGAATCACCAACTAACATTTTCACCATTAATAATATGCTACCCTTGGGACATTATCCAATTGATAAGCAGATGTGCAGCAGCAAAATAGGAATATAAAATAAGAACCAGAAAAAAAAACTAAATTGCTAGCCGATGCTACGCACTACTAATCTTTAGTCAATAATTTGACAGGCTAGAATCTTCAACTATAAGCTAACACAATATAGGATCACATTTAAGTTAGAAACCCTGCAACCAGACGGAATTCTTCTGTGAAGATTCCAAAAAACATCAAAAGCATCATGAAATCTGTTTATAATGTCTCAGAAAATAAAGGCTATCTGTTGGGGCAATTGGCCCTGAGATGATTTGGAGGATCATGATATTTTGATGTGTGGACAATATGGTTAAGTTAGGATGTGTGTTGTTCTCATATGTGTACATGAGTGTGCAGGTGTACAAGTACACATGGACTTGGTTGATGTCTTCAGGTGAAGGATGGCATGGAGGCAAGCTGGAGGCTTGCGTGCGCATCCGAGGGACCATTGGATAGCAGCGATGATGAGCCGAGGGACGCGGACTTCGAGGCGTACGTGAAGGGTGGCATGGAGGCAAGCTGGAGGCTTGCGTGCGCATCCGAGGGACGAGGGCCGAAGATGAAGAGGGCGTGAAGGCAACAGTCAAGACTGCTGGTGAAGAGCTAACTGAGTTGTGAGGGTCTGAGTATGAGTGTTTGTACTCAGGGGCTAAGCCAGGAGGGTTTGAGTGCGGAGCGACTTGTACTCAGGAGTGAAACCCTAGGCTTAGGTGTGTAACAGTCGACTGGCCCATGGGCAGTCGACTGGTATAGGCTGAAACAGGCTGGCAGATTCGAACGTTGTACTGTAACAGTCGAATCTGAGTGGGACCAGTCGACTGCCCCAGGGGCAGTCGACTGGTAGCGACTGTTTCAGATTCGAGCCCTATTTAAAGGGACTCGTTTCCTACCATCTTCTTTGACGAAACTCGCTTGGGTAAAGTGAGTTAGTAGTCTTTTGTGATCAGAGAGCGTCCGAAGTGCTGTGGCGAGGTTTCTCCACCCACAAAGAGCGACAGATCTAGCCGGAGGTTATCCGGGGGTTGATCCACCAACGGATTCTTGGATTAGTCACCCGTCCGGGGTGGATACCAAGTAAATCAGGTTGTTAGCATTGTCTTCATATTTATTTTACATTATTGTTTCTGCTGCGCTAACGAAAATTGTAGAGATCAAAATAGAAAAAGTGCTATTCACCCCCCTCTAGCATACCGAAGACGATCCATCAGTTGGTATCAGAGTGAAGGACCGCTCTTGATCGGACTAACCGCCGAGGGAGCACACGCTAGAGGAAGAAGAATGATGGAAGACAAACTTGGGGAAGATATAAACTCACCACCACCGTATGAGCATGAAGATTTTGATTATTGGAAAGCTAGAATGAAGATGTGGCTTGGCATGGATTGGGAGTGCGTAATGGTGATAGAAGAGTCATTCGAGACCCCTAAGGACAAGCATGGAAAGAAGCTCCGGCCTAGGTATTGGACCAAGGAGCAACAAGAACAAGCAAGGGCCAATGAGAAGGTAATCAATATTTTGGTTAATATTTTGCCTACTAATATTTTGGGTGATGTAGGAAATTATAAAAATGCATATGAGTTGTGGAATAAATTGGAAAAGTGTCGTGAGAATCCTACACAAACTCAAGGAGTAGAGGAGCCCGAAGAAATAAGCTCAAGTGTCTAAAAAGATCAAAGGGAAAAAGAATTATCGACATTATCAAGTAAAGTGGAGGAATCGAGTGAAAAAGAATCCACCTCATCCGAAGAAGAAGAAGAAGTATCAATATCAAGGGTTGAGGGGGAGGAGAAGCCCTCATCCCCACAAGAGCAAGAGAAGACTTCCACCTCTACCAAAGCTAAACCAAAAGAGCATATCATATGCTTTGGTTGCAATAAAAAGTGGCACTACAAGGATAAGTGCCCACTAAATAAAAAGAAGGTAATTCCTAAGCCCAAATCCATTCAATTTAAATCTAATATGGGTTGTAGGAATGAGGAAGCTCAAAACAAAAGAAGGAGAATTCGATGCTTCACATGCGGGGAGCTCGGGCATTATCATACAAAATGTCCAAGAAGTGGAGAGCTCAAGAAGATGGAGCACCTTAGGAAATGGGAGAAAGAAGAAAGGAAGAGGAGCACTCATCAAGGGGGAGCCCCAAGGGTAAGGGAGGTAACCTCTAACTCCACTTATGCTTCAAATTCTTCCATGAATGCTTAAAATGCTTGTACGAATGATAGAATTAATAACAATTGCTTGCCCATGCGTGTCTTTGGTTTTAAATATCATGGTAGGAATAGAAACACTTTTGTGTGCCAAAATACCAAAAATCCTATGTTTTATAATAAATCTAGGAATTTTAGGGCTAAGGACCAAGGCATAAACCCTAAGAGAGGAGGAAATATGCCTAGACAAATAGGTAGGCCTAAAAATGATCAAATTAGGTCTAGTGATCCTAAGATTAGGAAGTTAGAAAAGGAAAATCAAGTGTTGAGAGCAAAACTTGATAAGTTAGAAAGAAATCTTGGTAGAGTCATTCAAGGGTCCAAGGAATTGAACATGATATCAAAGGACCAAAATCATAGAAATAGTAGTCGGGTCTAGGATACCACTCTAGGAGGGCTAATGTTGATAGAATGTCATATTCAAGGATGTCCTATGACTATGGTAGAAGAAAAGACAAAAATGGCAAGGAAAAACCATTTAAAGGAAAAGAAAAGAAATTGACCAAGGAAAAGGTCTATAGGGTTAAGAGAGTGATAGCGGAAGGTCAAGAGGCACCGGAGGAGCACCGGTGTGGTCTTGCCTTTGTAGAAGAGTTACCTAGGGAGGTAACTAGGGCTAGGAGCTCAAGGGAGAGCTCTAGAAGCCAAAGTGGGTTCCATGGTCAATGGATCTCAGGTGGTTTCCTTCTAGGAGGTTGAAAAGGACTATAGGGTGTGCCAAGAGGTTTAAAAGGCTAAGGTTAGTCTTAATCCTAGAGAATTGGCACACTAAAGGGAGAATTATAGGGAAAAAGGTGAAATTGGGATTTTAATTGAGCCAAATCGGCTTTAATACCTAAATACCATATAACTTGATGCTATTAATAGATTATGAATGAGTATGGGAAGGAGCATCAAGGTAAGGTCAAAATTAGAACTTTTGGAAAAGGTTTCATGATACATTTTAGAGAAACTCGAAGTTTGTACCAATCTTGGAATTCGGGATAATTTTGATTGAAATTATATTTTTCCCAAATAGACTTAGGATCCACAAATCCATCCATGAAATTTCATAATTTTTGGGAATTTGTGGAATTAGTTAGACATTTCTGAAGTTTAGATTGGAAATCTGAAAAACAGAAAATCAGACACCAGTCGACTGGCTGGAGGCCAGTCGACTGGTAAAACCCACAAAATGTAATTACACTCTGGCCCAGTCGACTGCCCCAGGGGTAGTCGACTGGTACGCGGGTTTTATAAAAGGAAAGGGCGCGACGGGGAAGGCCAAACTCTAGGGTTTTGGCGACTTCCCCGGCGATCATCACCTCTCCCAAGCTTCTCCTTCGACCTCAGGCCTTTCCAAGCCCTAAAATCCCTCTCTAAGTCTTCCTCTAACCCCGATCTACCTCTAGGGTTTGTTAAAACCTCTTCTCTCCAAGCCATACTCTCAAAATCAAATCACCATGAGGAGAATGAAAAGGTATTGCGTTTTAAGGTTTATTTTTCTAGGTTAAACCATGTTTTGGCACTAACATTATATTTTTGTGCGTGTTCTTTGATGTTTTTCCTTTTGGGGGGTTGTCTTGGCATGCATGTGTATGTGTGGTGTTTTAGGATGGCCTCTAAGAGATCTAGGGGTGAAGGGTCATCACAACAGAGTCAGGGAGAGTCCAGGTTTAGGTCCCTGGAATGTAGGAAACGATTTGAAGAAAATAAATTCGTGGTAATGAATTGCAGATACCTAAACAAGACTTTCTTTCAAGAAAAATCGCCTCAGTTAGCTGAAATGATCACTCATTTTCAACTGGATAGGCTGGTCTACTGTCAGCATGACATAGATGTTGACTTGTGTACGGAGTTTTACGCAAATTTGACTTGCATTGACTCCGATAGTAATTTATATGAGTCTCGAGTTGCTGGTATCCCTATCTCTTTCTCAGTCATGGGTTTAGCTGGGTTCCTACAGTGTAGAGCGTCCAATAATGCATCTGTTTACTTTCCCACTGTTGTTGAACCATTAGAGTTTCCTGGAGTCACCATTGATCAGATACATATGCATTATTTCAGAAGACATAGGAATGACTCGGAGCGTCTTTTTGATGCTAAACCCATGAAACCGTTTAGCCATGTTTTGTATAAGGTCGTCATCGAGTGCATCTTACCTATTGTCACCAAGGGGAGGTCCAAGATCAGACTCACACATTTGGTGATGATGTACGCTTTGGAGAGGAGGTTGGACATTGATGTCTCCCTACAGGTCTTTAGTGCCATTTATCATTCTTCCCATAGTGTCAATGGGAAGATATATATGCCCTTCTGCCACATCCTGACCGAGTTTTTCCATTTACGTTTTGGCATCCGTGTGGATAGTGGCAGGTCAGGCACCTGTCAAAGGACTATGATCAGATTGGCACACGCAACTGTCCTTGGCAGGTATTGAGTGTAGACAGGGGACATTTGTTTGGAGGGAGCGCTCGGAGGCCGCTGACGCAGATGAGGAGCCTGGCGAGCTGGTCACACGTGCAGAGTTCACCCAGCTTCGATCAGACGTCCACGAGCTCCGTGAGGATGTTCACACCATCCAGGGGGTGTCCAGAGCCTCCAGCAGACCCAGACAGCGACTCAGAAGGAGGTGCAGGGCCTCACGGAGTTCTGCCAGGGATTCATAACCAGGCAGGAGGACATGTATGAGATGATGCAGCAGTGACATCTAGCATATCAGGGTCCTCCTCCTCCTCCTCCAGGCGACGAGATGTAGTCAGCTTGACTTGGTGGTTTTAGTGTTGAGAGTGGTATCATTTGTTGATGTATTATACCTCTCAAACACTTTCTATTTTGATGATTGTATTTATTTGGATGATTTCCGGCCTTTCGGCCCTAGGTACTCTTGTGATGTTTATCTCTTGAAAGATTTTATGACTCCATGTATTATACACTGTCCTTTATGTTATCTGATTAAGATCTTGTCTTATCTTGATAATGTTTTTGATAATTGATTAAGTGCTAACATGTTGCTAACACACTTTGGTTTAAATTATGCTTCTTATATATGTGTTCATGATATGATTTGGACATTTTATATTGTTATATCATCTAATATGGTTTGGTTGGAAATCAAATAATGGTGTTATATATAAAAGGGATGATCATTTAGACTCAAGAGAAAAAGAGGGGGAGATCTTGTCAAAATGGATATATTTATATGAAAAATGAGAGTTTGGGAATCATTTTAAATAGCAAATGGAGGTGATAGAGAATGACACATATAGGATACCATGATTAGAACTCTATGTTGATACAAAGTTGGCTTTATTTGAGAAGTTTTGAGTTTGTATCAAAAGTCAAGCACGGTTGATGTTTTTCATGAACCAAATTTTTCTAGGGTAGGGAATACCTTCACAATCGTGCTTGCAAAGTTTCACATTTTTCCAGATTTTCTGGAATTTTTTATTCGTTTCTGAATTTCGGCTGAAATTTTGAAACCTGCGTATCAGTCGACTGCCTTGGGAGCAGTCGACAGGTAGGGTGGGCAGATTGTGAATTTGTGATTTCTGAAGGGTTTTTCAGAAATCTAGTTAAGTTCTATCTGGCACCAAGGGTAGGGTTGCTTAGGGCAATTTTTTGATGGTGTCAAAGGGGGAGAACTTGGGTGTTAAGTTAGGTTTGGGTCGAAACTTAACTTTGATACTGTGGAGTTCAGATTGGGTTGAAACTTAACTTTGGGATTAGCAATAAGAATTGAAATTTGGGAGAAAGCATAGGTTAAGGGGGAGGTTGCCTCTTGTCTATTATGCTTTAATTTTTCAATTGCTTTTGCTATTATCATTGCTATATGTTTACCTAACTTAACATATTGCCACACATCAAAAAGGGGGAGATTGTTGGGGCAATCGGCCCTGAGATGATCTGGAGGATCATGATATTTTGATGTGTGGGCAATATGGTTAAGTTAGGATGTGTGTTGTTCTCATATGTGTACATGAGTGTGCAGGTGTACAGGTACACATGGACTTGGTTGATGTCTTTAGGTGAAGGATGGCATGGAGGCAAATTGGAGGCTTGCGTGCGCATCCGAGGGACCATTGGATAGCAGAGATGATGAGCCGAGGGACGCGGACTTCGAGGCGTACGTGAAAGGTGGCATAGAGGCAAGCTGGAGGCTTGCGTGCGCATCCGAGGGACGAGGGCCGAAGATGAAGAGGGCGTGAAGGCAACAGTCAAGACTGCTGGTGAAGAGTCAACTGAGTTGTGAGGGTCTGAGTATGAGTGTTTGTACTCAGGGGCTAAGCTAGGAGGGTTTGAGTGCGGAGCGACTTGTACTCAGGAGTGAAACCCTAGGCTTAGGTGTGTACCAGTCGACTGGCCCATGGGCAGTCGACTGGTATAGGCTGAAACAGGCTGGCAGATTCGAACGTTGTACTGTAACGGTCGAATCTGAGTGGGAGGGGCAGTCGACTGGTAGCGACTGTTTCAGATTCGAACCCTATTTAAAGGGACTCGTTTCCTACCATCTTCTTTGACGAAACTCGCTTGGGTAAAGTGAGTTAGTAGTCTTTTGTGATCAGAGAGCGTCCGAAGTGCTGTGACGAGGTTTCTCCACTCACAAGGAGCGACAGATCTAGCCGGAGGTTATCCGGGGGTTGATCCACCGACGGATTCTTGGATTAGTCACTCGTCCGGGGTGGATACCAAGTAAATCAGGTTGTTAGCATTGTATTCATATTTATTTTACATATTATTGTTTCCGCTGCGCTAACGAAAATTGTAGAGATCAAAATAGAAAAAGTGTTATTCACCCCCCTCTAGCACACCGAAGACGATCCATCACTATCATCCTGAGAAAAGCTAATTTATTGGATTCACTAAAAAAGATATTTCAAGAAGCCAGGGAAAACTTCTCTGTAACAAGACATCCAGATCAAAATGGTTCATAAGCCCAAACAGTTTGGTATGGAGAATTAAAATGCTGACAAGCTAAATAGTATAGAATTCAACTCAGAAATTTTATCATGCCCCAATGAATAATATAAAAAATTACCAGTAGTAGCTAAGCTCAATAATTTTTGAAAGCCCTAAATACCTCTGTCAATGTTTAATCAAGGAAAGCGGTGAAGTCCATCAGAGAACTGATTACAGACAAGGTCAAATAGCCTAGCGCAAGTTAAGGAAATCTACCACTTAAGAGAAAATTATAATTAAGTAAACCCAAAAAATAGCCCAGCTAAAATACAAAGAAATTGAGATCAAAGAATTTTACCTCTGGATCATAGATGAAAACCAGCCCTTTTTCTCAGTGCCAGTTTTCTCGTTCTCCACTTCCTCATCATCCTCATCATCCTCATCACTGCTTACAGTTTCCTCCTTATCCATCATGCTCTCTCCCTGATCTGCTGCTGCAATATCAATAGGTATATCCCCTCTCTCATGTGTGGGATCTGTGAAATCCAGCTTTGACTTAGAAGGTGAATCATCTCAAACCCTATTCTTCTTCACAGTCTGCTTTGGCTCAGCCTTTGTGGCCTTACCACCACCGCTAGTGTCTGTCTTCATTCCACCTTTGGCTTGCAATTTCTGTAACTTATTTACATCAAAAGCCCCAGCTTCAGGGACTCCATTCTCTTTTCCCTCTACAAAAATATTTGGGGCATGAGAATTCTCCTTGTTTTCATTCTCTTGCCCTTTCAAACTAACATTAGCTAAAGAAAGTCCCTTTCCTGAATCGCCATCAGACTCGTCCTTCCCAGAACCACCATTGCTGGTATTCCGTTGTTTCCCAGATCCTCTGGCGGCACCGCTAGGGGTTTGCTTCTTTCCGGAGGGTACTGTAGAGGCCCCGCCAATCTGCTTGGACTTGCGCATCTCCTCGGCACGGGCCTCCGCCTCCTTCTGAAGCTGGCGGAAGGTATCGTCGAAATCATGATAAGTTATGCGCTTGGGGTCGTAGATCTGAGAAAACTCGCGACGGACGGCAGCGAGAAGATCATCGACATAAAGTAGGTGAAGAATGCGCTGGTAGACGGTGACGAAAACAAGACCAAGGTCGTTATCAAAGGCCCACTTGAGGGTATAGGTTGCGCCACCGGCGGGAGCATCATAGTGGAAGGCAGCGTCGGCCGACCGCTCCTCGAGGAGGCAGGATCGAATGAGGACGTCGATGGGGGAGCCCCTCAGCGCCTTGCCGAGCGCCCATAAGATCAACCCGCCTCGCGTAAAGATCAGCAGCTGTTCCAACATCTTCAAATCCGTTCTCAACAATTCCCTAAAAGTAAGAAAAAGGCAAATTCAACAAGATCAAAACAAAACACAAAGGCAAACATCACAACGACCGTGATTTTCGCGGATCAATTAACTGCACAAGAACCCAAAATTGAGATACGATGGATTTGAAACCTATACTTCCGTGATTATAATAATAATTACAATAAAACAAATGGGAAAAACCCCTCAGATCAGAAAGACAAGTAAAACAAAAAAAAACGCGAAGAGAAAAAACCGGAGATGGATTTGAATGGGAAAGGGAGGGGAACCGTACTACGTCAGATCGCAGTTCTGATAGTTGGACCGGGGCATCGATTTGTTGGTGGACGAAATAGGGAGAGATCGATCTCTATATATCATATTAGTCGACTCTCATCAAGATAATTGAGATGATAAAAAATTAATAGATTATTAAAAATTTTATGATCAAATCATAAAATTGATAGAGCATAAATTTTTATATCCTATGTAAAAAAAATTTCTCCTCTTAATCTTTTACCTTCTAATTATTATAATTTATCTTTTTCATATTAATCCCGAATGAATAAACGGACACAAGAAGGCAAGAGATAAGTGTTTCATGTTTTGTCACATATTAGTCGGGTTTTAGAAATGGATATTTGAATAAATAAATAAATAAATATATAGTGAGCTGTTGCTTACGTCGACAGTCGTTGGGCTTATCTCAACTTAAGCCACCATTGGCATGAGTCAGCGCATATCTTGGTCAAAGCTCTCTGTCAATTTTGACCTAATTGGAATTGCCCCGCAAACACCGCCTTGCCCGCAAAGTCACGAAAGATTCCCTGACGATATATAACGAATGCGGGGGATCCCATCGATTCCCAAATTACACGCCGTGAATGGCAAGCGCCACCAAATTCTCCGCCATCGCCTCCCGCGCGCTCTCCGCCCGACGCCTCTCTTCCTCCGCCTCCTCCCTCACCGCCGAGGTCCCGTCCGCTCCGCTCGACCTTGACGACACCCGCCGGCTCTTCGCCTCCGTCCCCACCTCCGTCCTCCTCCGCTCTCTCGCTACCCTCTCCGCCCTTGCCGCCTCCCCGCTCGTCGACCTCGGCGCCGCGGCGCTCCGGGCCTCGACGGCGGCGTCGGAGCGGAACCTCCTCCGGTCCGCCGTGTTTGCGGCCGCACGCGCGACGGTGCACCGCCACTTCTGCGCAGGCGAGGGGGTCGAGGAGGCGGCCCGCACGGTGCGGGAGATGTGGGCCGGGGCGGGGCTGCGGTCGATCCTGGACTACGGGATGGAGGACGCCGACGACGGCACCGCCTGCGACCGCAACCTCGCCGGGTTCCTCCGCGCCGTCGAAATGGCGTCGTCTCTTCCGATCGCTTCCGTAAGCGTTTTCTTTTCTTCTTCTTCTTCCCTGGCACGTCGCTAGTGAAGAATCGTGTCGTCTTGCTTTTGTATCGCTTGGAATCCTCGTTTTGAATAAGTTGTTTCTTTACATCGCTATTCCTAAACCACTAGGTAGTCTAAAAGTTTGTCTTTCTTCTCATCAGGCAAGTGTATGTGTAAAGATCACAGCTATTTGCCCCATCTCATTGCTAGAAAGAGTTAGTGATCAATTGAGATGGGAGCAAAGAGATCCATCATTTCCACTTCCATGGAGGACTAATTCTTTCCCGGTTCTTTGCCGTTCCAGTCCCCTCTATCTCACACCTCGTCAGCCAGAGCCCCTCACAGAGGTCGAAGAGGACGGCCTCCTACTCGCCCTTCAAAGATTATCAACGATTTGCCAAAGATGCGTAGAAGCCAATACCCCTCTCCTAATCGACGCAGAGTACACGTCAGTCCAACCTGCAGTCGATTACTTCACGTACACGGCAATGCATGAGTTCAACCGCAGCGAGGAACCCATAGTGTACGGCACAATCCAGACTTACTTGAGGGATGCGAAGGAGAGGATGGTGAGCGTCGTCGAAGCCGCAGAGGAAGAGGGGTTCTCTCTAGGGGTTAAGCTCGTGAGAGGTGCCTATTTGACCAGAGAGACCAAATCGTCATCCTCCATGGGCGCGCCATCTCCTCTACACGAGAGCATTCAAGAAACACACGAGTGCTTTGATAGTTGCGCTTCCTTCATGATGGAAAGAGTCAGCAGAAGACCCGGTGCAGTTGTTCTCGCCACCCACAATGTTCGATCTGGTAAATATACAAATTCGTCAGTTTCTTGACGATTGAACTCGCAGTGATCTGGATGAGCATTTACAGGGCAAGCGGCTGCGATGAAGGCAGAGGAGCTGAGGATCGGAAAAGATGATCAGAAGCTGCAATTCGCACAGCTGATGGGGATGGCAGATGGGCTTTCGTTGGGACTCAGGAACGCAGGTTTCCAAGTGAGCAAGTACGTGCCCTTTGGGCCGGTGGAGCAGGTCATACCTTACCTCCTTAGGAGAGCGGAGGAGAACAGAGGATTCCTTTCCACCTCCTCGGCAGACAGAAAATTCATAAGGTTTGTGATGTTTGTTAGTCTCTTAAATGTATCTAGTTCATCTTTTGAAAAAAAAAATGTTTAAATATCGGATTGCCAATTTGTTCTACAGGAAGGAGCTGCTGAGAAGGCTTGTGGCAGCAATCGCTGGAAGAACTTGAATTACATATCTAAAGAATGTATTTTATATACTCAAGCACTCGATGGTCTAGGCAAAGTAGCTTGTACATTTGTACATAGATTAGTGCCAAAGATAATGAGCAGATTTATTGAAGAAATTTTAATTGTATGTTTGTTATTATTTGTCATTTGGATATCTTTTTAATGATACAAATAATTGTAGTAAAAGATGGTGGAAATCCTTTGAAAGCAGGGATGTCAATTCGGGTGGATGGGGTTCGGATCGGATTGGAAATTTTTTTTTAACTCCCAATTCGAATCCGACCCGAATCCGAAGTCAATCTGAAACGTCCTAACCTAAACCCGAACCCGACCAACCCAATCAACTCGAACTCAACCCGAATAATTCGAAAAAATCGATTTAAAATGTTTTTTTTATTATTTTTTTTATAATTCTTCACTTTTATCTCAATACTCCATCATGATCATATTAATATTATATTAATATACATAAAAATATTTAAATTTTCAAAATAAAATTTGATTTAACCTCAAAAAATCACTAAATATTAAATTCGAGTCAACCCGACCCGAAAATTTTCAATCCGAAATCCTCCAACCCGAACCTGAATTCGACATGAATCCGAAAATTTTCAACCCAAATCCGATTTTTTTCGGATCGATTTGGATTGTGTCGTCGGATCATCTTGATTTTTATACCCCTATTTGAAAGAGTCAAATAAAATATTTTGTTCTTTTGGTGAGATCCGAGTCAAACAAAATTGTTCCACGCGGCGTCCATGGCTGATTGATTGGATAATGACAACATCACCGCAGAGTTTTGTGCGTCTGGCACTCGCAATCCATTTCATTGATGGAGTTGAGGATCTGGGAATCGCTGCTCCTGACGCTTTCCCCATAACCAGCATCGTCAGGAGTTTCAAAATCCAAGTTTTTCTCCAGGATTTGTCCTCCTTTTAGGTTATTCTTCCTCCTGTTTGCCATATGATCGATAAACCTTCGTTGGAAAGCAACTAATTTGTGGTGTGACTTCTGATTGAAGCTTCGCTATAATTATTCTAGCAACGATTTTGAAGAATTTCGCGTGATTTTGTCTTCCTGTTCGTCAACAATGGCTGGCTGTACAGCTGCGACAAGCAACTCCACTCTCGCCCACAACCTGTTCGATGAAATTCGTAGCCATGAAAACTGCAAGAAGATGGGGAAGAAGAAGAAAGGGATGTATGGCTTTGGGTTGAGGCCATGGCTGCCGACGTCGTTGCTCGTTATGGACTCAAGAAGAAACCTTGCTGACGGCCCGAGAGATGTTCGAGTAAATGCTTCGGAGTTCGATGTCGAGGTGGATGATAATTTTTCGGAAGTTGATGGTGGTGTAGGATTAGAGTTGGGACCTGCACTCCCAGATAGCCTCAATTGGCTGTGGTCGCTCTCGAACTCGATGGATGATCCATCACCAAGAGGCTGTAGGCGTATGGGATTTGGAGTGATATTTGAACTGAATGGAGTTCTTGTGGAGGACGATGATCCTGAATTGGAACGATGCGCTTGGTGTTTGATGTGCAAGGAAGAAGGCAAACAATTTCCGTCAGATAATGAATTAAGGTCGATGGAGGGAATGTTGACCGAAGAGGCCATCTCAGATGTCCTCGGCTGGTCTGAAGATCCATTGGAGCTTCAAAGCTTAGCTGCACGGAAGGAAGAAATATACTGCTGTTTGCGTGGCTGTGATTATCAGTTACGACAAGGCACTATGGTGTTCTTGAGCAGACTTTTGGATTACGGGATACCTACGGCAGTGGTATCTCCACGCCCTAGAAATGGCCTTGAACAAGCTATTAAAACTGTTGGGTTGGAAGGATTCTTTACTTGTGTGGTGGCAGCGGAGGATTTAGATAGGGGGAAGCCAGATCCTGAGATGTTCAAACGTGCAGCAGATCTACTTGAGCTTGCCCCAGAACAGTGCATTGTAATTGGCAACTCAGATTTGTCGGTGGCGGCTGCTACCAGTGCTGGGATGAGTTCTGTGGTGGTGGCAAGCAATAAACCTGTCTATGAGTTCCGAGCTGCCTCGCGGGTGGTAAGGTGGCTTGATGAACTCTCTGTTGCAGACTTGGAGAGAAGTACCAATCCAATTCAGCGAAGAGCCAGGGAAACACATATGGAGATGGATTAGTTAAGCAACCTTCAAGTACATCTGCATTGACATGCATTATATAATTAACATATTCATGGAAGAACCTTGTTGAGCTTATTGTATATGGGCTCAACAAGTGATTGTTGAGCAGTGGATTTGATTGGTAACCAGACACCAGTGATTTTGTCAGAAGCTGAAGATCACACCACGGAGAGGCCGCGAGAACTAACTGAAATTTACCTGATGTTCAGTGGGCTTCAGAAGTCAGAACATGTTGATTTTGGAGGTCAGCAAAGTCATCATACCTGGATATGAACATGTGGAGCTCAGTGGTTTCTCTGTTGTCCATGTTAATCGTTCTCTTCTTCCATAGATCATTTTGCAGAAAATCCAAAATGCTTAAATGGTTGGATAATATGTTGGAGATATTAAAGAATTTTATTTGAATTGAAATTATATAAAACTAATTATAATTTATTTGTTGAGATGACCTAAGCAAATAATCTCATATTGCCAATGGAATTGGTTCAACTGTGCTTCCGATGATCCACGCAGAGTGGAAGCGAAATGTCGAGTCCGAGTTGTGAAATCACCTGACTGTCAAATACTATTGAGTCGGGATAAATTCTCCTTAGTGAATGTCAAGCGAAAGCCAAGTGCTTCCGAATGGATGCCAAGTGGAAGTCGAGCGTTTTCGAATTGAAAACAAAGTACTCCCAAGTTAATAATGAGTCTCCTGAGTGAATGTTAAGTTGAGATACAAGTTGCTCAAATCGTTGAGTCGGGAAATGAAGGTGCCAAATTGGAAAAGATTCTCGACTGTTCGAAAACTGAGACGTCGAGACCTGCATATAATATAGTTTCCTTAAAATAGATTTGCCCTATATCCGACTGTGCTTTGAGGTTTTCATGGGTTGTTTGTATTTCAGGATACAACGACACACTGTGATCGTCATCAAGTATTGGTGGATCATGACAAACCGAGAAGGTACGATTACTATCACGAGTAATTTTGCTGAGCGAGTACACAGTAGAAAATAAGAGAGTGAGGGGACACAGATGAATGGAGATTAGGGTCTTTGCTATAGCTTTTGGAGCTATCCTTTTGATCAAGATTTAGCGTCCTTATATAGGAGTGTCTCTCCTTTGGCTGTATTAAATGACCGATTAAAAGTCATTTGTTGCTATTACCACTCGGATCGAAGCGTTAATCGATTCACTCGAGAGATTATGACGTTATTAACATCATTTAATAATCAATTATTCACTTGTACAAATAGTAAAAATATTTCATGTGACAAAAAATTAATTGACGTGCTTAGGCAAATTTTGCCTCGAGTGGCCTCGACATTCGATACGCATAGATCATGCTCGCACACAAGATAACATGATTGGTATAAATCTGAACTTTATATTTGCATTCTTACACATCCATGTGAAAGAGAATTTCTCTCTAAGTATTTATTCACATCACACATACATATGCAACACTATAAACCAATCAATTATCTTTAAACTATTAATATAGAACTAAAATTTTCGTACACAATAAGATATTCTCTTTCCACCTCTTTATTTACATTCAAATTTTCAATGCAAACCTCTGTTATAGTCAGTTTACTTGGGAGGACAGATTTAAAAATTGAGGAAAGTTTTCATTCCATTGTTTATTTCATAAGAAAGGATGGATTATCTATCTTTTCACTTGTTTACTTATCATGGAAGCATAGACGAATAGATTTACAAATCCATCTATTGATAGATTTTTGAGTAAATTTTTATCCACCCAAAATTGGATGGAACGAGATTCTTTCTTTCTTCCCATTGTGTCCTCCTCGTCCTGTAAGCACGAGTGTTCCTTCACGGCCACCCCTCCTCACGGAAGCTCACGAGCGCGAACAGTAGGAGCTCTGTTGCTCGCCGGTCGCTCGCGAGCACAGTTGCTAGTTGCTCGCCGACACAAGCATGACCTCTTGCGGGTCTGAGCACAGCCTCTCGCGAGCGGCGCAAGCATGGCCGCTCACTGCTCGAGCGGTGTGGTGCATTGTGGGACGGTGCTCAAATAGTGATAGTGGTCGAAGATGTCGAAACAGTCAAAAATGTCGCGTAGTTGCTAAGAGCTGCCGGCGCAAGCACAACTACTTGTGGCTTGAGGATGCTAGCACATGCCCGCTCACGAGCGGGCTGTTTGCCACGTTGCTTGCCGCTCGAGAGTGCGAGCACGACCTCTTGCCACTCGCCGCTCACGAGTGTGAGCACGGCCGGGCGTGAGCACATCAAGTCGCTCGCCGCTCTCAGGCACGAGCACAGTCGCTCGTCGTTCGCGAGCGTGAGTACAATCGCTAGCTATTCGTGGGCAAGAGCACAGCTGCTCGCCTTCTTCCTCCTTTCTTCCCGACGAATACTTTTGGAGATTAAATTTGATTTTGGATAAAGATTAATTTGTAATAAAATAAAGTTAGTGGGTAGGGATAGAATTTGATGACTTGGTAAATCATGGATAAATAATGTGTAATTATGGATGAGGATAAAATTTAGTGAAAAAAATAAAAAATGTCTAGATTCAATGTATGTGGAGTTGGTGCTTATCCACTAAAGCCTATATGTAACCCTTTAATGAATGAATGCAAGCTGAGTTGTTTAGGGGGTGTTTGGTTTGCATTTTCTAATCTGTTTTTCATTTTCATTTTCTGTAGAAAATGCGGTTTTCTGGAAAACATGTTTGGTTTGCATTTTCCAGCTTCGTTTTCCAAAAAAAAACATAGCGTTTTCTGGAAAACTGGAGAATGAAAAAAAGTCATTTTCCAGAAAACTAAAAATGCGGTTTTCTAAAAAATAAAAATGGAAAATGACACAAACCAAACGCCCCCTTAGTTTTTTCTTATTCTCTCCTTTTCCATCATAGTAAAACTCCTCTATTTTTTCTTCCATTTTACTTCCAACAAAGTGGTATTAGAACTATTGCTAATGGAGGTATGATTCCCTTCCAAGTTCCAACGCTCAAGGTGAGTAGTTATGATAATTGGAGTATCAAGATGAATGCGCTTCTTGGAGCTCACGATGTTTGGGAAGTTATAGAGAAAGGCTACGGCGAGCCAAGTGATGACTTGACGCTATCTCATACTCAAAAAGATAGTCTGAGAGATTTAAGAAAGAGAGATAAGAAGACTCTCTTCCTCATTCATCAAGCTTTAGATGAGGATGGTTTTGAGAAAATCTCAAGTGCCACTTCAACCAAGAAAGTATGGGCAAAACTCCAAATCTCATATCAATGAGAAGAAAAGGTGAAGAAAGTACGACTTCAGACATTAAGTAGTCAATTTCATACTCTTCGTATGAAGGATGACAAGCTGGTGTCTGATTATTTTTCTAGTCTCTACCATTTCCAATCAACTAAAGAGAAATGGCGAGAAATTAACTAGAAGAAATAACTATTATTGAGAAAATTCTTCGATCATTGGATTCAAGATTTAATAGTATTACAACTATCATCGAAGAGACAAAGGATCTATAAGCCATGACGATAGAGCAGCTCCTGGGTGTTGGAGCAATCTATGGTCCGGAGTGACCATGTGTTTTGATGTTTGAGCAAAGGGTTTAAGTTAGGTTCACCTTGTATTTGATATGTGTATGTGAGTGTGCAGGTTTGCAGGATACACATAGACTTAGCTGGACGGCTTTGAGTCCGGTGAAGGATGGCATGAGGAGATGAGCCGTGGGCTTGTATGCATCCGAGGGATCGTGGACAAAGCAGGAATGATGAGCCGAGGGAAGTGCACTTCGAGGCATACGTGAAGGATGGCATGAGGACGAGCCGCGGGTTCGTATGCATCCGAGGGACGAGAGCCAAAGTCGAAGAAGGCTTGAATGTAACAGGTCGAAGCTGCAAAAGAAGAGTCAGCTAAGTCGTGAGGGTCCGAGTGTGAGAGAATTATACTCGGGAAGGGAAACCCTATGTTTAGGGTTTGGGCAGTCGACTGATGCTTGGATCAGTCGACTGATGAAGGCCACATAAAGACCAGTCGACTGATCAGATGATCAGTTGACTGGTGTCGGCTGGAATTCGAACGTTGGGCTATAACGTTCGAATCCGAGGTGGACTAGTCGACTGGTGTTGGCACCAGTCGACTGGTAACGGGTGTTTCAGCCTTGAACTCTATTTAAGAGAGCTCGGTTTGACTGGGTAAAGGTTTACGAAATAAGTTTGGTTAGAGCTTATTAGCAGTCTCCTAGTGCTCAGGTGTTGTCGTGAGTTTGTGGCGAGGTTTCTCCACCCACAAGGAGCGACGTGATCTAGTCGGAGGTCTTTCGGGAAATCATCCACCGACGGATCGGGATCGTCCACCTTACGGACAACCGTGGAGTAGGAGTATCGTCTCCGAACCACGTAAGGTTTGATGTTAGCGTTTGATTGTTTATAGCACGCTAACACGTGTAGGAAGAATCGACGACCAAAGTGGGTGATCGGCTATTCACCCCCTCTAGCCGTACGCATCGATCCCAACAAGTGGTATCAGAGCCGGGGTCGCTTGTCTATGGACTAACCGTCGAGAGAGCAAAAAGCTAGAGGAAATGACGAGTGAAGAACACTTAGGGGACAACATCAACGTTCCATCTCCTTACAACCGAGAGAGTTTCGATTATTGGAGGTTGCAAATAAAGACGTGGTTCAACATGGATTGAGATCTAATGATCGCCATTGAAGAACCATTTGAAGTCTCGAAGGATAAGCATGGGAAGAAGCTCCGATCACGCTATTGGACCGAGGAGCAACAATCATAGTCGAAGGCAAACGATAGGGCAATCTCAATTTTACTTAGTGTTTTGCCTAATGATGTGATTAATAGTGTAGGTGAGTACAAGTGTGCTCATGAGCTATGGAGCAAGGTAATTGCTCTACATGAAAACCCTACACAAGTTCAATTAGTGGAGGAGTCAAAAGAAATGAGCTTAATGACTCAAGAAGAAGAGATGAACCAATCGGATAAAGAGAGAAGCTCAACATACGAGGAGGAAAAAGAAGATGAAGAACAATCTATCTCCTCAAGTGAAGTGTCACAAAATGAAGAAGAAACATCTACTTCATCAAAGGGTGAAGAAGAAGTCTCCATTTCAAGGATTGAGGGGGAGGAGAGACCGTCCTCAATACCGGAGCAAGAAGAAGCTTCCACCTCCACCAAGGCAAAATCAAAGAACCACATAATTTATTTTGGGTGCAATAAAAAGGGACACTACAAGGACAAGTGTCCAAAGGGTAAGAAAAAGGAGGTAAACCCTAAATCCATTTCAATTTCTTCTAAATCTAACATGGGTTGTAGGAATGAGGAAGCCCAAAAGAAAAGGAAGAAAATTAGATGCTTCACGTGTGGTGAGCTAGGACACTACTGTTGGATCGGATTGGTCCGGCTAGAGGGGGGTGAATAGACGGCTAATAAAATAAAAGTAGTGGAAACTCGTCTATTAAAAAAAAACTTGGTTGTAACTTGGTCGTTGCTTCCAAGACGGTTAAAGCTAAAAAAAATCTCCTTGTGGCGGAGAAGCCTTACAACTGAAGATCGCTAGACTTTAGAGAGAATGACAAGAAATGAATTGAATGAATTTGTTTTACCTCTAAATCTCTAAGCCTATTTATAGGTTGAGTGATACGATCTTGACCGTTGATACAAGATTGAGTTTCATCTTGATCGTAGATCTAAGATTAATCTTAGCTGTTGATCGTAGATAAAATTTTATCTCAACCATTGATCGTAGATGAAATTAAAGGATAAATTATTATCCTTTAATTGTTTATCATTAATCCGCTTGAATCGACTAAGCTTCCGGCGTGCGTATAGTCATTCTGATTTGTGCATGCGGTAAACGTCCATCCGCTAAGCTTCTGCTTGAATCGGCTAAGCTTCCGCTTGAAATTGTTTATCATTAATCCTCTTGAATCCGTTTAAATCTTTGACCATCCGAACTGTAGCCATGCACAAAACAATTTTAATAAAAAGAAAGTTTACTTAAAAAAACTTTAATTAAATTGAAACTTTAATTAAAGTTTTAATATAATTAAAACTTTATTATTTTAATTGCAAGTCAGATGTTGACTTGATAAAAGTCAACTTAGTTGACTTTTTGTCAAACCGTCGATTGGGTGATTTCCGGCCAACCGGAGTTAGGTTCACCCGAACCCGACTCTGGCCTTTCGCCCCTCGAACGTGCTTCCGCCAGGCTTCTCGTCCGTCGGACGTCGCGCACGTCCTTCTTGGTCCACCGGCGTACTCTTCCGCAACTTCCGCGTCCCTCAGATTGCACCGAGCCCGTCGGCTCACTTCCCCGCGCAATCCTTCTCGTCCGCTGCGTCTTACGCTCGACTTCCTCCGTACCTAAGTTCCTGCACACTTAGCAGAGGGATTAAAACCAATAGGACCTAACCTAACTTGGTTGATCACATCAAAACCAACCGGGGCACCAACAATCTCCCTCTTTTTGATGTGCATCAACCAAAGTTTAGTTAGGGATAAACAACAAACAATAATAATATTGTAACAGAATTAAGCATAAAAATTTTTTTTGCAATCATGTACATAACCTCCCCCGAACATAAACTACTCTCCCCTTAACTTAATACTATTCCTCCCCCTTTGATCACATAAAAAAAAATGGGGAAATATAATTAGCGAAGAAAAAAAATTTTAAGTGTGATAACAGATATTCTAAGTAAAAAGAATCGCATTACCACAAATTTTTCAAATTTAAAATGACATATTTTTTTCCGAAGTTAATTCCAATTTTTTTTTATATCGAAAAAATAGATTTCAATAAACGATTCAAAAAAAATCGAAAAATACTTCGAATTTTTTTTAAAATTATAATGAGTTTTTCCGCTATATCTGAATAATGAAAAGTTAGATCAATAAAAATAAATTATTTATCTATTTTTTAAAAAAATTAATTTCAAATTTTGACCGAAAATATTTGAAAAATATTAACATAACTTTTGTAAAAGAATTCTGCAAAAAAAACTTATCAGTTTAAAATAAATTTTGGAACCCAGAATAAATTTTCATCTACGGGGTTAATCAAAAACTTTGGAGAAATATAATTTCTAGGAATTTTCCTAATCTGGCCCTTATGATTTTTAATATACCAATTCAGATTTTCAGGATAAAAATTCTTTTTAATTCTTAAGCATGCAATATCATTTTCTAATTTCTCCACTAGATTCTTCAAATTTTCATTTTCTGTTTTTAAATGGTCGGATAGAACAGATGAGCATACAGTGCCAAATCTCTCTTTTAACTTAGAGTTTTCTATCTCCAATTTATTCATCGACTTAAGCATGGATTTTATTACCGAGTAGATTCGAGCAGGTGGAAGTAGACATACCTCACTTACCGGGTCAGTTTCGAAGTTAGGATATTTCTCTTCATTGCTGCTTTCTCCCGAGGTGCTTTCTTCATCTTCGTCCTGGTGGCTTGCCATCAGTGCAAGTCCGACGAACTCTCCGTCTTCCGATTCATCTGACGAGGTCTCGTCCCAGGTGGCTTTTAGTGCCTTTTTCTTCTTTGGCTGGTTCTTTAGTTTAGGGCACTGATCTTTTAGGTGTCCCTTCTCATTGCAGTTGTAGCATCGGACCGTTCGTTTTTTCTTTCTCTGCACCCTTTTTGAGCGGTTAGTATTAATGAATTTACATAATTTTCTTACCGCTAGTGCTGTTTCTTCATCATCCGCTGAAAATTCTTCGTCGAGTTGGATCTTCCTTGTGTTTAGCGCAATGTTGTCAGCTTTCCTGTTCTTTTCTACAAACCGAGATTCGTGAAGTTCCAAAGTAGAAAATAACTGTTCTAAAGTACTTATTTCTAGAATTTTTGAAATATAATACGCATCGATTACTGAGGTCCATTCCAGGGTTCTCGGAAACGCGTTTAGAGCGTACCTTTGAGCATCGCGGTTAGTTACCTTTTCTCCGAGATTTTCGAGGCTTGTGATTAGTTCTTTTACCTTTGCATGCAATCTCACAACAGATTCTCCGTCTTCCATCCGTAGATTGGTCAGTCGGCTTCGAAGAACATCTCGTCGCACAAGTTTTGCTTCCGAGGTTCCTTCGTGCAGTTCCAAGAACTTTTCCCAAAGTTCCTTCGCCGATTCGTACTTACCGATCCGGTTCACATCTTGCTCTGGAAGGACGGTCAGCAGATGAAATTCTGCCTTTCTGTTTGCTACAGCATCAACTTGTTCCTTCTTGTTCCAAGAATCAGGATCCTTGATCTTTCCTTCATTGTCTTTGGGAGCTGCATAGCCATTTTTCATAATAATTAATAATTCATAATCCGTAGTAAAAAATACCTGCATCTTCCGTTTCCATGCCGCGAACTCCCCCTCAAACTTAGGCGGGTATATCGCTGGTCCAACCATCTTAAAATTTACTGCAGTTGGCGGTTAGTCCTTCTGCGGCGGCCTGGCTCTGATACCACTTGTTGGATCAGATTGGTCCGACTAGAGGGGGGTGAATAGACGGCTAATAAAATAAAAGTGGTGGAAACTCGTCTATTAAAAAAAACTTGGTTGCAACTTGGTCATTGCTTCCAAGACGGTTAAAGCTAAAAAAAATCTCCTTGTGGCGGAGAAGCCTTACAACTGAAGATCGCTAGACTTTAGAGAGAATTACAAGAAATGAATTGAATGAATTTGTTTTACCTCTAAATCTCTAAGCCTATTTATAGGTTGAGTGATACGATCTTGACCATTGATACAAGATTTAGTTTCATCTTGATCGTAGATCTAAGATTAATCTTAGCTGTTGATCGTAGATAAAATTTTATCTCAACCATTGATCGTAGATGAAATTAAAGGATAAATTATTATCGTTTAATTGTTTATCATTAATCCGCTTGAATCGACTAAGCTTCCGGCGTACGTACAGTCATTCTGATTTGTGCATGCGGTAAATGTCCATCCGCTAAGCTTCCGCTTGAATCGGCTAAGCTTCCACTTGAAATTGTTTATCATTAATCCTCTTGAATCCGTTTAAATCTTTGACCATCTGAACTGTAGCCATGCACAAAACAATTTTAATAAAAAGAAAGTTTACTTAAAAAAACTTTAATTAAATTGAAACTTTAATTAAAGTTTTAATATAATTAAAACTTTATTATTTTAATTGCAAGTCAGATGTTGACTTGATAAAAGTCAACTTAGTTGACTTTTTGTCAAACTGTTGATTGGGTGATTTCCGGCCAACCGGAGTTAGGTTCACCTGAACCCGACTCTGGCCTTTTGCCCCTCGAACGTGCTTCCGCCAGGCTTCTCGTCGTCGGACGTCGCGCACGTCCTTCTTGGTCCACCCGCATACTCTTCCGCAACTTCCGCGTCCCTCAAATTGCACCGAGCCCGTCGGCTCACTTCCCCGCGCAATCCTTCTCGTCCGCTGCGTCTTACGCTCGACTTCCTGCGTACCTAAGTTCCTGCACACTTAGCAGAGGGATTAAAACCAACAGGATCTAACCTAACTTGGTTGATCACATCAAAACCAACCGGGGCACCAACAACTACCACACCAAATGCTCAAGAAAAGAAGAATTCAAGAAATTAGAGCATTTGAGAAAATGGGAGAGGAAGGAGAAGAAGAAAAGCTCACATCAAGGGGGAACTACAAGGGTAAGGGAGGTAATCCCTAACTTTAAGTATAATTCAAATTCCTCTATGCATGTTAGAAATAATGGAAATTATTTACTTATGTATAATTTTGGATTTAAATATCATGATAGGAGTAGGGTTAATATTGTAGATCAAAATCCTACGAAAACCATATATCATGATAAGTCCAAGACCATTAGACCTAAGGATCAATGCATTAATCCCAAGAAGGGGAGACACATGCCTAGAATGAGTAGGTCTAGGAATGTCCAAAGTGGACATGTTGACTCTAAGTTTAAGAACCAGAAAGGGAAAATCAAGCTTTAAAGGCAAAGCTTGATAAATTAGAGAAACCCTAGATAGATTCACTATTGGATCTAAGGGTTTAGGTATGGTGTTGGGTGGTCAAAAATCCAACAATGATTGATCGGGTTTAGGACACCGATCTAAGTTCTCCGATGCCAATGAAAAGAAATATGCTAGGGTAGCATATAACTATGGCAAGGAGGAAAATTCCAAGAATGGCAAGGGAGTATCATTTAAGGGTAAAAAGATCTTAACTAAGGACAAGTTATCCAAAGTTAAAGGGAAGAAGTGCTTAATCAAGGACAAGATGTCCAAAGTTAAGAAAGTTAAGGTTGTAGGCCAAGAGTCACCGGAGGTACACCGGTGTGACCTAGTGTTTGTTGAGTCACCTAGGGAGGTGGCTAAGGCTAAGACCTCAAGGGAGAGCTCTAGGAGTCAAGTTGGGACCCATGATCTATGGATCTCAGGAGGATTTCTCCCAGAAGTCTAGATGGGTCATGGAGTGTGCCAAAGGAGTTGGAGACGAATTTGAGTCTCAATTCTAAGATTTTGACACATTGGGTGCGTGCTTCATGCATGAAAATTGGTTCTTGATGTATTGATGCCATAAAAAACAATGCTAGAAATACATTGTGGGTTGGTATGGGTAGATATATCAAGAGGAAGCCAAAATTAGGACTTCAGGTCAAGGTTCAATTGAACCATTTAGCTAGTTTTGGATTTTGTGTCAATCTTGAGATTGGTGATAGATATATTTTTGAATGTATTTTTCCCAAGTAGACACGGGCACCACAAATCTCTCCATAAAATTTAAGAATTTTTGGAGAATTGTATAATTTTCTGGTGCATTTCTGAAATTGAGTCAGAAATGCTGAAATGACTGAAATCTGGGTATCAGTCGACTGGTCCAGGGGGCAGTCGATTGATAATTTTGTGAATTGGGGTTTCGACAAGGCCAGTCGATTGATAACTGTCGCAGTCGACTGATATGTTGGTGCTTGGATGGCTATAGAGGGGGGGTGAATGTAGCCAGACACAGAAATTTGAACTTTGAAGTTCTCTGCACTTGAAGGTTAGCAGCGGAAGCAACAAACAGAGGCAGAAAACAAAATAAACAGAAAATAGAAACTACCAGCAACCTAAAGACGCTAACACGGAGGATTTACAAGGTTCGGGGATAACTTGCCCCTACTCCTTGGTGTGCCCGTGAAGTGAGCGATCCCTTGATCGTCGGTAGATTAAGCCCCGGGAAATCCGGATAGAATAACACCTCCTTCTTGGTGGAGAAACCTCTCCACAGCAGTCTCAATAGAATGATGGAAAATAAAACACATAGACACATGAAGGCTTACAGAGCACAAGCAAGCGAAGAAGAACGAGCACAATTCACAACACAGCACAACCTTGGCAAGAGTCTTCACTCAACTCTTCCTTCTCACGGTGTTTGCTTGCTGATCGCCTCGCAAAATTCTCCGCCTCTTCTAAGTGCTCAAGTTGCAGAAGATTCAAAACAATTGAGTATGCAAGTGCTAGCTGAATGATCGAGTCTTGGAGAAGTTTTCTTCTCCACTTCGCAAGTCTTCTTTTAAGCATCTGGCTTTTGCAGCTCACCAGCCTCTGCAGCTCACAGCGTCTCTGCAGCTCACAGGAGCGTTTGAAGCTCACAGGCATCTGAAGCAACCTCCGCCACCAACCCACTGACCTCCTCTGGACTCCACTGAACACTCTTCAGCCAAGCCTCAGGTCAGTCGTCAGCCTCGCCAGTCGGTTGCCAGCCTGCGCCAGAAACCGTTGTATCCTGCGAAAGGAAAACAGCCAAAACTGACGTAGCAAAAGACTCCGGTTGACCCTCCTTGAGTAATCCCTGCATTACCTGCACACTTAGCAGATGTTTAGCACAGCAAATCAACGGAGAATCAAATATCAGAAGATTCAGAGTAGATATCAGTAGTATTCAGAAGGGAATCAGAGCGTCTGACAGTGTTTTCAAATTAAAGTTCTCACGCACTGATCGGTCACCAGACCGATCAGGGAAAGCCCTGAACGATCAGGCTCCTACCTGATCGGTCCAAAGTGAGATTAGAGGGATCGCGAACTGAACCTGATCGGTCACACTGACCGATCACAGATCAGGGATCGGTCACCAGACGATCCAGCAGTGTGCTTGCCACAACCCGCAGGAACCACACGCTTGATCGGTCACTTGACTGATCAGGTTGTGCCCTGATCGGTCTGGTGACCGATCAGGTCACTCCCTACCCGATCAGGAGCCATCCTGATCGGTCAGGATGAGGAATGATCGATATTTGATCGGTCAGAGGGACCGATCAGGGTTTCTCACATAAACCTACTGTCCCTTCTCTAATCGTTCACCAGAACGATCAGAAGCCAAATAGAAACCTTTCTGTTCTCTCCCTGATCGTTCACCAGAACGATCAGACTTCTCTGGATCGGTCACCAGACCGATCCACAACAGGGAGTTCGTGCCAACTCCCTGATCGGTCTCCAGACCGATCCAATTTCGACCAAATCACCCCTAAGTCCAGACAACAGGCTCCCTAGCCTTCTCTGACTCATTCTGGTCCCAGAGAACGAGCTCACGTGCCCTCTCCGACCAGTACACTCAATGCCCGGTCCCCTGGACCAAGACTTCGTGCCCAGCTTCACTCACCGGGACTTCATTCAACCTAGCTTCCCTCGCTAGGACCTAGCTTCACTCACCAGGGTTTCAGTCACCTAGCTTCACTCGCTAGGACCCAGCTTCACTCACCGGGATTTCAGTCACCTGGCTTCACTCACCGGGGTTTCCTTCACCTGGCTTCACTCACCAGGACCCGGCTTCACTCACCGGGATTTCCTTCACCTGACTTCACTCACCAGGACCCGACTTCACTCACCGAGATTTCAGTCACCTGGCTTTACTCACCAGGACCCGGCTTCACTCACCGGGATTTCAGGAACCCAGCTTCACTCATCGGGAGTCATGCCTGAAGGATCGTCTAAGGCGTGCAGAGGGGGGTGAATGCACTTTTCGAATCGTTTCGATCTCTACAGAATTGTTAGCGCAGCGGAAATAATATGTAAAGGAAAATGATACAATGCTAACAAAAGTATTTTACTTGGTATCCACCCAGATGGGTGACTAATCCAAGGATCCATGCCGCGAGCACAACTTTCACTATGAAAATCTCCTTCAGGTGGAGAAACCTTTACAACGGCGATCTTCCTCTTTACAGAATGAAGTAAATTGAGTGAGAGGAAGCAAGAACACTTTTCAGTTGGGCAGCACCTCGTTACTGTACGGAACCGTACCGTACACGTGCAAAAAGGTACTCCTTTTATAGGTGAAAAGGACAGACTCGCAGTCTGTCCAGCCCCGCACCAGTCAACTGCCCCAAGGGCAGTCGACTGGCCCAGCATTAATTGCTGGCCAACGGCTAGCCAACAACTAGCCAACGGCTAGTTTCAGGGTATACCAGTCGATTGCCCCAAGGCCAGTCGACTGGTCCGAGGCCGCAAACTTTCTGTGGGTTTTGGCAGTCGACTGCCTCCAGGCCAATCGATTGCCCTGCCTCCCAGCTTAGTTCCAGCCACTCCGGACCTTCTCCTTCGCGTGTGCCTTCAGGTCTGCTCCCTTGGCTCACCCCTTGAAGTCCTCTTCCTCTGGTTGTCGTCCCTCGGATGCGCACGCAAGCATTCCCTTGGCTTGCCTCCATGCCACCCTTCACGTGTGCCCTTGAAGTCCACTTCCCGGCTTGCCCTTGGAGCTCTCCTCCCTCGGCTCTCGTCCCTCGGATATGTCCACCATATGTGATTCTCCAAGTCCTGCAAACTCAATCACACACATCAAATACAACATAACACTCTAACCTTAAACTTATTCGCCCATACATCAAAACCATGATCTTCCAATCATTTAAGGGCTGATTGCCTCAACAATGCCCAGTCCCCGACCAGGACTTAAACCAGACTCATCTTATTAACCTAAACTTAAATCGGTGTCAACACCAAAACAACAATTAGGGTCAGACTGCATCAACATGATACGGGCTGAAACTGTTTTTCAACAGTCGAAAATGGTCCTAATGATGTAAAACAAGGGTATAATCTTATAGGGGGTTAATACACTTTGTTTATGATCATTAAAGGTTAAAGGATCCAATAAAAGGAAGATTGTTGGAGTCCTTTTGATGTATAGCAAAGGGGGAGAAGTGTTAGGTTTAAGTGGGAAACCAAACACGTCTTTGCATGAAATCCTAAGTTAAGGGAGAGCTTAGGTAAATTGGGAGCATTGTTGCTCATTTATTGGCAAAGGAGGAATCTTGGAGAGATTCTTAAAAAGCCTTTGTAAGTCCAATGTAGGGGAGCCTTGGAGTGGTTCTTAAAAAACCCATTTTTGGAAAAATCCTGACTCTTGGGAGTTTAGGTGTGGGGATGTCTTGTGATAGGTTCCATGCATGTTTGCATTGCATATGCATTGATGGTATAAGTCCAAGGTGAAGTCTTGGCAACGTAAGTCCAAATGTTTATTTATCATTGTATTTGCTATTTGTTTTCCCTAACTTAAACGGATTGCCAAACATCAGAAAGGGAGAGATTGTTGGAGCAATCTATGGTCCAGAGTGACCATGTGTTTTGATGTTTGGGCAAAGAGTTTAAGTTAGGTTCACCCTTGTATTTGATATGTATATGTGAGTGTGCAGGTTTGTAGGATACACATAGACTTAGCTGGATGGTTTCGGGTCTGGTGAATGATGGCATGAGGAGATGAGCCGTGGGCTTGTATGCATCTGAGGGACCATGGACAAAGCAAGAACGATGAGCCGAGGGAAGCGCACTTCGAGGCATACGCGAAGGATGACATGAGGATGAGAGCCAAAGTCGAAGAAGACTTGAAGGCAACAGGTCGAAGCTGCAAAAGAAGAGTAAGTTGAGTCATGAGGGTCCGAGTGTGAGAGAATTGTACTCGGGAAGGAAAATCCTAGGTTTAAGGTTTGGGCAGTCGACTGATGCTTGGATCAGTCGACTGATGAAGGTCACAGAAAGATCAGTCGACTGATTAGATGATCAGTCGACTGGTGTTGGTTGGAATTCGAACGTTGGACTGTAACGTTTGAATCTGAGGTGGACCAGTCGACTGGTGTTAGCACCAGTCGACTGGTAACGGGTGTTTCAGCCTTGAGCTCTATTTAAGAGAGCTCGGTTTGGCTAGGCAAAGGTTGACGAAATAAGCTTGGTTAGAGTTTATTATTAGTCTCCTAGTACTCAGGTGTTGTCGTGAGTTTGTGGCGAGGTTTCTCCACCCACAAGGAGCGACGTGAGCTAGCCGGAGGTCTTCCGAGGAATCATCCACCGACGGATAGAGATCGTTCACCTCACGGACAGCCGTGGAGTAGGAGTATCATCTCCGAACCACGTAAATGTTTGGTGTTAGCGTTTATTTGTTTATATTGTTTATAGTTCCACTTGCGCACGCTAACACGTGTAGGAAGAATCAGAGACCAAAGTGGGTGATCGGCTATTCGCACCCCTCTAGCCGTACGCATCGATCCCAACACTGGGTTCACTACAAGCCCATGAAGAAAAGATAAAGATAAATGAAGAAATTTCTCAACAACTTCTTAAGACCGCTCTTTAGCCAGTTCTTAAGAAAGATGAAAGCTTCTCCAAGAATAGAAGCCAACGTAGAAGAGGTCGTGGATATGAATGAAAGCTTCTCCAAGAATAGAAGCCAACGTGGAAGAGGTTGTGGATATGAACGAGGCCACGCTTATGAACAAGAATGTGTTCCGAACAACAACAATGAAAGAGGAGAACATTCAACAAGTGGACGTGGAAGAGGGTACACAAACTCGAGGTATAATAAATCTCAAGTTAAGTGCTACAATTGTGATAAATTTAGGCATTACGCTAAAGAATGTAGATCGCCCAAGAATAAAGTGTATGCAAAAGCAAACTACATACATGAAAGAAAAGAAGAAGATGACACTCTATTGCTAGAATACAAAGATGATGAAAGAGGCGAAGATATAATGCGGTATCTCGATATTGGTGCAAGCAATCACATGTGCAGAGAAAGAAGTCTGTTCATAAAACATGATGAATCAGGTGGTGGTCGTCGTGGTGGCTATATCGGCTGAGGCAGCTATAGACATAATGAATCCAGAGGTGACTTTGAACGCCTTCCATAAAGGTTGTATGAGCCACAATCGAAGAAGTCAAAAGTTATTGATTCTTTGTCATCAAAGATGAGCAATGCCAATGCCAAAATTGTGGAGGAAAGTGACGATGAGGACGAAGATTCTGATGAATGTTCAGATCATGAGCTTTCAAAACAAAAACAAGCAAAAAAGTCAACTCAAGTACCCAAAGAGAGCAATAGCACAGATTCATCCAAGGAATCTTCTATCGAGGAAAGTGAAGATGAGAAGTCACCTAAGACTTCAAAAAAAGATTTGGATGTAAAGATGAAGGATGCTAATATGGCTAGTGTTGAGAAACTAACTGCCACAAAGTCTGAAAAGAAAATGAATCAGATGCCTAGATTTAGGACACTATTTATTGGTAATTTATCTTTTCATGTTGGATAGGACGATGTGGTTGAATTCGTCAAGGAGGCAAGAGAAGTTGTTGAAATGTATCTGTTTGCTATAAAGGAGAGTAAGGACAAGGAGACTATTGTTAATGCGACTGAAGAAAAGGAAGAAGACAAGGAGATGATTTCAAAAGAATATGAGAAGATGGAGCACCAGGCAGAGGAACAAGAAGCAGAGGTGAGGAAGGAGTTTGAGATGCTTTTGTTCGAACTTGAGCAGAAAAAAGGTTAACATTCAATTCTTGGAAGCCGAGAAGGCCGTCTTGGCAGTGAATGTTAGTTCATTGGAGGAAGCTCTAAGATATGCTAGTGACAAATTACAATTAGTTTTGAAACAGAAAAGTGAGATAAAAAAAGATTTGAAGACTGCAATCTTGGAGAATGATGTATGCAAAAGGAAATTTGAAGTGGTATCTTTGAAACTTGAAACAATTCCGAAGAAGGACTTGTAGTCTATGCAACTACGATTAATGGAAAAGGTAGTTGATCATATATTTGTTAAATTGGGTTCGGACAAGGATGTTTGGCAAAAGAAAGAAACATCGATACACATTATCACCACTTCAGAGAATACGTTATAAGAAAAGAGATGTAAGTGGAATACACAAAATCTCAAGATCAAGTTGATGATATCTTTATCAAATCATTTAAATTTGAAGACTTCATCAAGATGCGGAATCTATTTGGAGTTGCAAAATCAAGTTTAAGAGGAGATGTTGGAGATTAAATTTGATTTTGGATAAAGATTAATTTGTAGATAAAATAAAGTTAGTGGATATGGATAGAATTTGATGACTTGGTAAATCATAGATAATTATGGATGAGGATAAAATTTAGTGGAAAAATAAAAAATGTCTAGATTTAATGTATGTGGAGTTAGTGTTTATCCATTAAAACCTATAAATATGTGGCCCTTTAATGAATGAATGCAAGTTGATTAAAACCACATTTTATTTTCCATTTTCTATTTTTATTTTTCAGAAAGTCGTATTTTCTCATTTTCTGAAAAATAATTTTTTTCATTCTCTAGTTTTTCAGAAAACACTATATCTTTTTCTGGAAAACAAGACTAAAAATGTAAATCAAACACGTTTTTCAGAAAATCGCATTTTCTACAGAAAATGAAAATAAAAATGGAAAACAAGCCTACCAAACGCTCCTACGATTTTCTAGAAAATAAAAATAAAAAATGGAGCAAACCAAAATCCCCCTTAATTTTTTCTTATTCTCTCCTCTTCGACCCGAATAAAATTCCTCTTTTATTTTTTTTTCATTTTTCTTCGAATATTTCATTCTTCCTCCTTTCTTCTCGGCGAATTCTTTCTCTTCCATAGGACATTATTTTCTTTTCAGTTCTCTTCCCTAAGGATATTTTTCTGCAATTGATTCCATTTCTTCGTTTTCATCCACCTGTCGGAGTAAAAAGAGCATTAGTGTCGGAAATCATGTTCTGTGTTAATTGATTGAACCAGCTCATCCGCCCCCTTTAACCTCCGGAATGTCACTCCGGCCATCACTTTCTTTCCTCCCCCACCATATAAATATAAAGGCAAATAAAAGGACACTTATGAACAGACACACACCATCTACGCCGAAATTTGCTGGCCCCAAACCATCTACCACTCCAAATTCTTATCCCCTTCCGATCAATTCACTCTCCTTCCATAAATCGGTCTGTCTCAAATTCTTCTTACGAGTGAGTTCATGCACTGTTGTTGTGATTCAGCGACTGGCTAGCCTATCCAGTACCTTGTAATTGACCATCATTTTATGCATGGATAGTGTGGAGATGGACCATACGCTGCAGGAGCAGGAATTACATGGCCTGTTCTCGTGTTGGGGCAAGGTTCGACTGCCCTCTCTCTGGCAGAGTCTGCGGCGCCGCTGCCGTATCCGCTGCCGCCGTGACCGGTTGGGCGTCCGACGAGGCAGCTTCGGGTATGACCCACTGAGTTATGCCCGGAATTTCGACGAAGGCTGCCGGGAGGACGACGAGGAGGAGTTTGACCGCTGCGTTTTCCCGTCGAGGTTTCCTGCCCTTCACCCGCCGCAGGCGCTGCCAACGAACGGAAGTTCAGCTCGTGGTTAATCGTAGATACAACAACTTGTGCTTGATGCACAATCTCCAGCGTTTGATTGCAACATGAATCTGAGAGATGAATTCTATCAAACTCAAAATGCTTATTGTTATATGTTCGAACTGTGATATCAAAAATCAAATTAGAACATACTTATACCTTTTGTTGGTGTTGTAATTGTCCTCCTCATGTGTTCTGTAAGAATGATCATGTTCATTTCCACTAATTTATAGTAACTAAGAGACAAAACTTACCGGACGCTTAATTAAAATTTTGATTAATATTTGTGGATTTGAGATGTGTTTGTCAAGTAATGGCAGATAGTCTAAGCAATTGTTCCTATGCAATTGATCAAAGCAAGGCAAGCTAGACATGTAATGTTTACAGATGATCTAAAACCTTACTATCAGTTCGTTTTTATAAAACTGGCCTTTCAGATGATCTAAAACCTTACTGAATTCCTACATTCGTCTAATGATAAAAAAAAGTGGAAGAAATGTAAAGTTTCTCGATGCATCATGCAGTTTGTGACAAGTTCAGTGTGGACAAGTAAAAAGGGGAATATGCTGCTATTTTCACCGTAGTAAATGCTAAATGTTGCAGAAGTTGTGGAGAAAAACCACATCGTCTCCAATGTACAACAAGCCCATTCCTGTTCAAAACTCGGGCTCCATCTGAGAGAGGGTTTCATGCTCTTCTGCTACTCTTACACTATCTCACATTAGTCTACGACCACATTAGCAAACGAGAACAGTTAAAGACGTTTTTTTGAATGAGAAAATGGTTCTTTTCAAAACTGGGAGATGCATCTGCGATGGCAAGCGGCGGCCGGCCGCGAGCGGCACGGCTTCGTCTCCTCCTTCCACAACCTCGCAATGTCCGACGCCGCACGCACCGCGTCCGAGGACGCTCCGGCGAGGCCTCTCCTTGTGAATCCCACCGCGTAGAGCCCGTTCTCCCCCTTCCACCCGTCCGGAAATGAAGTCTTTGGAAACCCGTCCTTGGAGAAGAAATCACATCCCTGCAACCATCCATTAATCACTGTTTAGTTATATTAATCACCGGTAGAGAGAAAGAATTCGAGCTGGTCGTTTTCTGTACCTGAAGCCACTGGGGGACATTGCTGCGGTATCCGGTGGCCAAGACGACGGAGTCGATGTCGAGCACCTGGCCGTCAACGAGCTCCACTCGTCCCAGCGAGAACCGCTTGATGCCGGGTACAACCTTGACGTCGCCGGATTTTATCTTGCCGAGGGCGCCAGTGTCCAGAACAGGGGTCTGCCCCTCCCTGTTTTTGAGCTCCAGGGGACCCGTCAATGGCCGCCTCAGGCCATATTTTGCGATGTCGCCCAGCACCAGCCACGCCAACAGCAGCAGGATCTTGTCCACCAGCCACAGAGGAAGCCACTTCATCAGCAGCACCGCCAGCTCGAACGTTGATTTCCCCATCACCTCCCTCGGCAGCACATGAACCTTGAACCAATCGAGAGCAATCTTTCATCAGCGACATGCTATAAAATTGGTAAAGACGTCGTTTTTAGCGATGAAGATGAAGGTTACTCACCGAGTCGCGCACCACCATGGCCGGGAACGCGTTGTGGTCGCAGAGGTCGAGGGCGAGCTCCATGCCGGAGTTACCGCATCCGACGACGAGCACGCGCTTCCCGCGGTAGGACTCGCCGGACTTGTAGTTGCCGGCGTGCGTCACTTCGCCGCCAAATTCCCCGAGCCCCTCCAGCTCGGGAACTACCATCTCAGCGTTCTCGCCGGTGGCCACCACCAGCCAGCGGCAAATGTACTCGACCTCGAGGTTCCGGTTGCGAGCCTCGGCGCCAGCGCCAGTCGTCCTCACCCGCCACAGGCCGCTGGTCTCGTCGAACCGGGCCGACTGAACGGCCTGGTTGAACCGGGGGTTGATCTCGAAGCTCCTTGCGTATTCTTCCAGGTATTCGACGAATTGCCTCTTAGAAGGGTACTCCGGGTAGTCCTCCGGGAACGGCATCCTCGGAAGCTGGCAGAATCGCTTGGGAAGGTGGAGCTTCAGGCGGTCGTAGGCGCGCCTCTGCCACAGCGAGGCGATGCAATCGGCACGCTCGAGGACCACGTACGGCACCCCGTGCTCCTTGAGTCCCGCCGCCAGCGCCAACCCGGACGGCCCGGCTCCGACGATCACCGGCCCGGTCACCAACACGCACCTCCGAGAGAAGTCAATTCGATCCATCATACTCGCCATTATTCGCAGGAACAGAAATGCAGCACTGGATGCTTATCGTGCAGTGGGGAAGGATGAAAGGAGTGGAGCTGTTTAAATAGGTGATGGGCAGGTCGCCCATGGAGTCTGGGAGCTGCATGTGAATTGAACTGCGGCCGCCCGACTTGTTTAAAACTTCGGGAGCAGTTTATGTGTTCTAAAATATTGATCAGGCAAGTTTTAATTTCAAAAATCTTAAGGAGAAAACTTCAAGCATCATCCTGCTGGAAGATAACAACCACCCGCAGTAACTGCCTGTTCTTAAAACTGTTGATTGAATCTCGACAGAGGACTTGATTCTCTGTGCTTGCAAATTGTTAGATGAATCACAGATCGCTGGAAAATTTGACCGAGTTTGTTTTAGGACTGGTTATAATCTTGATATGGACCAAGATATTTGCTCAACATTCTCAAATTTTGATCGAGATCTTCCATTGATGAATGATTAGTTAGCTCTTCTCTCATGAAATGATCAATGGAAGAACTTAGCGATCGAGGATCACTAGCAACCGAGTGAGAGTTTCTTGCCGATTTCCAAGAAGTGCATTGCCTGCTCTTGTTGTGGTATATGCTATATTTTTAATCAGATCAAAGAAAGACAGATCAAAAGGGGGAAGGAGAGTCAAAGATTAATCAAAAGAGTGCTTTCGATACCACAGAACTAATACCCACTAACTTATATTCCGAATTAAATACTCTATTCTAGTTGATGATTGGAGATATATATCTATGTCTATGCTCCATAAGATTTCTCTGGGATGGTAGGTCACCTTTAATATTTGCATTTACGTCAATAATTAAAGGCACTGAGCTGGCACAGTTTCTTTAGATGCGATTTAACAACCGAATCGCCGAATCCTAATAGAAGGGATTAGTTTAACGAAAGAAGATGCGAGAGGGAAGAATGAATAAAGCCAGAGAACGAAGTGCCAAATCTGAACTGAACTTAATAAATTCGGCATTTTACTGAACTGCTAGATCGGGCAGATTTAGAAATTTCTCATTTTGCACACTTAATTTTTATAATGAGCAATGATACACAGCGAGAATTTTCAACGAAAAATCAATGGGAATGACGTGATATTTTTTGTGTACACATTCGATTGTCGCTTGGACACCGACGGCAGCCTCCGGCCGTCCCCCCGAACCAAATTATACCCTGGGGGCACAGTGAACCCGTCGAAGATCGTTATAATTGAAGTGTCATGTCATTTTCATTGGGTTTCTCGTTGAAAGTTTTCAATGCATATCATTTTTTTTTTCAAAATTTATTTTATCTATTCAAAAATTTACTATTCTTAATATACACTATAAAATTTAAATATGAGAGCACGAATATATTAAAGAGACTTTCAAGAACATGTTCATTTTGATTTGAACTGATTTAGAGGAGTTTTTTAAGTTCATCAGTCAATTTTAGATAAAATTGAATGATAGACCTATATTATTCAAAAATTTAAAAGTTTGATATATTTTGAACTTGGACTGTTCTACGAATTTATTGATGGTGTTGATTAATGAATATCATTGTTCTATATATTATAATGAACTTGTGATATTTTATTAAGCTTTTACAAGTTTAAAAAATTCACTACTCTTAATTTAAGATATCAAATTGAGATATGAGAGAATAAATATATTAAGGAGATTTTTAAGAGTATATTGATTTTGATTTGGAGTGATTCGAAATTCTTCAGGTCATCAGTCAATTTCGAATAAAATTAGAATGAACCTATACCATTCGAAAATTTAAAATTTGATATGTTTTTCAAATGAAGGGAGTTTAGGAACCCATTGATGATGTTGATTAGTGATCATTATCTTAAGCCTAACAATGAGCTTGCAATAAATTTTATCAAAGTTTTATAAGTTTAAAAATTCATTGTTTTCAATTTACATTTTCAAATTTAGAATTAAGGGCATAGATACATTAAGGAGATTTTCAATAGTATATTAGTTTTGTTTTATCCATGCATAAATTGAGAATAATAAATTTTTTAATGGACAGAGTAAAAATTAAAAAGAAAAAAATAGAAATTTTTGCGAGCTAGGAAAGGAGGAGGGGTATAACGGAAATGTGCCATGTGATTTTGATATTATAAAAGTTAGATATATAAAATGAAAATTCTCAAAATTTATATGCACTGTTCTGCAAAATGCCTTAATAACTTAGTGGCTCGGACACCAATTCTTTGTCAATAACGAGAGCCAAGTGATCCATATTATTGTATGAATCTAACCCTTTATTCGTTCATGACATTGACCAAGTTGAAATATGCTTTGTGCTTGCATGTGGATCGGCATATGCATGAAAAATTGTAATATAATTAGTTATCTCACCTTCAAAATCATGTTATTTGTCACATGGCATGAGGCCATTGGAGAATCAAGATGCCTTAATAATTAGCATAGATGCATTGGCTCATCCTAAATTACAATATTTCAACTACTAACGGTCAGGTTCCTCTTCTGTGCGGTAGGTATTCAACTGTCTAATTTAATTACATGTGGAACAATCATTATTGTCACTATTAGCCTCACTGATTCTGATTTATATATTAACTGAGAAATGATCAGTCAAGAACACTTTGATCGTTTCAGTAAAAGAACATGCATGAGTTAGACTGATGCGGTTAATAAGTTAATAACTGAACTAATTGAATTAGGACTGATTAATCAGTTAAGTAATGAACAAGGTGCCCTTCTGTGTAAAATTAATTAACCTACTTCCAAGATGAACCACATGGTGAGAGGATATATATAAAAAAATGGCATTGGGAAGAGGAGAGCACATTGCATCAATTTTGATGTGTTTCCTTTACTTTGCACGCTTGTTTGTATCGTGTTTCATACAGATACAAAGATGGCATGGACAAATTATATGAATATCTAGGGCAGAGTTCTTTGTAAATTATGTAGGGCTTGTAGTTCTTCAAGAAATGGGTTCATGCTCCTCTTGCCATAAGTGATTTGAAGATATTATATTAGTTTTGATCTTTAGTGATGTGAACTTTAGCTAGGGGTTAGTTTCATTCATTGAACACAACTATGTGCTAGTTATTTGTGGTGTCAAATTTTCTATTTTATTATTATTTTTCTTAACGGTTCCGGAAGTGAATGACGGAGATGACGAACCACCAAAGCACAGCCCGAGATGACGACGAGGAGGAGAGGACACTGGCGCCTGTGAAATTAACACGAGCGTAAAGGGAATGCACCGGAAGGAAGTTCCAGTGGATCCCTCTCCGACGCTCAAGTCAGAAATTTCTCTTATAGGAGAAATGAGAAAACAAAGTATTCGAGTCTAAATTTTACCGTCCCCCTTTACCTGGGTGTCGAAGCATCTTATATACTTGACGTCTTCCCTCCGCACGTCTCCACCTCCCCCCCCACGTTTAATGGTCATTGGTTATTTGACAGTGTTCTCCTCACTGTGAAGCCAATAACGACCATCATTGTTGGGGAAATCTATTGTCCGGAGTGACCATGTGTTTTGATGTTTGGGCAAAGGGTTTAAGTTAGGTTTACCCTTGTGTTTTGATATGTGTATTGGAGTGTGCAGGTCGTGCAGGATACACATGGACTTAGCTGGACGACTTCGAGTATGATGAAGGGTGGCATGGAGGCAAACCGTGGGCTTGTGTGCACCCGAGGGACCATGAATAGTAGGGACGATGAGCTGAGGGACGCAGACTTCGAGGCGTACGTGAAGGATGACATGGAGGCAAGTCGTGGGCTTGCGTGCGCATCTGAGGGATGAGGGACGAGGGACGAGGGACGAAGAGGGCGCGAAGGCAACAGTCGAGGATGCTGGTGAAGAGTCAGCTGAGTCGTGAGGGGTCGAGTGCTGAGGGAATGTACTCGGGAAATCCTAGGGGTCGAGTGCTGTGAGAATTGTACTCGGGAAGGAAACCTAGATAGGGCAGACGACTGGTGATTGGGCAGTCGACTGGTAAACCCCATAGAAACATCAGTCAACTGCTATGGGGGCAGTCGACTGGTAGTGGCTGAGAATTAGAACGTTGGGCTTGCAACGGTCGAATTTGAGTGGGGGCAGTCGACTGGCCTTGGGACAATCGACTGGTAGCGAGCTTTTCAACCAAGAGACCTATTTAAAGGGGCTCGATTTTGGCTGAGAGCTCTGACGAATTTGGCTTTGGTTAAAGGCCAAATAGTAGTCTAAGAGCTCAGATGTGAAGTTTGGTTTGTGGCAAGGTTTCTCCACCCACAAGGAGCTACACGAGCTAGCCGGAGGGCATCTGGGGAGTGATCCATCGAAGGATCAAGGGATCCTCCACCTTACGAACAGCCATGGAGTAGGAGCGTCATCTCCGAACCACATAAAGGTTGGCGTTAGCATTGGTTTTAGTTTGTTTATTTGTTATTCCGCTTGCGATTGCTAACGTTGTAGGTAGAGAATCGAAGAGAAGCTATTCACCCCCCTCTAGCTTGACGGTTATGATCTAACAATCATGACTATTAAGTCCATCATTACCATGTTATTCACCTCCCGGTCTGGCCTCGGGGACCTTCCTCCATTCTTCCGAGATAGTCTCGGGGCTCGACTTCCCGGTCTGGCCTCGGGTCTGTAGCCTGGTCTACACTGCCACGTAGCTTTCCTATGCCATGTGTCCTCCCGTATTACTTATCTCTATCACAAGTTCCCCCTTTAAATCTAATCGAAGGAAGTGAGGCTGACTGATTAAACTTGTGTCATGATGAGAGAGAGCGAAGTATATGCGGGGCGCACATTACCATTCCTTCTTTCTTAATGACTTATCGGGTCCAAAGAATTGAAACATTCTCTTCTCGGCCCGAGTGGTCGTTTGAGTCAATACAAGGGTTTGTACGAGTTCCGAAGCCTTGTAATGATGGTTGTCCATCATCCATTAATGGTGCATGGGGTATATTAACGACAAGAGATTTTCCTTGTGAACGAATTGCCGCCACGTGGCAGGGTCCTTTCTATGCGATATCCCATCGATTCACTTACTCGAGTCATACCAACCGACGACTATAATAAACTGCGATGCCTCAAGATTTTTGATTCTCTATCGTCCACGCGGCGTGCATCTATTCCTTCGTATTGTGGCTGCTCCTTCCTTATAAAAGGGGAAGTGGAGGTGGCCTTTCGTCTTCTTGCACTGTCGACTATCAGAGCTTGTGCCTTCCGCCTTTGCTTGCTAGAGCTTCTTCCTCCCGTGTAAGTTTTACCTGCCTCCCTCTTCTTTTTCCATAACCACCTTTTCTTCTTTATCATCATGGGCGAGAGTGGAGGACGAAAGAAAGGTCAGAGCAAGAAGGAAAAACCTGAGGGGGAGCGGACTTATCATCCGGAGTGGTATGAGGCTATTTCGTCCAAGGTTAAACCTAATGCCCTGATAGCCGCCTGTGAGATCTACGGTATCCTAGTAGAATTAGAAGTTAGGGTTCCTAGGCTCGACCAATCCCGGTGGAACCTCCCTTAGGATTTTACACTTTCTTCATAGGTCAGGTAGAGTTTGGCCTCCGTTTCACAATCTCTCCTTTTTTTCATGGTCATCTCTAAATATTTTGATGTTCTTCTACACCAAATGGCTCCAAACACCTTCGCTTAGATGGGCGGGGCGTTTATCCTTTTTAAGTTGTTCGACATACATTTAACCCCCCCCCGTTCTTTTCATTACTTCTTCCTTCCCAACCTCGCGTCTAGGGGAGTCTTCAGTTTTATTGCTTGTCCCAGCCACAAATTTATAGGTGGTCTTCCTTCTTCCCATAAGGGGTGAAAAGAGCGCTTCTTCTTTATCCAACTTTCTGAGTGCCCTTTCTGTCCGATTCGTTGGCGAGAAAATTTACCCTCTCCTCCGGATTTGGACGACTTCCAGCAGGATCAGGGGTATCAACGGATTAGAAGCATCTTGTAAATAATAACTGTCTCCCGCAAGCTTTTTGACGATTAGGTAAGGTCCACTCCATTGAGGTTCAAGCTTTCCAACGTCGCCGACTAGTTTGGTCCTTTTCCAGGCCTGGTCCCCGACCTGGAAAGCCCGGGGATCACTCGATGATTGTAGACTTGTTACATGAGTTGGCGGTATGCAACTAGGTCGGGTAGCTGCCTTGTCTCACACCTCCGTCACCAGGTCTAGATCGAGTACATGCTCCTGGTCGTTATTCTCCTTGTTGTAAAGTTGTTGTCGGGTTGATTCATTGCCTACCTCCATAGGAATTATCGCCTTCGCACTGTAGACCAAATTGAAAGGATTCTGTTCCATCCCTTCTTTTGGAGTGGTACGGTATGACCATAGGATACTCGGGAGTTCTTTGACCCTAGCTACCTCCGACATTGTATAGCTTTATCTTGAGCCCCCTAATCATTTCTCGGTTGACAACTTCAGCCTGGCCGTTGCCTTGTGGATAAGCGACTAAGGTGAAGGTCTAGCGAATACTTAGCCTTTCATACTACTCTCTGAGTTTTCTCCCTGCAAACTATCAGCCGTTATCCAATACCAATTTATGAGGAATTTCGTACCTGCAAACTTTGTCTTTCCATAGGATTTTCATTACAACGCCCTCCGTGATTTGGGCGAGTGGCTTAGCCTTAACCCATTTGGAAAAGCAGTCCACCAATACCAATAAGAATTTCTTCTGTTGAGGTTCAGTAGGGAAAGGATCCACTATATTCATTCCCCACCAGTCAAAGGGACACGATACAGTAGTTCGGCGGGGCGATGAATAATATGTTGATGTTTTTGGCAGGATTAACATCTGATGACAATTTGTTAGCATCTGCTTGTAGAGTGGGCCAAAAGTTCCGGCCAGAATAATCTTTCTAACCATTGACCTCCAGCCAATGTGACTCCCACATATGCCCTCATGTATCTCCCACATGATGTATTCGACATCTCCAGGGCCGACACATTTAAGCAATGGTCAGATGAACACTCGCTTATATAAGTGCTCTCCGATTAGTGTAAACCTGGAGGCCCTGCGACGGAAAAGTCAAACTTGTTCACCGCTCGCTGGTACTGTTCCATTGCGTAAAAACTCCACATAGGTTCTCTCCAATCCGGTAATGCAACATCCTCAGCTTCTTCCTCTATCTGGGTCACGACCTCTTCTTGAGCACTAGGCTCTTTCAGTGTCCATAGTGCAAGGGAGCTCTTTCAGTGTCCATAGTGCAAGGGAGCTCGCAAACTTGGCTGGTTCATCCGCCTTGACATTATCCGCTCGGTATATTTTATGCAGAGTGACCTCAAAAAAGGAGGATTTCAATTACCAGTACAAAGTTGCATACCTTTGTAGGCACTCATTCCGGACCTTGAAATCTTCTTTTAGCTGTTGCGCCACGAGTTGAGAGTCTGAATACAACATAATTTGAGTAGCCCCAACTTGTTAGGCGGCTTGTAGCCCCGCTAGTATTGCCACATACTCGGCTTCATTGTTGCTGGCTCGGAAGCTGAGTCGGATGGATAACTGTAATACATCTTCCCTAGGGAAATCATTAGAACTCCAACTCCACTGGACTTGTGATTGAATTAACCATCAACGTAAATCTTCTATACTTCTCTCGCTTCAGGTACTGGGACTACCTCGAGCATAAAGTCGACTATAGCTTGAGCCTTGATAGCGTTCAAGGATGATATTCAATTCCGTACTCGCTCAACTCTGCAGTCAACTTGATTAATCGTCCCGAAATCTCTAGGTTCTTGAGGACACGACGAGTGGACTGTTAGTGAACACCACAATGGGATGTGCCAAGAAGTATGGTCTCAGCCTTCGGGCCGTCAATACTAATGCATATGTCAATTTCTCTATAGTAGTATACCGAGTTTCCGATTCTTTAAGGAGATGACCAAAGAAATGGATAGGATATTGAGTATTACCTTCCTCGTGAATAAGCGCAGAACCTATAGCTTGTTCAGTTGCAGATAAATAGACAAAAGTGTCTCTCCTCCCAGCGGTTTGTATAGTATGGGAGTTTAGATAGATATACTTTTAAATCTGTAAAAGTCTTCTCACATTGGTCATCCCATTCGAACTTGACTACTTTCCTCAAAATTTTGAAGAAGGGCAGAGTGTTACCAGCAAACCGAGATATGAATCAGATAGGGCTGTAATCCTTCCATTAAGTCGCTGTACTTATTTGAAATTACTCGGAGATGGCATATTAAGAATATCCTGTACCTTCTCAGTATTTGCCTCGATTCCTCTTTCTGTTACCATGTATTCGAGGAACTGCCCACTTTTCACTCTGAATAAACACTTAGCAGGGTTCAACTTTAATCTATTAGCCCTCAAGGTATCGAATGCTTCCTCCAAATAGGCAATTATGTCCTTCCCCTTCTCTGTGTTGACCAAGATGTCATCCACGTAAACTTTTATATTTCGTCCAATCTGATGACGGAACATCTTATCCATCATACGCGGATAGGTCGCTCCCGCGTTATGCAACCCGAATAGCATGACATTATAACAGTAAGTGTCATCTGCCATTACGAAACTTACTTTCTCTTGGACTTTTCGAGCGAGAGGAACCTGGTGGCATCCCTAATACGCATCTAGCATTGAAATAAATTCACAATCGGAAGTTGAGTCTACCAGCTGATCAATGCGAGGCAAAGGATAAGGATATTTAGGGCAGGCTTTATTTAAGTCATGAAAATCAATACAAATCCGTCATTTACCCCCGGGCATAGGGACTAATACAACATTCGCCAGCCATGTCGGGAATTGTACTTCTCTAAGATGCCCGACCTTTAACAACTTTGCCACCTCCTCTCTGATTATCCGATTTTCTCTGGAGCAAAGTGTCTTCATCTCTGCTTTACCAGTCAGGCTCCTAGAGTGATGTGTAATCGGTGTGTGGTCAAAACAGGAGGAACTCCTTTGATTTTTCAATAGCTCACATGAACACATCCTGATGACCCACTAGGTAACTGAGTAGCCGACCTCTGAGTTCTGGCCTAAGATCTGTAACAATTCTTGTGATTCCTCCGGTCTGTTGAGGATGAATCTGTACTTCCTCACTCTTGACCTCCCTACGTTCCTCCTTGGCCCCTTCTCCTGCCCGGGGATCGGCTAAATTGATCTGTAAGGTCTCGTGCGTCTTCAGGTTCTTGCGAGATTATGCCCTAACTTCCCCACAGTAACATCGCTGAGAGGATAACTGGTCTCTTTTAACTTCGACCACCTACTCTTCCACTGGGAATTTGATCTTCTGGTGATAGACTAAGACCACCACTTGAAATAAGCTGAGCGCTGGTCTTCCCAGAATGACATTGTATGACGATGATGCATTTACCATCATGAAAGGAGTTTTCCTTGTTCTTAGTAAGGTATCATCCCCCAACGGCAGGGTCAATGAGATTTGTCCCATCAGTTGTACTTGATAACAGTGAAACCGAAGAGTGGTGTGGAAATAGGGTGTAATTCATCTTCATTGACTTGCATCTGGTCCAACGCCACCTTGTACAGAATGTTAACAGAGCTACCTGTATTTACGAAAATGCGTTTAACCTCATAATTGGCTATATGGGCGAGAATTACCAGTGTATCTTCATGAGAGGCTTCGACATCCTTCAAGTCATCAACTCCGAAGGAAATGACAGGGCCCTGACACTTCTCCTTATTTGTTCCAATGGTGTAGTTTTCCAACCTGCGGGTACGAGCCTTCCTTGCCCGGTGGAATCTCCTTCGGCTGGGTCTCCTGAGATCACTCCCACATGGCCCAACGGAGGTCGCCGAGCTCGGGATCTCATTCAGGGAAGACAAACCAGTGTGGTATCGTCTCCCGGCTTCTTCCTCTCGAGGGCGACCGGGATCGGCGCTTGAATCTATCCTTCCCTAGCTGATGTCAATGAGGAGAAGGGCTTCGGCGAGGAGACCTTCGTCGATACCCTGAATTGCTCCACTTTTTGCGTGGCTTAGCGTCTGCATCCTTGGATCTCCTCTTCTTCAGAGTGTAACATTCTTCCGCGGAGTCGGTGGTATTGCCATGAAAGTCATAGTACTTCTCCGGCGGTTCGAGTCCTTCGATGTCTACCGTTTCTACCAACTTCTCCTTGTCGTTCCAGTAATCCTTACCGGAGTGAGGATCCTTCTCTTGGGCAGGAGCGGGTGGTTCCCTCCTCTCGAATCATACCGATATTTGAACAGGGACTCCTGCTGAATCCTTTCGACGGGCGTACTACACCTTCTCCACATTAACATGCTTGACTGACCGCCCCAATAAATCATCGAAGCTGGCCGGTAGTTTCTTCACCAGCGATCGGAAGAAATCTCCTTCAGAAAGCTCCTGCATGAAAGTGCTGATTAGGATATCTGAGGTGGCACTTGGCACATCCTACACCATTCGATTGAATCGTTAGATAAAATCCTTCAATGACTTCTTTCTTTTCTGCTTTAAGACAAAAAGGTTTAGTGTCGTCTTTGGGTATCGCCGGCTACTGGCAAAGTGATGTAGGAAGACAATTTTAAACTCCAGAAAGGAGTTTATTGAGTTTTGAGGCAACCTCTGAAACCATCTCTGTGCAACTCTTGATAGCGTGTTTAGAAACACCTGACACTTTACACCATTTGTGTATTGGTGTAATAGGGCCGCATTTTCAAACTTATAGATGTGGTTTTCTGAATCCGTCTTCCCATCGTAATCATCAATTCCCGGGCTACGAAATTGTTTAGGCATGAGATTCGTTATGATGTCCTGAGCGAAAGGCGTAGAAGTGGACTTCAGGAGGGCCTTTGCAGGTTCGCTCTTTCCCTGTCCTTCTTCATGCCGCAAAACTCTGGAGGCAGCGGAATGCGCTTTCTCCATCTCTCCTATAGAGTCTCGCCTATGCTCAGGAGCTATATTTGTCGGCGCTCCCGGCGATGAGACAGATCTTCAGTTTCAATTGTGCGAAGCAAACACCCTTGGAATCTCGGCCTGCGTTGGGGTCGCTCGTTGAGATGCGGCTTGTTCAATCTGATATTGCTCCAATGCTTCTCTAACGGCGTTGGCGACTAAGCGGTCCAACGCTTCTCATGTCAAAATGATGGGTTGTCCCTCTGGTTTCTGTAGGACCGATGCACGTGAGAGGGGGGGGGTGAATCACGTGACTTTTAAAATCTTCGTTATAAAATCAGAGTCGATAGAAAATTGTACGATGCTTTTTATAACGTGCGCAGCGGAAAAATTAAAACGAAATGCGAAAGCGAAAAATAAAAAAATTACACTAGGAGTTTTACTTCGTTCGGAGCCTTCGCCGACTCCTACTCGAAGGCCCAGGTTCCTTGAACCTTTCCTGTGGGCAATCCACTAAAAACCTCTATCGACAAACTACCGATAGAGTGATTCGAATACAAGATTGGGCGGAAGTGTAACAGCCCTACATTTCCCCCTTAAATAATTTAAGTGCAGAAAAAAAATTCGTTACCCAACACTTAGATTTATCTGAAGCAGCTTGGGTGTTGGGAGCGATCTTCCAGCAGCGGTCGGACAGCGTCGAGTCAAAGCACAAACCGCAGCAGAGGAGCGTGGAAGCAAGAGAGCGCCAAAGCTTGAACCAGAATCAAATTTTCTTCTCTGTTAGAGGGCTTGCTTGCTTCTATTTATAGTGCCTCGATGCATGATCATCTCAGCTCAAATTTTATCCATCAACAAGATAAAATAATTATAAAAAATAATGTTTCTATCCTTTGCTTCAATTAAGAAAATAATTTAAATAAAATATAAATATAGAATATTGAAAAGTTAACCGAGAGGTTTTATCCTCTTACAATTTTATTTATAATTTAAAAGGAGATTTTATCCTTCCAGCTAAGCTTTACGTGAGAATTTTAAGCATTAGTAGGAATAATTTTATTCTCTAAAAAGAAGGAAATATGAATAATTTAAATGATAATTTATCCTCCACCAAGGATTTAGATAAGGAATAATTTTATAAAATTCAACTACAAAATCTAATTAAATAAATTCTGTAAAATAGAGTTAATGCATTTAGAATCTAATTAAATAAATTCTGTAAAATAGAGTTAATGCATTTAGAGTTAATTAGACCCCGTCCAAACCTGGATAAGGATTTAACCAGGACTCAACCGAGGTCACCAAAATGAGCCTAAGTTGGACCGCGTCTACAGTCCTAAAATAGGACCCGTCCTCACTGGTTCGCTCCTCCAGTGACTTACCTCACTTACCTCATGCAGCTCTACTCAACTTCTTAACCCACCAGGTCTTCCTGCCAGGGCTCAACCACCCTGGTCTTTTTGCCAAGTTTCAACCAACTTGGGCTTCAGCCAGTTGTCAGGCCCCGTGAACCCAACTGGACTTCTCGCCAGGACTCAACCACCCTGGACTTCCCGCCAGGACTCAACCACCCTGGACTTCAGCCTGGTGTCAGGTCCTAAGTCTTTCAACCCTGCACACTTAGTAAAGAGGTCAAAACCAAAAGCAAGTCTAACTTTAACCTATTTGTCATTCATCAAAACTCAGGTTTAACTATTAGTGCAAATTGCACCAACAATCTCCCCCTTTTTGATGCAATGACAACCTGGGTTAAAGTTAGAAAATACCAGATAAAGCAATGAGTCCAAGAATAATATGCAAATGACATGCTCTAAGATCAGAAATTTTTAATTTTCTAACTCAACCCTTAAACCCTCCCCCTTTGGCATTCATCAAAACAAAAAAATAATAAGTGCGCAAGCATCAGAAATAAAACAAGCAATCAAGTAATATGCCAACCAAGTAAAAAATACTTTAAGTATTTGGGGAAGAGAAAATGCTTAACAAGCATACTAAGTTTCGGAACTGATTCAGAGGGGTAAGTCAAATTCTTAATTTAACACAAACAATCTGAGAGCATAAATGTTAAAAGAAATGACTAGGTGTAAATTTAGAAATGACTTTTCGAACACCATTTTCAAAAATTAAAAAGGCTACCTTCAAAATCTTAATCTTTTCCAAAATAAAGAATATCTCAAGGCAAATTAATGAAAAAGAGAAGATTTTCCAAAATTTTCTTTTCAAAGGATCATTTAGAATATTTTCAGGATTAATTTGAGAAAAAAATTTCAAGATATTTTTTTTTAAAATCCTTGTTCAATTAAAGAAGATATTTTCTAAAACAGTTTTCACTAAATATTTTTGAGAGTTAGAATACAAAATATAAACTCAAGCTCCCCCTGAACCAAGTAAGAAAGTTTAGCCCATTTTGAATGTCTAACCGTAGTTACTAGCTAACTATCTATAGGCTAGTAGTTTTCACTAGGTTAGTCAAGTCAAGTACTAGTGTCTAGCTTAGCTTTACAGAAAGACTACTTGACTTGATCAATATGAAGTTGGTATTTAACGCCCAGACTTGCTACGATGCACAGGTTTAAGCATTCTGAAGTCCAGGCAATACCCTATGCATCTCACCCCGTTCTAAGTTTTAGCATACACAAACATGTTATACCTAATGTGCTTTGTGAGATGCGGCCTCTAAATCTATAGGAACATGCATCTCTAGGGGTCAAACTTAGGCTAAGTCCACCAGTCTCAAAAGTCAAGTTTGAAATCAAAGTTAATTTTTTTTTAAAATTAAGTGTGAAAATCAAAGTCAATTTTGAAAATCAAGTTTAAAAAATACACATTTTAGAGAGTACAAAAAATGCAAGTACAAAAATTAACTCTAACTCAAGCTATGTGTCAAACAGAATTTGTGAGTTGAGTAAAAGTGATTAGGTCAATCCTAGTCTTTTGTACATGAGTTCTGTAAATTTGGTGGGATCCCCAGTCATGTGTCTGGAGCACCCACTGTTAATAATCCATTTATTTACCTACAGTTAAGTAAAAGATTTAGAACTTAGGTTAAGTTTTTGAATTTTTTTTTAAAAAAAAATTTAAGAAAATTTTAAACATCCTAAAGAATTTAAAACTTGAATTTGAATTTTCAATTTTATTAATTTTTGAATTTAAATTTTGAATTTGAATTTTATGAATTTTTGAATTTGAATTTTATGAATTTTTTAATTTGAATTTTATTAATTTTGAATTTTGAATTTGAATTTTATTAATTTTTGAATTTAAATTTTGAATTAATTTGAATTTTATTAATTTTTGAATTTGAATTTTGAATTAATTTGAATTTTATTAATTTTGATTTTGTTAATTTGAATTTTGAATTTTGAATTCGTTAATTTGAATTTTGAATTTTGAATTCGTTAATTTGAATTTTGAACTTTGATTTTGTTAGTTTGAATTTTGAACTTTGATTTTGTTAATTTGAATTTTGAAATTGTTAATTTGAATTTTGAAATTTGATTTTGTTAATTTGAATTTTGAAATTTGATTTTGTTAATTTGAATTTTGAAATTTGATTTTGTTAATTTGAATTTTGAAATTTGATTTTGTTAATTTGAATTTTGAATTTGATTTTAGTTGTCCTTATTCATCTCACTTGATCTAAGTTGTCAATCAAAGGGATCCTATGATTTGTGTGAGATAAGTTTGAGTTTGATTTATAAAAGTTAATCTGACATTTTGTTAGATTCAGGTTTGACAAGAAGCAGTTTAAAAGTATACTTCCATAATTGGTTTCCAGGCCGTGGCGAGGCACAGAGGTCTTCTTTGGCCGAAGCCTTATTGGATCAACAACCACTTTCTAGGCAAAACCGCTTAAGGAAGTTGTACTTTTAACCTACCTATTGAAACTCCTTGGTCTAACTAGTCTAGGATGTGGCGAGGTAGCTTCGGCTAGTTCCACTGGGCTAAGAAGACCAAATAGAGGACGCCTTCCCCTACCTGACTCCTTAGATCAGCTTCCCTAACGTACTATCAGCTCGCCCTACCCTGGTACTGAGTAGGTCAAGTGTCAGACTAACTTTTGAAACTAGTCCTAGGTACCCAGACGGGTAAAGGGTGACTTTGAGGTGCCAACTAATTTGGAGCTTCCCCCTAAATTGTAGACTGGGTGTCTAGGGTCAATGTAGTGGATGTCCCTTTTTGGGACATAAAGTTGATTCTGACCTACTTGCTTTGTTAGGTAAGCTTTCAGAACCCACGCTTTTCGTTGATTTTTGTGGGGGTGGATAAAGGAGATAAAGGATCTTTGGGCTGATCCTGATTTATATCCTATCCCAGATTTATTGTACATGCCCTTTTGTGATCCAAGAATGAGGTCAAGGTTCTTGGATCGGGTTGTGAAAGTTGCTAGTAGATCCTTAAGTTTTAGGACTTCGCCCTTTAGAGTGGAGTTTTCAGTTTCAAGCTCAATTGTCTTTTGATTTTGAGTTTGTTCAGTTAATGTTCTGGTATTAATTAATTGCTCCTTAAGGTCTTGATTTTCCTTAAGGAGCTGGTCATTCCTAGATTCAGATGCAAGTAATTTTTTATTTAAAATGGAAATAATCTTAAAAAAATTTTCATTAACTGAATCTAAATATACCTTAGTCGAGTCGTCCGAAAAGAGTCCGATCTCTTGACTCGACTCGTATTCGGAATCTTCGACGTGCTCCGAGTCTGACCCAGGTCCAGTTGCCATTAGCGCGAGGTAGCTTGTCTTCTTTGGTGGTTCATAGTCAGAGTCATCCGAACTCTCGTCCCAGGTGGCTTGAAGAGCCTTCTTCTTCTTGCTTTTCTTTGATTGGTCCTCCGTTTTGTAGGGACATTCATGTTTGAAGTGTCCTTTTCTGTTGCAACCGAAGCAGGTTATTTTGCTTTTGTCTCCATAACTGGTTGGCTTCATTATCTTTTGGAAATCTCTTTTCGAGAATTTGCTTTTCTTTTTGGCGAGGACTTTTCTTACTAAGTTAACCATTTGTTCCTCGTCATCTGAGTCTGAGTCTGACTCTTCTTCTGATTCTTGAATTTTCTTCTTCGACTTGACTTCTTTTGAAGAACCTGCAAACAAAGCAATTCCTTTCTCGGCCTTGGCGTTAGTTTGTTCGTGCAGTTCTAATTCACAGAATAGTTCAACTAAATTTATTTTGGAAAGATTCCTAGAAATTTTATAAGCATCTATGATGGATGCCCATAAAGAGTTTCTAGGAAAGGCATTTATTGCATACCTTATAATATCTCTATTTTCATGTTTGTGCCCAATGAGGTGGAGTCCATTTAGTATGTCCTTGATCCGGGCGTGGAGTTGGCTTGCAGACTCACCTTCCTGCATTTTTATGTTAAATAATTTATTCAATAACAAATCTCTTTTTGTTACCTTCGCATCTGAGGTGCCTTCATGCAGTTCAATCAGTTTGTCCCAAAATTCTTTGGCAGATTCAGTTGGGCCGATACGGTTCAATTCCTCTTTGGTTAGTCCGCATTGGAGTGTGTTCTGTGCTTTGAACTCAATCTGAGCCCTTTTCTTCATTTCTAGGTTCCATCTGTCATGCTTCAGTAGTGCATTGTTTCCCTCGTCCATTGGTGGTTCGTAGCCAGATTGCACCGCGAACCATTGATCCATATCAGTCTTTAGGTACACCTCCATTCTTCGTTTCCAGTAAGGGAAGTCTTCCCCATTGAAGAGCGGAGGACGGGCAGTACTATATCCTTCACCTTGAGCCATCTGAAATAGACAACAACAAAAACACTTGTTCCAAGACTAGGTCTTGGATTAGTAGTGTGGTAGGAAAAGGAGAAGAAAGGAACAAAAAACGACTCGAAATGGTGTTGCCCAAATTCGAGTAAAATCGATAAAAAATATCTAAATTTAGGCAACAATACCTAATTTAGATCGTGCAGCGAAAACACAATAACAAACGAAAAAGAATTGGATTTCCCCCGGCTCTTATGGTGGTTGCACCGATACAGAGCGAACTTGGCTCTGATACCACTTGTAGGACCGATGCACGTGAGAGGGGGGGGGTGAATCACGTGACTTTTAAAATCTTCGTTATAAAATCAGAGTCGATAGAAAATTGTACGATGCTTTTTATAACGTGCGCAGCGGAAAAATTAAAACGAAATGCGAAAGCGAAAAATAAAAAAATTACACGAGGAGTTTTACTTCGTTCGAAGCCTTCGCCGACTCCTACTCGAAGGCCCAGGTTCCTTGAACCTTTCCTGTGGGCAATCCACTAAAAACCTCTATCGACAAACTACCGATAGAGTGATTCGAATACAAGATTGGGCGGAAGTGTAACAGCCCTACACTTCCACCTTAAATAATTTAAGTGCAGAAAAAAAATTCGTTACCCAACACTTAGATTTATCTGAAGCAGCTTGGGTGTTGGGAGCGATCTTCCAGCAGCGGTCGGACAGCGTCGAGTCAAAGCACAAACCGCAGCAGAGGAGCGTGGAAGCAAGAGAGCGCCAAAGCTTGAACCAGAATCAAATTTTCTTCTCTGTTAGAGGGCTTGCTTGCTTCTATTTATAGTGCCTCGATGCATGATCATCTCAGCTCAAATTTTATCCATCAACAAGATAAAATAATTATAAAAAATAATGTTTCTATCCTTTGCTTCAATTAAGAAAATAATTTAAATAAAATATAAATATAGAATATTGAAAAGTTAACCGAGAGGTTTTATCCTCTTATAATTTTATTAATAATTTAAAAGGAGATTTTATCCTTCCAGCTAAGCTTTGCGTGAGAATTTTAAGCATTAGTAGGAATAATTTTATTCTCTAAAAAGAAGGAAATACGAATAATTTAAATGATAATTTATCCTCCACCAAGGCTTTAGATAAGGAATAATTTTATAAAATTCAACTACAAAATCTAATTAAATAAATTCTGTAAAATAGAGTTAATGCATTTAGAATCTAATTAAATAAATTCTGTAAAATAGAGTTAATGCATTTAGAGTTAATTAGACCCCGTCCAAACCTGGATAAGGATCTAACCAGGACTCAACCGAGGTCACCAAAATGGGCCTAAGTTGGACCGCGCCTACAGTCCTAAAATAGGACCCGTCCTCACTGGTTCGCTCCTCCAGTGACTTACCTCACTTACCTCGTGCAGCTCTACTCAACTTCTTAACCCACCAGGTCTTCCTGCCAGGGCTCAACCACCCTGGTCTTTTTGCCAAGTTTCAACCAACTTGGGCTTCAGCCAGTTGTCAGGCCCCGTGAACCCAATTGGACTTCTCGCCAGGACTCAACCACCCTGGACTTCCCGCCAGGACTCAACCACCTTGGACTTCAGCCTGGTGTCAGGTCCTAAGTCTTTCAACCCTGCACACTTAGTAAAGAGGTCAAAACCAAAAGCAAGTCTAACTTTAACCTATTTGTCATTCATCAAAACTCAGGTTTAACTATTAGTGCAAATTGCACCAACAGTTTCGTCATCGTAGTGTTCCTTCTACTGTATATACTAGTTTCCCATAGATGGCGCCAAAACTTGTTCCGGGAGTGAATGATGGAGACGACGAATCACCAAAGCGCAGCCCGGGATGACGACGACGAGGAGAGGATGCTGACGCCTGTGAAATTAACACGAGCATAAAGGGGATGCACCGGAAGGAGTTCCGGTGGAGCCATCTCCGACGCTCAAGTTAGAAATCTCTGTTATAGGGAGGAAACAAGGAATCAAAGTATTCGAGTGTAAATTTTACCATCCCCCTTTACTTGGGTGTCGGAGCATCTTATATGCCTGACGTCTTCCCTCCGCATGTCTCCACCTTCCTCGCCCCCCCCCCCCAGTCGTTTAATGGTCATTGATTATCTGATAGCGGTTCTCCTCTCTGTGAGGCCGGTAACGACTATCATGACTATTAAGTTCATCATTACCATGCGTTACAAGCAATAACTACCTGTTGAATTTTTTGTTCTGGAGAGAAGGGTTCTTGAAGCTTTGTTCTCTTCTCTCTAAACTGTTCTTTGGGCTCCACTTTCCCAAATTAGTCTCAGGGCTTTACTTCCCGGACTGGTCTCGGGGACCTTCCTCATTCCCCCGAGATAGTCTCGAGGCCCAACCTCCCGATCTAGCCTCGGGGACATTCCTCCATTTGCCCGAGATAATCTCGAGGCACGACTTCCCGATCTAACCTCGGGTATCCAAAATCTGATGCACTCTAACTAAATTTAAATGCAAAGTCAAATTGATATCAATTAAGTTGTAGTATATTATATAATTTTTAAAAATTTGAAATTTGAAAAATAGAAATACTTTTCTGTAAATTATCTTTAAATCCCTAATTGAATCTTAAACTTTATCCTCAGTTCCAATGTCAGAAAAAGTTCATTTCTACTCCCTACATCCAAAGTTTTATTTGCTTTAGCTCCCTAATAAATATTGCTTTACCTAATTGCCCTTATTATTTTTAGGTATAAGAAGTCCAAAATGAGGTATAGTGCCTCTTAAATTCAATATCATATAATTAAAATCTAATATATTTTCTATTAAATTAAGTATCACACTTTTTATATGTATAAAAAGTCCTGGAAGAAGTATAATTCTTTCTAAATTCAGTATATTTTAATTAAAATTTAGTATATATTCTGTAAAATTAAGCACAATTCTTTTTTCCATTGGACTAATTGATTAAGAGTTCATACCTAATTGTCCTTATTATTTTAGGTACAAAAAGTCCAAAATGAGGTATAGTTCCTCCTAAATTCAGTATCATATAATTAAAATCTAGTATATTTTCTATCAAATTAAGTACTATACTTTTTATACATATAAAAAGTCCAAAAATAAATATAATTCTTCCTAAATTTAGTATATTTCAATTAGAATTTAGTATATGTTCTATCAAATTGAGCACAATTTTTTTTCCATCGGACCAATTGATTAGGAGTTCATACCTAATTGTCCTTATTATTTTTAGGTATAAAAAGTCCAAAATGAGGTATAATTTCTCCTAATTTCAATATCATATAATTAAAATCTAGTATATTTTCTATCAAATTAAGTACTACATTTTTTATACATATAAAAGGTTCAAAAATAAGTATAATTCTTCCTAAATTCGTATATTTCAATTAGAATTTAGTATATGTTCTATCAAATTGAGCACACTTTTTTTCCATTGGACTAATTGATTAGGAGTTCATACCAATTGATTAGCTTAGGATGAATTAATTAGGTCATACTTAATTTAATATAAAATATACTGAATTTTAGTTAAATGATACTGAATTTAGAAAAAATTGTACTTGATTTCAGAGTTTTTGTACATAAAAAAATTGAAGGATAATTCGATAAATTTGTAGTTGAAACATATGAAATATTGCATGTAGGGAGTGGAAATAAATTTTTTTATACAGAACTTGAGGAAAAAATTGAGTTTGTATACGGAAAGTTTAGGATAATTTTCCAAGTACTTTTCAATCCTACATTTCACAAGACAACATATTGAGCAAATTAAAGAGGATTTTATTCAAGGAAATATAATTGATTATTACACTTGTTCTGTTTATCACTCCCCGGTAGCAAATAATTTCCACGCGTGAACAAAAAACATGTTCATTATAAAATTCTATTTAACTTTTGCCATTATGATTTTGGGAAAAAAATTATTAATGCACAATTTATTTATAAATAATTAATGAATATATGTGATCAGTTGACCCTGTTGCACACCAACCGGACCTCTCCCGGCGTCCCGGGAGGCGGGCGAAGTGCTCCCATCTTGACCATCGCCGCCGCGAAGTCCCTGGCGAACGCCGCCCCGTTGACGCTGTACCTTCTCACCAGCGCGTCTTGCGACCCGCCGTTGAACAGCGCCTGGTCCGACTGCAAAAGCCCCCTCCGCGCCACCAGCTCCCGGTAGTACCCGTTGTCAAACTGGTATGGCGTCTCTCCGTCGAGCGGCGCCAGCGCCCTGCTTCCTCCACGCGGGCAGGTTCTCCTGCGGAGAGCGGCGAAGGTGGCGTTGATGTTGCGGTCGTTGTAGATGCGGTCGTCGAATTGGGAGCACTGCGCTTGGCCGATGGTGTGCGCCCCAGAGAGGGCCGTCATTTCGCTCGGGGTGAAGCCTTTGTCGCGAAACATAGAGATGAGGACCGACAGGTCGGAGAACGGCGCCGGGAGTTCGCGGTTGGCCGCTTCCTGGTAGGCCGCCTGCGAGTCCCCGCGACCCAATCGTACGGTCCACGTCGGTCCGCCAAGCTGCATAGAAACCACAGCCGCCCGATTAATTGCATATACATACAAATCAGGGAATTTTAAATTACTCACCAAGGCAACGCCGTCGCGTGTGGCGAGCGCGAGGACGTCGGCGCAGGAGACGGTGCCCGGGCAATTTGCCTCCACTCTGGCTTTGATGGCGTCGATGATCTCGAAGCCGTGGGCGGAATCCCTGTTGGGGTTGCAAACTTCTCGCTGGCGAACGCCGGCGTGCCATCCAAAAGGATCGACGCATCGCACCCCTGTTAATCATTAATCACTCGCGATCAATATAACGAATCTAGCTAGCTATTAAATAGATAGATAGATATATCATGCATGGAGACTGACTGATGGCACGTACATTTACGAAGCAATCGTGGAAGAAGAGGCGGAGAATGAAGGCAGCATTCCTGGGGTTCTGGCGCACGACGTCGGCCATGGCGGAGCGCACCACCTGCTGCAAATTGGGGCACGTCGCGGAGTAGAATGTAGAAGACAATTGAGCCGAAACAAGCGCGGAGAAGAGCCCAAGAGCAAGTACTAATCCGGGAATCATCGACGCCATGGACGCCATAATTTTGCAAGCTGCTGCTAAATTAATACTTAATGCTGTAGCTGATTGATAAGCCTTGAGCACTTGGAGAACGATTTATGTAGCTAGAGCTTGGAGCTAATTAATTGTGTGTCTTGGAGAGAAGGAAAGTGAGGTATATATAGATATATATACATGATTAGGAGATTATTTAGCTTTGAATGGATATAAAACACATGGAAGTTGTAAGTTGGACCTTTTCTCATCAATTAAAGAACCGAGTATATAAAAGATTTAATTGGTCGTCGCTTTAAAACGTGTTCTTCAATGTCGTACTTTGTGTACGTAATGAATAAATTGGGTGTTGGCTTTTGTTGATTTACGGTGGTTTTGTTAATTTTGTAATAGTTGATTCAAAGTGATTTGTCGTAAACTCGCAGCTATAGAAAGTCAAAAGGGATCCCGGTGCGACGAATGATGAGCAAGGTCAAAAACATTTTTCAAGTGGCACGTTTCGGAGAACGATTTATGTAGCTAGAGCTGATTGTGGCCTGACATGATGAAAGCCAACCCGACTTGTTTCCAACCGGTCGAAAGGACTTGACCATATGTATTTTGTTGAGTCATCTCATCCCTTGATCTCAGAGCAGATCACTTAAGATTCGAACTTTGCCCACTCTAAATTCAATAGGTCTTTCTATTACTTACAAAACGCTGGTGTATGCTAGGATCGATGATGTTGCTTGGGGTTGGGTTGAATAATGATTGTCGTTTGTTTGTTGTACTCGTCTACATAGAGTTAAAGGTTAGCAGGAATATAATTAAAATTACATAAACAATATAAGCGCAACACTTCGATTTTTACGTGGTTAGGAATTACGATTCGGACTCTATGACCTAACATCTTAGTTGTACAAGTAAAATATAAAATATAAAATAGTAACTACTATGATTCTGTTCTTATCTACAAAGAATAGCGTGCCACCAATAGAAGTCAACATAGCAACAATGTGGATTTGTCGAAGACTAGAAGCTAGCTAAGATGGTCGCCGGAAGATTCCTACGAGGAAAATTAAAAGAGATGATCGAGAAGCAAGGTCGGGGATCCCAAAGTAGGTACTTCGACACTCAAGTCTGAGAATATCGAAGTGGAAAAGTAGAAGAAGAAAAGAGGATCGTAGCATATCTGCACCGTGGAGGACGAACTCTTATATATGTGTGTATCTTTGGTAATTCTTCACCGTTAAAATGTCACATCCGCTTATAACAGAGAGATTATATCAAGGATTGACTAAGCAGTCAGTGTTTAGGCCATTAGGCTACTGAGCAGCTGCGTATTGGACCTACAAACTCACTGAGCAGCTGATCCTATCAGAGAAGTATGTCAGTTTTTAAGGAAGTGGTAGGGAAGTAGTAGGGTGATGACATCCTGGTCTTAATCGAGGTGATGATAGGCTTCTGCATGATGATTCCATCGAGACCCAAGAAAGAAACCCCAAAAGAAGAGAACCAGTTTGACCCAATAGAATAGCTGGGTTGAGGTCTATGGGAGAGGTTAATTAGGCTCCAGCTATAAAGTGGTTCAAAGAAAAGAATGTGTCAGCCAATCAGCAGTTATGTGTATGGGTGGACCATACCGATCAACCATATGAGATGATAAGTCGATCGACCGAAGGAGGTTGTAGGCCGAGCGGTCGGGTAAAGTGATAGGTCGAGCGGCCATATGGAGCTATTAACCGATCGACCGTAGGAAAAAATGATGAACCAGGCAGCAGACAAATTAAACCTGGGGTGACCGGCCCGGCCCCACGGAAGTTTCTCACCGGTCACTGATAACCATCATTTTGTTGATTATTTTCGGCTCTAAAATCCATGTTTGATTCACATTTTATATGCTTAAGTTTGCAATTTTATTAGGTTTCATGTATTCTCTTCATTTTGGCTTTTAATTCTAATCTTTGTATATTTAGGACATTTTTGGCACTAAATTTGAATATCATTTTGTAGGCTTCAATTGATCATGGACCTAGATCAAATTGGGTCAGACTTGAGTCAGGATTGGATCCAGATTTAAGGGATCAAGTATCGGATTAATAGGAGCCGTCCATTCCAGAGAACGACTAGATCTGAGCCATCGGTCAACTTCTGGTCGATCTGAGTCCAAGATACAATCAATCATGACCAGAGATCAGGATCTGAAAATTTCAGCCAAATCAGAAGTGATTTGACCGTTGGATCGAGCTCAAGATGTTCTAGACCATCCATTCAAGAAAAGGAAAGATCTGGACCATCCGCCACTGATCTGGTTAATCTGAGCTGAGAACAGGTAGATCAGGACCATTGATTGAGATCTGTGGAGTTTGGTTTAGATCTGAAGAAATTCGACCGTTGGATGAAGTCAAATTGATCTCAGCCGTCCGTTGCTAATTTCTTCTGATGCTGTGAAATCAGGCTGGGCTGACTGGGTCGAACCACAGAACTGGGCTGAACTCAAGCTGAGCTGTGGAAGCTGGCTGGACTGAACCAAGCTGGACTGAACCCAGGCTGGACTGAACCAACAGCTGGGCTAAGGCTGAGCTGAACTCAACTGACTAAGCTGAACCAGAGGGCTGAACTCGAGTGCTGGCTTGGATGAGCTAGACCAGAGCTGAAGTTGGCTGAGCCAAATCCAAACGCTGAAGCAGAGACGAACAAAAAGGGCAGATCGCGCGAAGGCTAGGGCATCGACTCCACACGCAAGGCTCGCGGCGATTCTTCGTCTCCACCACTTCATCGCCGCCGCAAGCTAGGGTTAGGGGTTCCAACCCTAGCCGGCCGGAGTTTCGATCGATCGTGAATCGAGGGGTTCCCGATTCGTTCATCCACCTTCACCGCCGGAGCTTCGACCGATCGAGTTTGAGGGGTTCCCGATTCGATCCGATCAACTCCGACTCACTCATCCACTCCACTCCATCGCCGCCGACCACAGCTAGGTTTCAGGGGTTCCGAAGCCTAGCTGATATCTCACTCTCGTATGCGGTTGCTCGGGAGCGACGATCCACTTCACCGACGATTTCCAGCTTCATTTTCTTTCACAGCAGTTCAGCTCTTCAAGGGGCCGAGTGGCAGTTTCTTCATAGCAGATCAATTTTCTCATAGCATTCCTGTTTTTCTTCTTCACGGCAGTAGTTCCATTTCCAGCAGTTTTTCTTCATTCGTTTTCACAGAAGATTTCTTTCCAGATAGCAGTTCTTCAATTCAGCTCATTTTCATCAGGCAGCATTTGCTTCACAGCCGAGTTTGGTAGCTCTGTTCCACTTCCAGCAGCTTTCATCAGCTTGGTTGATTGAATTGTGTTGATAATTGAATGTTATTGTTAATTGAAGAATGTTATGTGTTTGATTTTCAAATTCTTGTACTGATGGATCTTCCACAATTCAAATGGCACTTACTTTTGTCATTTTAATCCATGCCCATATAGTGTTTGGTTAAATGCTTGTTAGAACAATTTCTTTCAATTGTGATGTTTCCTAGTTGCTTAACTCATGTTTTGTGTTGTTCTTCTTATAGATTTAAGTTTCATGTCTTCATTACATGCAATTAGGTTAGGAAATTAAATTTCTTAAATGTTAAGTAGGTTTTTGTTCCATGCTTAATTTTGTTGATGCTTAATTTCTAGTTGTTCTTTTCTTTACCGTAATTGTAGTCAGGCTAAATTAGATTTCATTACATACACTGTCTTTCCTTAATTAGACTAGATTTCATACTTGCTCTGCTATTCATTTCGTAGTCATAGCTCTCAAATCCAAAACCCAGTTCATATCCAAAACCCAAAAGCAATAAAATACGATCCTGAGAATTATCATGCACCAACTACATTCGTTGGGAGACGACTCGAGTTACTCTATGCTACATTAGTTTAGAGGAATTCGGTACTTAAATTGTATTTGAAACCGTAACACGACAAAAGCGGTTATCAAATTTGGCGCCGTTGCCGGGGAATGTAGTGGTGCTTGATAATTATATCTTTTCATTCTATTCTTGATTGCTTTATCTTTTGTATACGGTTGCTACTATTTTGTTTGCTTTGTGACAGGACTGCCAGTTCAAAATGTTCTCATCTACTTACCAGCAGTCGTGTCAACAATTTCAACAGCAGAACCAATATTTTCAGCAGTCCCAATCAAATTTTCAACAACCAAGTTACCAATTTCAGCAAGGGTACAATCCAAATTTTTAACAAAATTTTCAGCCAAGTCAGCCTTTCCAACAATTTCAGCAGCCAAATCAAGATTTCCAACAGCCCTATTCAGATTTTCAGCAAGGCCAACATTTCAACCAACCACCACAGCAATTTCAGCCACAATTTCAGCAAGGTCAGCTATGCTTTCAATCAAGTCAGAATTTTCAGCAGGGGTTCCAACCATTTCAGACTTTCCAGAATCAAAATCAGAGTGAATTTCAACCTTCACAGCAATATTTTCTACCAAACGATCAGAATTTTCAGCCACCATTTCAGAGTTTTCAATTTCAGAATCAGAATTTTCAGCAATCTCCACCAAGTTGTGAACCAAGTTTTCAGCAATTTAATCAGCATATTCAATCATTTCATCAACCCCCACCGTCTCAATTTCAGAATTCACAGCCTACTTACAGTTTGGAGCAACCTCATGCTACATTTCAAAACCAACAAGAGTTCCACACCAATCAAGGAAGCTTTGAGAATCCTAATGAGAATGAGGCTCAACAACAAAGGTTGGAGGAGATGTTTCAACAAGTTCTACTATATCAACAACAAGAGCAACAAAGGCTTCAAAACATCGAAAGAAGCATTGGACAAATGGCGAGTCAAATGAATCTATCTATAGGTGTAGGGGATTGCACAGAGCCCCAGGGACCACCTATATTGACTGAGACATTAGGAGATTCAGAGGATAGGATTGAGAGTGTAGGGGATTGCACTGAGCCCCAAGAATCACCCATTCCTACTGATTTAGAGGCATTAGAGAAGATGGATAGCAGAACTTGTAACAACCTTGATTTCGATTCTGAAATTTTACAGGACTCTTCTAAACTTTTCTTTTGTAAGGATTTAGTTGTTGATGATTCTAACTTTTCTAATATGGTTGTTGCAGATATGGTTGATGAAGCATGTGTTGCAGATGAATCCACAGGTGTAGGGGATTGCACTGAGCCCCAGGAACCACCAACATTGCTTGATATATTAGAAGATTCAGAGAATCCGAATGAAAGTGTAGGGACTTGCATGGTGGAAGCAAGAACCCAAGAATCACTTGCTTCAGTTGAGTGTCCACCAAAATTTGAGCCTGAGATGGAACTTGTTCTTGACCAGGAGGAAGCTATGGATACATCCGCTCTTGTAGAACCTCCAGGTATTCTTCAGCACGATCAGGTAAGTATTCCTCTTATGTCTTTGGAAAAATTAATGGAGGTACCTCAAACTGATTTTATTGTTTGTGATACACTTATGGATACATCTTTTATAAAATTTGATTGTGAGAAATTCATAGAGGCACCTATTGTTGAATTTGTGGAATGTAAAGCATGTTTTGATACACCTCATGTAAATGCTGATTGTAAGAAATTTGTAGAGGTGCTTAAAACTGATTATGTTGATTGTGATGAATTTACTGACATATCTTCTGTAAAATTTGTTTGTGAAAAATCTGTAGAGGCACCTATAACTGATTTTATTCATTGTGGTGAATATTTGGACACACCTAGTGTTGAGATTGTTTGTTGTGATGATATTCTTAATACATCCTTGATGGAAAATAATTGTGAAAATTGCATAGAGGTACCCAATGTTGATTTTATTGGTTGTGATGCATGTCTTGCTACATCTCCTTTAGAAATTGATTGTGAAAATTCCATTGCGATACCTAGTGTTGATGTTATTTGTTCTGATGAATTACTTAACACATCTTATGCAGATATTAATTGTGAAAACTTCATTGAGGTGCCAATAATTGATTTTCTTGGATGTGGTGCATTTTTGGATTTTTTTTATGTAGAGATTGACGATATTACACTTCTTTCTTACCATGCACGCTTGAGAGAGGTATTACATGGTTTTGCAGGGCCAGAAGACTACTGGAGTGGGTGCTTCATTTGAACAGACTCTAACCTCCTGGAAGGACTTCCAAAAAGCATCAAGAGGGAGGAGTTGCTTTTATTTTGACTAGTAGCACTCACTCTCTTAAGTGGATCTTGAACCTTAATCGTCTCCGACCACCGGAAGATGCTTGTGCAGAATTAATAAGGGAGAAATCCGTGCACTACGAGATTGACTACGTGAGGATAGTTCTCCCAAGATGGATGCTCCGTGCTCTCTACCCAATTTGAAGGGGAGTTTGTTCCTTTACTTTCCTTTTCTTGTTCTTCTTTATGTTTATACTCGCATGTTTGTTCGCTTTTATACTTTGCATTTATGTTTTGCTTCCGCATTCTGCATTTCGTTTGGTCTTGAATAAACCTTGTTTGACTTCTAGTTTTATCTCCCTACATGTTCCTTTATTATGCTTTGAGAATCATAAAAGATAGTTAAGTCTGATTATCGAGTTTTGGTTTCCTTAGTATGCTTGAGGATATTAATTGCATTTAGTCATTTATTGTGGTGATGGACTCTATCTTGTTGGATTAAGTATGACGTTTTATTGATCACCTAGTAAGGATATTGCCATGCCTATCCTTAATCCTCTTATGTGTGATAGCATTTATGATACTTGACACTCTAGAACTTGCTTTGATTATTTTTGAAATTACATTAGCATAAGCTTACATGAATATGATAGAGGGAACCTTTCTTGTTGAACTCTTAGTTTTCCTCTACTTTGCTACTGTTATTAGTGAGTTTTTCACCTATTATCTTCATGTCTCATTGTCTTTCAGATCCTCTCATTGTCACTAGATTATCACTATCATATCTTTGTTAGCTTATTCTTTCCTTGAGCATTCGATGAAAGCATGGGGTGATTGCATGATGAGTACATTTTTATTTGTCTATTATTAGCCTCTTTTATGGTAAGTTTGAGATGTTATCATGCTTTGATACATATTTAGTAGTTTTCACGAGACGCTCAAATTTAAGTGTGGGGGAGTGGGAGACAAATGTGTATGAACGAATGCTTGTGTGAAAAAAAAATCTCTCTTTGTGAAAAAAAAAGAAAAAGAAAATCTCTCTAAAAAAAAGAAAAAGAAAGAGAGATAGAAAAAATAATAAAGATGAAAAAAAAAGAGAAAAGAATGAAAGAAAAAAATCTCCCTATGTGAAAAAAAAAATTCCTCAAACATTCGAGATTTTGTTAGTGATGAACAAAAAGGAATATTTTCTTGATGTGTACTTTTTTGATATTATTGTTTAGAGAAATTCAAGAGTTATGTTGTAATCCCTACATGCACTTTGAGAGATGTTGTAAATTGTTGATGTGTAGTGCATTGAGAATGTGAAAGAAGAATTTTGAGTGTTGGAGGTTTGATTGAGTTATTTACTTTGGACTATTGTTTGATTGTATACATCATGTTAATTACCCCAATGCTCTCATCTTCTCTTTGATCTTCTTCCATGCTCTTTATGATCTTCTTTGTTATCTATCATTCTTGTTCTCTTGTTAAAAAAGTGATTTCATCATTATTTATTGAAAAGACCTCTTGATTTGTGTACTTATGTTATAGTAGTGGAGAAGTAGAAGATAAGCAAGCATATGGTAGTGCAATGTCATGAATGTTTTGAGAGAACTCCACTTCCATATCTGTTATTTTTGTGAGCATCAGTGCATATATCCATCTTGTGAGGTTTTTGTCATGCTTAGTTTATTCAAGTTGATGAAATTACCATGCTTTTGACTTATGTGAGATTTGGAACCATAAATACATGGATTCTTGAGACTTGATGATCCTAAGTAACCTTCTTTTATTATTTCTTAAAGTATTGATAGGGGATATAATGTTTGGGAGATATGTTGTTTTCTTTTAGTTTTGTTTACTTGCCCGAGACGTGCAAGAATAAGTGTGGGGGAGTTGATAACCATCATTTTGTTGATTATTTTCGGCTCTGAAATCCATGTTTGATTCACATTTTATATGCTTAAGTTTGCAATTTTATTAGGTTTCATGTATTCCCTTCATTTTGGCTTTTAATTCTAATCTTTGTATATTTGGGACATTTTTGGCACTAAATTTGAATATCATTTTGTAGGCTTCAATTGATCATGGACCTAGATCAAATTGGGTCAGACTTGAGTCAGGATTGGATCCAGATTTAAGGGATCAAGCATCGGATTAATAGGAGCCGTCCATTCTAGAGAATGGCTAGATCTGAGCCATCGGTCAACTTCTGGTCGATCCGAGTCCAAGATAGAATCAATCATGACCAGAGATCAAGATTTGAAAATTTCAGCCAAATCAGAAGTGATTTGACCGTTGGATCGAGCTCAAGATGTTCTAGACCATCCATTCAAGAAAAGGGAAGATCTGGACCATCCACCACTGATCTGGTTAATCCGAGCTGGGAACAGGTAGATCAGGACCATTGATTGAGATCTGTGGAGTTTGGTTTAGATCTGAAGAAATTCGACCGTTGGATGAAGCCAAATTGATCTCAGCCGTCCGTTGCTAATTTCTTCTGATGTTGTGAAATCAGGCTGGGCTGAACCAACTGCTGGCTTGGCTGACTGGGTCGAACCACAGAACTGGGCTGAACTCAAGCTGAGCTGTGGAAGCTGGCTGGACTGAACCAACAGCTGGGCTAAGGCTGAGCTGAACTCAACTGACTGAGCTGAACCAGAGGGCTGAACTCGAGAGCTGGCTTGGAAAAGCTGGACCAGAGCTGAAGTTGGCTGAGCCAAATCCAAACGCTGAAGCAGAGATGAACAAAAAGGGCAGATCGCGCAAAGGCTAGGGCATCGACTCCACACGCAAGGCTCGCGGCGATTCTTCGTCTCCACCACTTCATCGCCGCCGCAAGCTAGGGTTAGGGGTTCCAACCCTAGCCGGCCGGAGTTTCGATCGATCGTGAATCGAGGGGTTCCCGATTCGTTCATCCACCTTCACTGCCGGAGCTTCGACCGATCGAGTTTGAGGGGTTCCCGATTCGATCCGATCAACTCCGACTCACTCATCCACTCCACTCCATCGCCGCCGACCACAGCTAGGTTTCAGGGGTTCCGAACCCTAGTTGATATCTCACTCTCGTATGCGGTTGCTCGGGAGCGACGATCCACTTCACCGACGATTTCCAGCTTCATTTTCTTTCACAGCAGTTCAGCTCTTCAAGGGGCCGAGTGGCAGTTTCTTCATAGCAGATCAATTTTCTCATAGCATTCCTGTTTTTCTTCTTCACGGCAGTAGTTCCATTTCCAGCAGTTTTTCTTCATTCGTTTTCACAGAAGATTTCTTTCCAGATAGCAGTTCTTCAATTCAGCTCATTTTCATCAGGCAGCATTTGCTTCACAGCCGAGTTTGGTAGCTCTGTTCCACTTCCAGCAGCTTTCATCAGCTTGGTTGATTGAATTGTGTTGATAATTGAATGTTATTGTTAATTGAAGAATGTTATGTGTTTGATTTTCAAATTCTTGTACTGATGGATCTTCCACAATTCAAATGGCACTTACTTTTGTCATTTTAATCTATGCCCATATAGTGTTTGGTTAAATGCTTGTTAGAACAATTTCTTTCAATTGTGATGTTTCCTAGTTGCTTAACTCATGTTTTGTGTTGTTCTTCCTATAGATTTAAGTTTCATGTCTTCATTACATGCAATTAGGTTAGGAAATTAAATTTCTTAAATGTTAAGTAGGTTTTTGTTCCATGCTTAATTTTGTTGATGCTTAATTTCTAGTTGTTCTTTTCTTTACCGCAATTGTAGTCAGGCTAAATTAGATTTCATTACCTGCACTGTCTTTCCTTAATTAGACTAAATTTCATACTTGCTCTGCTATTCATTTCGTAGTCATAGCTCTCAAATCCAAAACCCAGTTCATATCCAAAACCCAAAAGCAATAAAATACGATCCTGAGAATTATCATGCACCAACTACATTCGTTGGGAGACGACTCGAGTTACTCTATGTTACATTAGTTTAGAGGAATTCGGTACTTAAATTGTATTTGAAACCGTAACACGACAAAAGCGGTTATCAGTCACCAGGGTAAATCGGGAAGCGCTCACGGTGGGCAGTCTAGAAGTCCAGCTTCCCAGGGTTCGTGCCCCATTTAGAAGAAAAATTCCTGCAAAATGTGCTGTAGCTGGGGATCGAACCGCGGATGCTTGGGTTAACTTACCCTACTGCTGCACCATAGCCCCGGGGGCAGCCGATCGACCGTAGGGAGTTATGGCCGAGTGACCGTATGGAGTCGTTGGTCGATCAGCTGATCGAGCCCTCTACGAATAGTATCACCCTTAGGACTCCTATGGCCACATATCCTATAGTAGGTCCACGTCAGCTATTTGACCAGGACATAACCTATGTAGACGAGGACTCTAGAACTCCCAGTATCATACCAATAATGCAAATAAAATAATTTTACAATAATAAATTTTTCTTTAATCACTTTTTGATTGCTTTGAATTGCTTCCTGGAGGTCTTGGAAGTAGCAATACAGTCCCTCAAAACCTTTAAAAATTGGCTTCATAATCATTGCTTAAAATCTTCACAAAAACTCTTAAAGGGTTGCTGTCATGATTGAAATTCATCTAACAATTGACTGTGTGTGCACCATTTGTCAATTGCTCCACTATTAATTTGAACGTTGTTGTCAGTCTAATGATTAAACCAACTTAGTAATGTTGGTGCAATTGTCATTGGGTTAAGGTTGACCAAGTTGACTAAGCTCGGATTGGGTCGATCTTGAATTTCAATATTTTACTATATGTGCGAGAGAAGTCTTATAGGTCAAGGAAGGACCAAATACTCTACTTGTGAAGTCCTAACTAGAAGTTAGGCAACAGAAAGCCCTAATTGGATGTTAGGCAAGGGAAAGCCTTAACAGGAGGTTAGACAACAAAAAGTCCTAACTACAGGTTAGATAACATAAAGCCCTAACTGGAGGTTAGGCTAGTAAAAATCTTAACTAAAAGTTAGCAAGAGAAAATCCAACAGGGAGTTAGTAAGAGAAAAAGTTTGAATGGATTAAAGTTTGACAGGACACTTGGTGAGAATGTCCAAGTGGGTTAAAAGTTGACTGGACACTTGATGAGGAAGCCTCGGCAAGTCACGAATGATTGGATGCTGGGCAACGGGAAGTCCCAATATGTCACGGATGACTGGATATTGAGTAGGGAAAGTCTCGATAGGTTGAGGTCAGCCGGATACTAGGCAAGACGTGATTTCAGCCTCAGAAATACTGAAATAGTTAGTAATTGATTACCAAGGAGTGTAATCGATTAACAAACCCTAAATCCAAACTTTTGGGTTTGTTGCTCTAAATCAATTGATCTAATCGATTGAGCAAAGTTAATCAATTGAGGCAATCTATCAGCAACTCATTTTGAAGAGCATAGTAGGGTTTAGAATCGATTGGTAATCAATTATCTTAAAGCTAATCGATTGACTGTATAAAACAATGGCCCTTATAAATATATTGAGAGAGGAGGGGAGAATCTTGATCGTTTATAAATATTTCCTTTTGTTTTCAAAATAAAACAAAGTAAAGTAGAATAAATCAACGGAACATATGGAAAACTTTTCTTTTACTTGGTTTGAAGTCTTCTGCGACTCCTACTCCAAGCTTAAGGCTTGTAGTCCTCGACTGCTTTCATTGGACAATCCACTATATTTCATTCTCTGAAATTTTTTCGAAGAAAGCAAATCGTACAAGATGTAAGGGAGGTTAGTAACTACCTCCTAACTATGTTTTAAGATGCAAGTACAAGTATGAATAAATGTTAGAATGTATATTAAAAGTCTTGTTTTTGATTAAGTACGTCTACATTTTGAAAGAGAATCGCAAAATCACACGTTGCATATTTACATTAGTATATGCACGAAAGTCTCATACTTTTCACTGTAGATAACATGGTGCATGGTGACATACAGAAGATCATGTTATCAGTCCCTTGCAGAATTATAAGATGCTCACAACCGAGATGGAATTGGGAAAACCATCGGGATGGTTGTAGTATAATTAGGTGTAGTTTGTCTTAACCATAGAATTATACTAGTGCGCTTTGTGTGCATTGAGTAGGACCAAAAGAGAGGTCATCCAATTTTGTCCTAACTTCATAAATTCGATTAGACCTCGGTTGATATTATAGAGTGCGATCTCTAAATCCCGAAATAATAATGGGCACATGTATTTAATTATTATTATTTTGATTTACCAATGGGCGAAATCTATTCTGTTAGATCGATAGGTCCGGTAAATTGGGAAATAATATTATCTATATGGTGTGTCGTTGATTATTGAGGGAATCCGTGTCCTGGTGAGTCGGCATGATAATGCCCCCTTGATGAGCTCAAAAGGATCGTCATGTCAAATCTTGCAAGTAGACTATGGTCCGACATGATGAAAAGGTTGAGTGGTACTAGTCAAGGATCAAGAAGATAATTAATTAAAATTATCAGTAATTTAAATTAATTATCGGGCATTCGATATCTTAAACACGGAAAGATGGACGACTCATAATAGGTGGAGCCCATATGAAAATATAGGGGTTGGTGAGGATGTTCAATGGGGATCCTTTAGTGGAATGGATCCTCATTAATGGTTCTTGTTTGGATCCATTAGCGGGCCAAGACCTAACTCCTCCTCATGGTCCCTACCTTAGCCCTATAAATACCCCATAGGAGTCATGATACAAAGCTAATAATTAAGGAATTAATCCTCAAAAGCCATAACCCAAAAACCCTAACCAACTCTCTCTCGTAGGGTTGTTTGCGCCGGGTGAAGAAGAGGAGAAAGGAGGAAGTTTTCTCCCTCAATCATCCTCATCTCTTCATCTTCTTTGGTGTGAAGAATCACCAGGTGTAGGAGGTGCGCTGTTGTGCTCGGTGAGGAGAGAAAGCAAAGGGAGAAGGGCAGCCGGCGGTGATCTTGAAGGGTTGTGGCGCCGACGATGAGGAGGAGAAGAAACTTGTCTCTTCTACTTCTCCTTCTCCATGCTCTTCTTCATTCTTCTTCATATCCTCTTCCTTGCGTGCGCAAGCTGTGATCAAGGAGGTAAGGTGATCGGCAACCGAGAAAGCAAAGTGTTCCCTTGTTTGGCGCCGGCGAGGTGGAAGAAGAACGAATTAGGGTTTTCGGTGGGTTTTAGGGAAGAAGAAGGAGTTCTCTAAGCTTCTTCTTCCCTCTTCTTCATCTTCCTACACCCCTGCTCTTCAGTTCTCTTGCGGTCGAAGCTTGTTGGGCGGCGGTGATCGCCGGTGGCGCAAGAAGGAGAAGGGTTGGCCGACCAAAACCCTAGGCAAGTGTTTTGTGGAGGAGCTTGGAAGAAGATTGAAGAAGGTGATTAATTACAAGCCTTGGTGACTCCGCATCTTGGTAGCTTGTCGCCCACACGACGTCCAAGAGGGAAGGGTCATACGGTACAAGACTGCGAGGTAAAAGGCGAGGTATACCTCTTCTTTGGCTCCTTCGTTGTTCTTATTATTTTATATGATATTTGTTATCATATTGCATGTGTTGTTAATTAATTATCATAGATTAATTATTTGTTAATTAATATGATAATTAATTTATGTCATGGACCCCGATTATAAACACAAAAATCGGCGATCCATTCGTCGTCTTTTCCGCGGTCTTTTGATTCGGAAAGTTACAAGGCCTTAACTTTGGTTTTGGCTAAGTTGTGACTTGAGTCAATTGATACGACGACGAGTCGGTCGTTTGGGAGACAAGTCTCTATTCGGATTCAATTTTTAATCTGTAGACATAGAGAGGTCTCTCATACTCGACTCCGTGGTTGCTTAGGAAACCCATTCGATTGATCTTTCTGTGAGGTTAGAACAGCGATATTAGTCGACTGATCATTCTGTTGGGTCGAACAGAATGTAGCAGTTGACTGGTTTAAGCATCAGTCTACTGGTCTGTTTGAAAAATAGTCATTTGGCTAGCTATTGGCTAAGCACCAGTCAACTGGAGTTGGAGCCAGTCGACTGGTGTCGGGGCTGAGCTGTTTTGTTAACAGCACTCTCCTCTATTTAAAGAGAAACTTGAGACTTGAGAAGGGTTAGCTGCTCTATTGTGAAAGATCTTTGCTCAAGTGCTCAAGTTTCCAAGTCCACTCTTTCCTCCTAACCCTAGCTTTTATCTTATAAAGAGGAAGAGAAATTTGTGAGAGGTTGTTCTCCACCGAGAAGGAGAAAGCATTAGCCGGAGATTGTCAGGGATTGTCGGGGATTGATCCACCGAAGGATCAAGGGTTTGTTCACCTCAAGGACACGCCGTGGAGTAGGAGCAAGCAATCTCCGAACCACGTAAAAATTTTGTGTTAGCATTGATTTCATTGTTTCTTTCATTTCCGCTATGCATACTAACTTTGTATGAAGAAATATGAACTGGGGGGAATCGATCTATTCACCCCCCCCTAGCCGGCATCTGATCCTCTACAAGTAAGACTTGCCCTGATCTTAACTTATAAATCTCCGTACGTTTTTCTAATTGGATCGGCGCCTAATGTTGTCCTATCGGAACACGACCTCACAATACTCTTCTCCAGGAGTTTATCTCACTCACCTTCCAAACATCGGGTCTCCTAGACTTGTTTGAACTTCACTACTTAGCATCGAATTAGGGCTTCCACTTGCTCGGTATTGGGTCCTCCAGACCACCCAAGACTTCCTGCCAGATGTCAACCCATATAAGCTTCCTGCCTAATTTTCACGATCTGCCAAGACTTCTGCCTAGCTGTAGCTAAGGCTTCACAGAGGTAATCTTCCGGTACACTTGTTAGCTTCATCAGATAATAACAATACCTAATTTGAACCTTTGCTAACATCAAAACATAGATTCAACTGTGATGTATCATGCACCAACAATCTTACCCTTTTTGATGATTGACAACCTAGTTCATAGTTAAGTTAAAATAAGATAGTATAAATAGGATAAGATAGTAAAGTGACTCCCCCTCAAATAAACCTCTCCTCCGTATGATATCTCTCCCGCTTTGACTAACATCAAGATACGGAATTATAAATGGGGTGCTTGTTTTGAAAAAATAAGTTCAAAACATTAAACTTTTTTTGAAAATATCTTAGAAATTTTAAATTTTGAAAGTTCTAAAAGATTTAAAATATGTTTCAAAATTTAAAAATTTTAAGTTTAAATGTGTTTTAAGTTTCAAAATTAACTTAAGTATTAAAATAAATTTTAAAAATTAAGGTTTAAGTTTTAAAAATTTGTTTAAACTTTTACAAATTAGTTTAGATTTTAAAATTAATTTATATTTTAAAAAAATAGTTGAAGTTTTAAAATTAAGTTTATGTTAAATATTTGTTTAAAATTTTAGTTAGTTTAGGTTTTAAAATTAAGTTTAAGTTAAAAATTTGTTTAAGATTAAAAATTAGTTTAAGTTTTAAAATTAAGTTTAAGTTAAAAATTTGTTTAAAATTTAATATTAAGTTTTGAAAATTAATTTTTTAAAAAAAAGATTAAGTTTTAAAATTAAAGAAAAAATTGTTAAAATTTTAAAAATTAAGTTTTGAAAATCATTGTAAGTTTTAAGAATAAGTTTGAGTTTTAAAAATTTGTTTAATGAATTTAAAAATAAATTAATTTAAGGTTAAGGTTAAAATTAACATAATTTTTAAGATAATGTTTAAATTTTTAAAACTATTTTTTTAAAAAAAATTGAAATTGGATACTTCCCTTATGTTGACATTTTCTTTTAAAAGGTTATCCTAAAGTCCAAGCATGGAAAAGTTCTAGAAAATGTTGTTATATGAAATATCCAACTTTTGTTTTTAGCTGATTATATCAGCTTGTGTGATTAAAATTTAGTCGAGTTGAGAGTTGGATTTGACACTATAGCTCAACTTGATTAATCTATGTTTAAAGTCTTTGATTTATAGTGATGCACGGATATAAGCCTCTGAAATCTAAGCTAAGACCTAAGTATCTCATCTATTTCTAGGTTTAATCAAACACGAGCAAGGAATCCTAATGTACTTGTGAGATGTTGGTTATCTAAAATTATAGGTGCATGCATATTACGGTAAAGCCTAGGCTAGCTCTGTTCTAATTTTTAAAAACCTTAAGTTTTGGAGATTTAAAAATGATAAGTAAAATTTTAAAGCTAGAATTTCAAAATAGTTATACAAGTAAAATCTTATTCTAACAAACATATTGGTAAACACATGAAGCAAAAACAATAATAACAAGCAAAGCAGCTGGATATATAAGGATAGGGTATGAAGCTAAAGTCATGGGCATAAGTCACCTAGCAAATTTAGAGTCATACAACATTCAAAAACATCAAATAATATAAGTATCAATACATGCCAAAGTGAGGTCATGCATCACGAGGTGAGATGTGTGAGGAGCGAAAGAAGTGAAAAATGATATGCTCCTGCTCTATGTGGTACATCCGAGTGATCATCTCCCGATAGAAATCCATAAGTTGACCGTGGAACGAGGAGTACTGATCCTGAATCATTGTCTGAAGTGAATCAAAACAATCAAACATGTTATTGCGAAACTGTCTATATGTGTCACTAGTTGGTGGAGAGGCTGACGAAGAGAAACCCTCAAATGCATCAAATAAAGGAGTCAGTGTGATGAGCGCTTGGGTCATCAGCTGGATAGTAGGTGTTTCAGCAACTGGTTCATCATATCTCCTTCTAGTGATACATAGCAAGGATGACCGTGTTTATATGTAAGACTCTCAGAGGTAGTCTTAATCTCAATCAAGGATAACTGAGGTATGTCTACCATATCAAAATCAGATAACTCCACTATGCTCTTCAAAATGAGTTGTTAATTGATTGTCTCAATTGGTTATATTCAAGGAAACATATTGCACAAAGAGGGCACATACAGCTACAGTTTTGAGAACTAAGGGGATTTTATTCAAGGAATTATAATTGATTATTACACTTGTTTGGTTTAACACTCCCAGATAACAAATAATTTCCACCCATGAAAAACAAGAAAATGTACAATATGAAATTTTATTTAACTTTGCCATTATGATTTTGGGAAAAAAAATTATTAATGCACAATTTGTTTATAAATAATTAATGAATATGTATGTGATCAATTGACCCTGTTGCACACCAACCGGATCTCTCCCGGCGTCCCGGGAGGCGGGCGAAGTGCTCCCATCTTGATCATCGCCGCAGCGAAGTCCCTGGCGAACGCCGCCCCGTTGACGCTGTACCTACTCACCAGGGCGTCCTGCGACCCGCCGTTGAACAGCACCTGGTCCGACTGCAGAAGCCCCCTCCGCGCCACCAGCTCCCGGTAGTACCCGTTGTCGAACCGGTAAGGAGTCTCACCGTCGAGCGGCGCAAGCGCGCAGCTTCCGCCGCGCGGACAGGTTCTCCTGCGGAGGGCGGCGAAAGTGGCGTTGATGTTGCGGTCGTTGTAGATGCGGTCGTGGAATTGGGAGCACTGCGCTTGGCCGATGGTGTGCGCCCCAGAGAGGGCCGTCATTTCGCTCGGGGTGAAGCCTTTGTCGCGAAACATAGAGATGAGGACCGACAGGTCGGAGAACGGCGCCGGGAGTTCGCGGTTGGCAGCCTCCTGGAATGCAGCCCGCGAGTCCCCGCGACCCAATCGTACGGTCCACGTCGGTCCGCCAAGCTGAATTGAAACCACAGCCGCCCGATTAATTGCACATTACACGTACGTTCTCGTTCCCGTACAAATCAGGGAATTTTAAATTACTCACCAAGGCAACGCCGTCGCGTGTGGCGAGCGCGAGGACGTCAGCGCAGGAGACGGTGCCCGGGCAATTGGCCTCCACTCTGGCTTTGATGGCGTCGATGATCTCGAAGCCGTGGGCGGAATCCCTGTTGGGGTTTGCAAACTTCTCGCTGGCGAACGCCGGCGTGCCATCCAAAAGAATCGACGCATCGCACCCCTGTTAATCATTAATCACTCGCGATCAATATAACGAATCTAGCTAGCTATTAAATAGATAGATATATCATGCATGGAGACTGACTGATGAATGATGGCACGTACATTTACGAAGCAATCGTGGAAGAAGAGGCGGAGTATGAAGGCAGCATTCCTGGGGTTCTGGCGCACGACGTCGGCCATGGCGGAGCGCACCACCTGCTGCAAATTGGGGCACGTCTCGGAGTAGAATGTAGAAGACAATTGAGCCGAAACAAGCGCGGAGAAGAGCCCAAGAGCAAGTACTAATGCGGGAAGCATCGACGCCATAGACGCCATAATTTGCAAGCTGCTGCCAAATAAATTGTTAATGCTAATAGCTGGTTGATTAGCCTTGGGCCTTGGAGAACGATTTATGTAGCTAGCTAGAGCTTGGAGCTAATTAATTGTGTCTTGGAGAGAAGGCAAGTGAGGTATATATACATATACATGTTTAGGAGATCATTTAGCTTTGAATGGATATAAAATAGCGGGTGGGTGTTTGATTGTTTCAACTAGGAAAAACACATGGAAGTCGGACGACCTTTTCTCATCAATTAACAACCGAGTATATATAAGATTTAATTGGTCGTCGCTTTAAAACGTGTTCTTCAATAGTTCAATGTCGTACTTTGTGTACGTAATGAATAAATTGGGTGCTGGCTTTTGTTGATTTTTGGTGGTTTTGTTAATTTTGTAACAGTTGATTCAAAGTGATTCGTCGTGAACTTGCAGCTATAGAAAGTCAAAAGGGATCCCAGTGCTAAAATGATTACGACGAATGATGAGCAAGGTCAACTATTCGCAACTATAGAAAGTCAAACATTTTTCAAATGGCACGTTCGGTACAACTATACAATTCATTAAAGATCACTCATTTCTTATCGCAATGAAAAATTCAAAAACACTCGGCGACACAGAATAACAGCCGACAAACTCATGGTCAATTGGTCGAACGGCACCGTCGATCGGATGGTTAAACAATAACTTCTTCATTAGACTTCTAAGCACTGCACCAGACAAACCAAAACCAAGCAAGACTGCAACACTCGAACTTGAAACCAAGCTCAGACTCGATCGATCGATCAGACACATATATACATATTTTTAAAAGCTAAGCAGATAACTTTATTATTACTGTTATCGACACAGAGCAAGCTTAAACACTAATTAAACCCTGGTCGTTCCCTTAACTTCTCCAGGTCCTCCTCCAACCCCGTAGTCGGGATCCCTGTACCCTGGTCCATACTTGCTGCTAAACATCCCCGCGTGAAGCAGCAGCACGTAGAGCAGCTGCGTGAACGCCAGGATTATGACGAACGCCTCCAGAGCTCTCAGCCTCCACCCTCGGTAACCTCCGATCGCTATCTCTTTGCACGCCAACCTGTTCCAATTCATCCGCACATCACATTCGACCTCTTCGCGAAGTCGAAGACAAGAACACAGTGTAGGCTTTTACTGTACCCGAAGGCCAGGGCGGTGATCGCCCACGCTATGAGCGACGAGGCGGCCGCGGACGCGAGGCTGTCGTTCCTCCACGACCGGATGTGGTTGGCTCCGGCGAACTTAGAGGCCGCACCGACCACGCCGGCGAGAATGGCGAAGACTAGGAAGTAGAAGGTTGCGCCGTTGCCCGCCACGCCTGATTTAGAGATCAACACTCGCGTGGTGATCTACACAATTAGTAATTCACGAAAATTGAAGAGGAATACAGTTATACCGGGGTGGTGAGTCTGGCCGTTGATGAAGTGGTTGAGGTTCCAACTGGCGAGCCCGATGACGATAATGTACATAATGAAGTTGAGGAACAGCAGCGGAGCCGCTGCGTTCCTTCCCACCGCCTGCGCCATGATCTACAAAACAACTAGAGGTTGAAATTAAATTAGTGCGACGATGAACTTCGACTGAAATGAGCAAAACAGAGCTTCTGTGAATTGTAAGGCAAGAGAGGCGGAGCAGTGGGGGATTAATAACGCTGAGGTGGTGGCGGTGACAGTGGAGGACGCGTGGGAGAAGAAGGGATACGTGTCGAGTGCAAATGCACACACAACTCTGATTCCAACACCTCACCGCCATAGGCTCTGTCTCTGGATCTCTCTTATGGATACGTTTGTTAATTAAAGCGCAGGCAGAGCGTGGATGGTGCATGCGGTGCTTTTAAGATTAATGATTGTATGGATGCGTATAGGTGGCGTCGGATAGATTGGGGTTAGAGGGAGCCTAGCTAGCTAGCTAGCGGTAATAGTTATCCGTTTAGATGGCAATTGTCAGATATCCAACGAGCTCTCCATATCCAAAAAGAGAATCCCAAGTAAAGAGTACAATATGGAAAAAGAAAATAATCAGTTCTCTCCTCATTCCGTGATATACACAGCTTTTATAGGGAAGATTAAGGAGGAATCAATTTTCTTGTAATATTAAACAATGAGAAGCTGTAAAAACTAACAAAGTATATAAAATGTCACCGGTTTCGAAAGCGAACGATGAAGATGATGAATTATTAAAGTACAATCCACAACGATGATGATCGAAAAAGAATGTCAACATCTGCGAGATTAATACGAGCATAAAGAAAATACACCGAGAAATGTTCCGGTGGAACCCTCTCCGACGTTCAAGTCAACACTCTATCTTCTCAGGTGAACAATAAAGAATCAAAGTGTTATAGTTCTGAAAAGCTTACTTCTTTTACCTGAGTGCTGAGGCGTCTTATATACATGATGTCTTCTTCACACGTGTCCTCACATTCTTCTTCACGTTTCTTAATCATCGGTTACTTGATAGCTATTCTCTTTTAGTAACGGTCACTATGATTATTAAGGTCTTAATTACCGTGCGTTGCGAACAGTAATTACCTAATGACTTTCTTGTTCTGAAAGGAGGGCGGGTTTTTGAAGTTTGACTTTCTTATCCCTACGTTGATCTTTGGGCTCCACTCTCCCGAGTCAGTCTCGGAGTCTTATCTCCCAAGTTGACCTCGAGGCCTTCTTCCGTTTTCCCGAGATAGTCTCGGGAGTCCAATTCCCGGTCTGACCTCGGGGGCTTTCTTCCATTCTCCCGAGATAGTCTCGGGGCCGGCTTCCTGGTCTGACCTCGGGGCACTGGTTCGGCGGACCCTGCCACGTAGTTTTTTCCTGTCACAGGTCCACCCCGGGTTGCTCATCCCTATCACAAGTCCCCTCCTTCAAGTCTAATCGAAGGAAATGTAGCTGACTGATTAGGCTGGTGGCACGAAGAGAGGAAGCAAAGTATCTGCGAGACCCATATTATCATTCCTTCTCTCTTGACAACTTGTCGAGTTATAGGAATCGAAACATCCGTCACTTGGCCCAAGGCGATCCTTCAAGTTAATCTACGAGTCCTTGCGAGTTCCAAGGCCCGATAATGATAGTTGTTCATCACCCATTAAGAGCGCATGGAGTATCTTAATGACGAGAGACTGATCCGGCGAATAGAGCATTGTCAGGTGGCAGGATCTTTTCTACGTGATTTCCCTCTGATACGCTTAGTAGGGTCATACCAACCGACGGTCATAATAAACGGTGACGCCTCGAGATTTGTAGTTATCACCGTCCACGTGTCGTGCCTACATTCTTCGCATGAGAGCGGCTTCTTCCCTATAAAAAGGGAAGGCGAAAGTGGTCTTCTGTCTTCTTGCACCGCTGACTATCAGAGCTTGCGCATCCCGTTCCTACCTACTAGAGTTTTCCTTCACTAGGGCTTTTTCTTCACACGTAAGTCTTGTTCAACTCCATCTTCCTCTCCTCTTCATTACCATGGGCAAAGAAGGAAAAGGGAAGAAGGGTCAAGATAGGAAGGAGAGGTCTGAGGAGGAGAGGGCATATCGTCCGGAGTGGTACGAAGCCACCTCCTTGAAGGTCAAGATGAACTCTCTCGTAGCCGCCTGTGACGCATATGACATTCTGGCGGAGTTAGAGGTCAAGGTCCCTAGGATAGATCAGTCTCCAATAGAACCTCCCTTAGGGGTTTTCATCTTTTTCTTTAGGGCGGGTAGAGTTTGGCCTTCGTTTTCCTCTTTCTCCCTTTTTCATGGCCATCTCTGACTATTTTGATATCCCCTTACACCAAATGGCTCCCAATGCCTTCGCTCAGATGGGTGGGGCATTTATTCTTTTCAAACTTTTCAACATATCTTTGACTCTTTGCTTCTTCCATTTCTTCTTCCTCCCGAACTTGGCCTCTAGAGGGACATTTAACTTTACTGCTCGCCCCGGCCATAAGTTCATCGGAAGCCTCCCTTCCTCCCATAAGGGATGGAAAGAGTGCTTCTTTTTCATTAGCCTTCCCGAGCGTCCCTTCTGCCCAACTCGTTGGAGAGAAGACCTACCCCCTTTTCCGGACTTGGGCAACTTCCAGCATGACCAGGGGTACCTGCAGGCCAGAAGCGTCTTAGCCGGAATTGAGTTCCATGACCCCAGCCTGGTTCAGTGTGAAAAACTCCTATATCGGGATGGGATTAGCTCCAATGCCACCGACCTTAGTCATAGCCTCAGTAAGTGTTGGGACCGGGTGCATGCCGACGCGGACACGTATTGTAATTGTTACGTAATTACATGCAGCGGAAACAAAAGCATGAATAATTTCCTAAATTATTCTAACACATATCCTAAGCATGCAATGTGTTCACATAATCGTAATATAAAATTTTTGCAGAAAAGGAAATTACTCTACGAATTACCTTGCGTAACTTGGAAGAAGGGACGAGATCCAACCGTTAGCATCCCTTGAAAGCTCCGCCTCTATTCGTATCCACGTCGAGTATCGTCGGGATGACTTCGCTAAGCCACGAGTTTCGTGTTCACGAAAACTACTAGATTCTCCGTGAACACGACGAAAACCGAGAGAGTAATCAAATCGAAAGACTCACCACCAAGGTTGGCCGAAGAGGAAGATCGTCGCAAGGAAGAACTTCGTCGCCTTGAAGCTTCTCCTTGTGCTCACGGCAAGAAGAAAGAAGGAAGACCTATGGCCGGCCAAGAGAGAGGGAGAGAAGAAGAGGAGAGAGCCCAAGCAATTCTTGGATGGATCATCTTCCATGGCACCCCTTGGGTCCTTTATATAGGGAGAGGTTTCTTAATTCCCAAGCAAACCTCTCCTTGATTATGGAATAATTTCTCAATCAATCCATAATCAAGGCTCTCATGATCAAGCTTCCTCTTCTTGATTATGGAATAATTTCTCAATCAATCCATAATCAAGGCTCTCTTTCTTTTGGCATGATTATATAAAATTTATAAAACAAACCAACCATTGGTTCATTATATAAAAATTTATAAACAAACCAACCATTGGTTCATTATATAAATTTTATTAAACAAACCAACTCATGGTTCATTATATAAAAATTTATATATATAAAATTTATATAACCTTTTATAAAATAAACCAACCTTTGGTCTATTTTATAAAATAAACCAAAATAGCCTTATCCTCTTATGGTGGTGGCCGGCCATGACAAGAAGAGAGGAGGCCACCTCCTTGGCCGGCCCATCTAACCCCAATTGGATCAAATCCCTTAATGAATTAAACTTATTTAATTCACCCATTAAGTCTTTAAAAGACTTAGCCATTCTATGCTTCCGATGCGTCTGAAATAAATTCAATTTTGACTATTGTTTGGACTTACCAAAAATAATCTATCTCGATTAAAGAATCCAATTCTCAACTCGTTTTAAATCCTCCGAATTACTCGTTATGCGTGTGACCAAATAGGCTTTCAATTTATGTTGGTCGTCCATAATTAACTAATTAATTATAGAACGATCATGAGTGACACCTAGTAGTACATCATGATCCCCAATTAATTGAAAGATCAACGGTTGACCTCAGAAATGATTCTGAAACCCTTCAGCAGTTATAATGAATCGTGCCCCATTCCCTTCACCATCTTATACTCACTTGATTCAGGACATGGTCTATGTGTGTCAGTCCCCACTTGGTTGACTACGTTACACCTAGCCCAAGTAACGTTTTCTCGTCCTATGAATTCTAATTACTCTCATGTATTTAAGAGATTCATACTCTGAATATGTCATGCTCTGGCCAGAGGCTTCGAGTAACAATCCGACGATAGGCCTCGGGTATACATCTCCTCGCAAGGAGTGGTGAATCCTTTGTAGGTTGTTCAAACATCTTCGGACACTTCGGCTTATACCCAATCATCCTGGGTCCACACCTCCTTGGTGATGCTTGCTTAAGATGTCAAAGTATAAGTCTCCATGACCAAGATGACTTGAACACCGCAAGTCAAAGGAACATCGCACTTAAGCTGCGGTAAGAACTTCACTGACATATGTATATGTAGACTACCATATGAAGTTTTACAGCCAGTCACTCCAATGAACTAGTTCCCTTAACTAGCATTCATGTTTATCTCCGGACATCTCCATGTCACCAGCCAGTGAGAATCAGCTGATTAGAGAATAACCCATGCTAGTCTCAACAGAATTGATAGTGTCCATATTTATCAATTCATCGACTAGGGACAATTTCAATACTTCACAATTGCACATGTAGAGATAATCACTAGTTGTGAATTCATCACAAATTCTCTCATGCTGTGAATTGTATTGCGGACATTCAGTAAATGAGCTTAAGATCTTATTCAAATAATCATGTATACTCAAATAGTGAATATTCATTTATTAAAAAATAAATGATTACAATCAACAGGCGATTGCCTTAGGACACTTCTCTCATATCACTAACAAACTCCCACTTGGCCTAATGTCAATCGCTACGGTACCCAATACCACAGGCTCTAACATGACCCTCAAACTTGCTTTGAGGCAAGGCCTTAGTTAAAGGATCCGCTAAATTTCTTTCAGTGGGAATTTTCTCAATTTGTATATCATTCCTACTTATAATCTCTCTGATCAGATGATAGCGGCGAAGCACATGTTTGAATCGCTGATGAGACCTTGGTTCCTTTGCTTGTGCAATAGCTTCATTGTTGTCGCAGTAAACTGGTATTGCTTCATCAATGGTTGGAACCACACCAAGTTCTGAGACAAACTTCTTGATCCAGACTGCTTCCTTTGCTGCTTCCGAAGCTGCAATATATTCCGCTTCCGTTGTAGAATCCACTACGGTGTCTTGCTTGGAACTTTTCCAGCTTACTGCGCCTCCATTCAAAATAAATACGTATCCGGACTGAGATTTGGAGTCATCCTTATCTGTCTGGAAACTTGCATCTGTATACCCACATATTATCATATCACCTTCTCCATATATTAGGAACACATCCTTAGTTCTTCTTAAGTACTTGAGGATTGTCTTGACAGCCGCCCAATGATCCATTCCTGGATCAGACTGGTATCTGCTTGTGACGCTCAGAGCATATGATACATCGGGCCTAGTACATAACATAGCATACATGATAGACCCTATCGCAGATGCATAAGGAATCTTATTCATGCAAATCCTCTCGTCTTCTGTGCGCGGACACATAGACTTTGAAAGGTTGATCCCATGCCTGATGGGAAGGTAACCTTTCTTGGATTCCAACATGCTAAACCTTTCTAGCACTCGGTCTATATATGTAGACTGCGAAAGACCAAGCAACCGTTTTGATCTATCTCTATAGATTCTAATCCCAAGGATATAGGTTGCTTCTCCCAGGTCTTTCATGGAGAAAATTTTGGACAACCAAATTTTAACTGACTGTAAGACTGATATATCGTTTCCTATAAGTAATATGTCATCGACATATAACACTAGGAATACAACTGCACTCCCACTAACCTTCTTGTACACACAAGGTTCGTCAGGATTTTGTGAAAAATCAAACTCTTTGATTGTCTCATCAAAACGGATGTTCCAGCTCCTGGATGCTTGCTTTAATCCATATATGGATCGTCGAAGCTTGTATACTTTGGTTTTATTAACCGAAGTGAAACCTTCAGGTTGTATCATGTATACATCCTCAAGCAAGTTTACATTAAAGAAAGCTGTTTTCACATCCATTTGTCATATCTCATAATCATAATGAGCTGCTATGGCCAGGAGCATCCGAATGGATTTGAGCATAGCTACTGGCGAATAGGTTTCGTCATAATCAATTCCTTGTTTCTGACGATATCCTTTTGCCACTAATCTAGCCTTAAAGGTAACAACATTACCTTCCATATCGGTTTTCTTCTTGAAAACCCACTTGCACCCTATGGGCTTAATCCCTTCAGGCGGGTTAACCAAGTCCCATACTTGATTTTCGTACATGGAATCCATTTCCGACTTCATGGCTTCAAGTCATTTATCCCTTTCTGAATTTATCAGAACATCTTCATAACTGATAGGTTCGTCATTGTTAACGAGTAACACGTCGTTCGATTCACTTATGAGAAATCCGTATCTCTCTGGAATATTGCGTGTCCTATCAGACCTACGAAAAAGTGGTGTTGTTTTAGGTTCAACTGATAGCTCATCATTATGAGTTATTGGTTGTGGGTCTAGACTAGGTGTCTCTGTAATGTCTATTGGAGTTTCTTGAACTTCTTCAAGTTCAATGCTACTCCTACTGTTTTCTTGTAAAAGAAATTCTTTTTCCAGAAATACAGCATGCCTTGAAACAAACACCTTTTGTTCCAAGGGATGATAGAATTGGTAACTCTTCGTTTCCTTAGGGTATCCAATAAATAGACATTTATCAGACTTAGCATCCAATTTGTCTGATACAGTTGACTTTACATAAGCAGGACAACCCCATATCTTTAGGTGAGATAAATGAGGTTTCTTACTATTCCACATCTCATATGGAGTAGTAGAGACTACCTTAGTCGGGACTCTGTTTAGTAAGTAAACAGCTGTCTTAAGCGCATAGCCCCAAAAGGATTTTGAAAGAGTTGCATAATTTATCATAGATCTAACCATGTCCATCAAGGTTCGGTTACGCCTCTCAGATACACCATTATGCTGTGGTGTATATGGCGGAGTCCATTGAGACAATATCCCATTGTCCCTAAGATAATCTTGAAACTCTTGACTCAAGTATTCACCACCCCGATCGGATTGAAGTATCTTAATACTTTTGCCAAGCTGTTTCTCTACTTCACTTCTGAACTCTTTGAATTTCTCAAAAGCTTCAGATTTATGTTTCATTAAGAACACATACCCGAATCGTGAGTGATCATCGATAAAGGTAATGAAGTAGCTATAACCTCCTTGTGCAAGAGTTGACATTGGTCCACATACATCAGTATGTATTAGACCAAGCAATTCTCCCACTGGTTTACCTTTTCCGGAAAAGGGTAATTTGGTCATCTTGCCTTTTAAGCATGATTCGCATGTATCAAATGAACCGGGTTCAAATGATTCCAGAATTCCACATCGGTGTAATTTGGTCATGCGTTTCTTACTTACATGGCCAAGACGACAATGCCACGTATAGGAGTCTATTTGATTATCTATTCGAGCACGTTTGTTGCTAACTTCAATATTGAAAACGTCACCGGATAAATCTAACGTGTAGATACCATTGTATAAAGTTTCGGTCCCATAAAGAATACCATTTAAAGTTATGTAACAGCAATTGTTACTAAAAGTTAAATGATCTCTTTTCATTCAAGCATGAAATAGATACAATGTTCTTTATTAACGAAGGAACAAAATAACAATTATCCAATTCTAAGACAAGTCCAGTAGGGAGCTTTAGCAAATATGTTCTGATGGCAACAGCAGCAATCTTTGCTCCATTTCCAACTCGCAAATTTGCTTCTCCCTTGACGAGTCTTCTTCTATTCCTTAGCCCCTGTATGTGAGCTACACCCAGTATCAAGTACCCAGGTGGACGAGGAAATAGAGTGACATTCAATAACGAAGATACCTGAAGAGGATGGGGCATCGGATGTCTTCTTCTTCAAGGACTCAAGATAAACCTTGCAGTTTCTTCGCCAGTGACCCTCCTTGCCGCAGTGATGGCAAGTGTCTTTTGGTGCCTTTTCAGTCTTTTTGGCCTTTTTCTTCTTTCCCTTATTCTGTTCTTTGGGCTTCCTCTTAGAGCCTTTCTTTGAGGAACCAACTAACAGTACCGTCTTCTGATCCTGCTTTACAGAAGGCTCTACAGTCTTCAGCAGGTTGAGCAACTCAGGAATGGTAGTCTCCAGCTTGTTCATCCGATAGTTCATCACAAATTGTGAGTAACTCTTGGGCAAACAATGCAGAATTAAGTCAACACTTAGTTCGTGATCCATTGCAAATCCGAGTGTGCCTAGTCGCTCAATGTACCCCAACATCTTCAACACAAACTGTGAGACAGAAGTGCCTTCCTGCATCTTAGAGGTGAAGAGGAGTCTGGAGACCTCGAACCTTTCGGATCTCGCCTGCTCGTCAAACAGCTCATAAAGATGGAAAATGATGGTATGAGCATCCATATGCTCATGCTGCTTTTGCAGCTCAGGTACCATAGCGGTCAGCATGATGCAACTCGCAAGTTCAGAATCGGCCACATGTTTCTGATAGCCACTAACTGGTCTGGAGTTGCATCTTCTGGAGGATGGTTGGGAAGTTGTTCTTCAAGGACATAAGCAAGTTTCTGCCTTGAGGACTATCCTCAGGTTTCGAAGCCAGTCCATGAAGTTTGGCCCAGTCAGCTTATTGGTGTCCAAAATGGAACGCAAATTCAGAGAAGACATGATCAAGTGATTATCCTAGAAATAAAATTGAGCTTATGTGAGAAGAATGATAAAGAATGCATCAATATACATTAATTAAATCCTATTTATTTTTCGAATTGAATAACCCTTTTTATCAATTCGGGAGATCGTAGGAACATCTCTAAATAGGTTGATATCCAACCATAGATAAGAACAACCATGGCTAGAGTCCATCAAGTTATTCTTAGCTATGAAGGTAGGCAATTATACCGATTACATATTATACATATGTAACTATCACATTATGCTATCAACTAATTGAATGTTTGCATAAATCATTGGTTGTTAACTCATTAACAAGTATGCAACAATATACATAGCACCCAACTGCACCTCTCTTTACATCGACCTTGGCTGTGGCACAACAAATCGATGCTCCAAGCTTAAGGCTGACCCATTAATCAAGAAATAGTTTTAATATGGTTGGAGCTCATTCAACGTTTAGTCAGGCTTGGATGTGTCCAACAACCAAAACTAAGGATTGACCTCTGACTCCAACTATATTAATCATAAACTAATTCCATGGTTTGAACATGTTGAGGTTCAAGCCGGGCATGGATGTGTCCATCAACCCAAACGAGAAACAAAACTTCCGTTCTAACCATATTAATGGAAGGTGTTGGCCTTAATATTTTGTAAGGGATTTTGGGTCTCATCCTTTCCTTTTAAGCACATTCATGACATATAATTATGTCATGTTCTAACGATTTCCTTAATAAAGTATGTATGTGACTTAATTTATCAAGTCTCATTAATTGAATTAGGAACCGGATTTCCTAATTCTAATTTCAACTTTATTCAAGGAATTGTTTTGGGAAAACAATTTCCTAAATTGTCATAATCAATTTCGGAAATAATATGTTTAAGACTTTGATTTCTCTAAATCAAATCTTATTAAATTAAGAGACAGATTCCCTTAATTAACCACATATTATTTTCATGAAAATCTTATTTAAGGAAATAAACTCTATAGGAAACAATTTTTCCTAATTAATTTTGGAGACAACAATATGTAAGAGCATCACCTCATAAATCAAATAAGGAAATTATCGTTTGAGAATCACCTCAAAAATTTCCAAGATTTGATCACATATTTTATTTATGGATAATTAATTACAACAAATTATTTACTTTGGGTGGCTCCCCGAGGCACTCCCCAAAAAAAGAATTTGTTGTAAATCTAATTTGGCCTGCTCCCCGAGGCATAACCAAATTAAATTGACAATTAAAGAACTTGTTAATAATATAATTTGGATGCTCCCGAGGCTACCCAAATAATTTTAACAATTCATATTCAAATAGAAAATTAAATTATAACAACTAACTTTAATTTGGGTGGCTCCCCGAGGCACTCTCCAAAGTAAAGAATTTTGTTAATAATTTAAAAACCAATTTGAATTTAATTGTCAATTAAATTTTCCATAAAATGTCTAGACTTTCATGAAAAGAAATGCCCAAAATTACGAGCTTTCCATAAATGAAAGTTTCCAAAATTAAAGGTTTTCAAGAATTATTGTAAGTTTCTGGTACAAAGAAAACTTACGTATTTCCAAAATTAGAAAATTTCAAAATTAGGAAATTTCCAAAATTGGAAAGTTTCAAAAATGGAAAGTTTTCACAATTATCATAAAATTTCAGAAACAGAGATATTTCAAAAAGTTTGCGAAATTTCATGAGGATTTCCAAACTTTGAAATTCCTAAATCTAAAATTTACCATAATTGGAAAGTTTCCATAATTGGAAAATTTTTCAAAATTGAGATCATGACAAAGTTTTCCGCAAAACAATTATATGATTATGTCGAACACTAACCGGCTCTGATACCACTGTTGGACCGGGTGCATGCCACGCGGACACGTATTGTAATTTTACTAATTACATGCAGCGGAAACAAAAGCATGAATAATTTCCTAAATTATTCTAACACATATCCTAAGCATGCAATGTGTTCACATAATCGTAATATAAAATTTTACAGAAAGGAAATACTCTACGAATTACCTTGCGTAACTTGGAAGAAGGGACGAGATCCAACCGTTAGCGTCCCTTGAAAGCTCCGCCTCTATTCGTATCCACGCGAGTATCGTCGGGATGACTTCGCTAAGCCACGAGTTTCGTGTTCACGAAACTACTAGATTCTCCGTGACACGACGAAAACCGAGAGAGGAGTAATCAAATCGAAAGACTCACCACCAAGGTTGGCCGAAGAGGAAGATCGTCGCAAGGAAGAACTTCGTCGCCTTGAGCTTCTCCTTGTGCTCACGGCAAGAAGAAAGAAGGAAGGCCTATGGCCGGCCAAGAGAGAGGGAGAGAGAAGAGGAGAGAGCCCAAGCAATTCTTGGATGGATCATCTTCCATGGCACCCCTTGGGTCCTTTATATAGGGAGAGGTTTCTTAATTCCCAAGCAAACCTCTCCTTGATTATGGAATAATTTCTCAATCAATCCATAATCAAGGCTCTCATGATCAAGCTTCTTCTTCTTGATTATGGAATAATTTCTCAATCAATCCATAATCAAGGCTCTCTTTCTTTTGGCATGATTATATAAAATTTATAAAACAAACCAACCATTGGTTCATTATATAAAAATTTATAAACAAACCAACCATTGGTTCAT
>JAGFNQ010002718.1:0-20823 GCA_024364735.1 Boesenbergia rotunda
TCTTTATCAACTTTTATCAAAATTTTCAAATGTGTTTTGTCAAAAATGACATTTTGAAAAAGTATTTTGACCTCTGCTCCCCCTGGATCAAGTAATAATTATGGTCCCTTTTCATGTGTCTAACCCTAGTTACTGACTAACTATCTAGATGATAGTAGTGTTCACTGGGTTAGTCAAGTTAGGTAATAATGTCTAGCTCAGATTTTAGTGCAAGACTACTTGACTTGATCACTGTAATGTTGGTATTTTACGCCCAGACTTACTATGATGCACTGACTTAAGCATTCGGAAGTCCAGGCAGTATCCTATGCATCTCACAACCGTTCTATGTTTTTGCAAACACAAACAAGTTAATCTTAATGTGTTTTGTGAGATGCGGCTACCTAAATCTATAGGTTCATGCAATTCTAGGGGTCAAGCTTAGGCTAAGTCTGCCAGTTTTGAAAATCAAATTTTGAAAGACAATAAAGTTTTTGAAAAACAAGTTTGAAAAATCCGTGTTTAAATTAAATTTTGAAAGACAATAAACTTTTGAAAAACAAGTTTGAAAAATCCATGTTTTTAAACTCACAAGCTTAATTAGTTAAACCAAAAGTCAACTTAAGCTTATCAGGTCAGTCCTAGTCTATAACACACATTCCTATTAACCTTCTTAAGTTGCTAAATTCAGATTCAGGAAGTGGTTTGGTAAATATATCAGCTAGGTTAGATTTAGATTCAACATGGTTAAGTTCAATTTCTCCTTTATTTACATGATCTCTGACAAAATGGTGTTTGATTTCTATATGTTTGGTCCTAGAGTGGTGGATTGGGTTTTTGGTTAAATTGATTGAACTTAGGTTATCTATAAAAATTTTGACTTGTTTAAAATCTAAGTGAAGGTCCTTTAGGGTATGCATCATCCAGAGTAGTTGGGCTACACACTCACCCATAGCTATGTACTCAGCTTCAGTGGTGGATAGGGCAACACAGTGTTGTTTTCTACTAAACCAACTAACTAGTGAGGGTCCTAGAAGTTGGCATCCACCACTGGTACTTTTTCTGTCTAATTTACAGTCAGCATAGTCTGAGTCAGAATATCCAATAAGCTCAAACTGGGCTGTTCTAGGGTACCAAATTCCTAATCTTTCTGTTCCTTTAAGGTACCTAAATATTCTTTTAACTAGGGTTAGGTGTGACTCTTTAGCATATGTTTGATACCTAGCACACATACTAACTGCAAAAAGAATATCAGGTCGACTTGCAGTTAAGTAAAGTAGGCTTCCTATAGCACTTCTATAGTACTTAAGGTCAACAGGTTTGCCTTTTGGGTCACTATCTATAGTTTAATTGGTAGCCATTGGTGTCTTAATCTCTTTTGTATTATCCATTCCAAATTTTCTAAGTAGTTCTTTTGTGTATTTTTGTTGATAGACAAAGGTACCCTCACTGGTCTGTTTTACTTGTAGTCCTAAAAAGAAAGTTAATTGACCTACTAAACTCATTTCAAATTCAGTTTCCATTATCGTTGTGAAATCTTGTAAAAAGTCTGAGTTAGTTGAGCCAAATACTATATCATCTACATATACTTGGGCTACAAAAATATCATTTTTTAGGGTTTTAACAAATAGTGTTGGGTCAATTTTGCCTTGGTTAAAACCTTTTGAAACTAAGTAGTTAGACAGTCTTTCATACCAGGCCCTAGGTGCTTGCTTAAGTCCATATAGGGCTTTCTTATGTCTAAAGACATAGTCAGGGTGTTCTAAGCTTTCAAAACCAGGGGGTTGACCTACATAAATCTCTTCTTTAATTAGGCCATTTAGGAAGGCTGACTTAACATCCATTTGATAAAGCTTAAATCCCTTATGGGCTGCATAACTTAAGAGCATTCTAATGGATTCAAGTCTAGCTACAGGGGCATAGGTTTCATCATAATCAAGACCTTCTACTTGGCTAAACCCCTTAGCTACTAACCTAGCCTTATTCCTGACTGTTTCTCCTTGTTCGTTAAGTTTATTCCTAAAGACCCATTTAGTTTCAATAAATTTCTTGCCTTTAGGTAAGGGTACTAAGTCCCAGACTTGACTACGTTCAAATTGGGATAACTCTTCCTGCATGGCTATGATCCAATCAGGGTCAAGTAAGGACTCTTCTATAGACTTGGGTTCAATTTTTGAAATCAAGGCAATTTGACTAAGGTTCCTAAAAGATGATCTAGTCTGAACCCTTAGTTCTGGATCACCTATGATTTGATCAGTTGGGTGGGCTGAGCTAACTCGAACAGTTCTGGGTTGGTTAGGTTCAGTTTCAGGTGTGGGTTCAGTTAGATCATCGTTTTGGTCCTCAATTGGCCTTTCATCAGGGTTAGTACTGGATCTAACAAAGTCAATTGGTTGGTAGATGGTTTGATCAGAGTTATTTGGGTCAGATTTTTCATCAAATTTTACATTTGTAGTTTCTTCAATTTTTAGGGTAATTTTGTTATAAACTCTATAGGCTCTACTGGTAAGGGAATAACCTACAAAGATACCTTCCTCAACCTTAGAGGTAAATTTTCCTAAGTGTTCTCTAGTATTTAAGATATAAACTTTGCATCCAAATACTTTAAGGTATTTAATGTTAGGTTGTTTGTTATAATAGATTTCAAAGGAGGTCTTTCCTAGGTTTTTAATTAGAGTTATTCTATTTTGTACATAACAAGCTGTATTAACAGCCTCAGCCCAAAGGTATTTAGGTGAGTTGTATTCATTTAGCATTGTTCTAGCTGCTTCTTGTAGTGTTCTATTTTTTCTTTCTACAACTCCATTTTGTTGAGGTGTTTTAGGGCAAGAGAATTCGTGATGGTAGCCATTTTCTAGACAAAATTGATTAAATTTGTGATTTTTGAATTCTCCGCCATTATCACTCCTGAGTCTTTTGATTTTAATCCCTTTTTCATTTTCTGTTAATTTACAAAATTGAGTGAGTGTATCAAAAGTTTCATCTTTATTTTTTAAGAATTTTACCCAGGTAAATCTTGAATAGTCATCTATAATTACTAGGCAGTATAGGTTCCCATTAATTGATTTAACCCCATGTGAGTCAAATAGGTCTAGGTGAATTAATTCCAGAATTGACTTGGTTTGAGTTTGATTAGTTGGTTTGTGGGTTGACCTAGTTTGTTTTCCTTGTTGACAAGCATTACATAAGGTTGACTCAAGGTTAGATAACTTTGGTAGGCCTCTAACTAGACCATTTAGTTTAGGTAGTTTTCTGAAGTGTGTGTGTGAAAGTCTCCTATGCCAGAGCCAAGTCTCATCCTTATGGGTTAAGAGACAGTTTTCTAAGGGACAGGTTAGCTTAATTTCATAAATGTTATTGTGCCTAAGTCCTCTAAGTGTGATGTTTGGGTTGTCATTGTGTTTGATCAGGCATTCATTGGATAGGAACCTAACCTTATAACCAGTGTCACACAATTGGCTAATGCTTAGTAAATTGAAGTTGAAATTTTCAACAAGTAATACATTTGTTATTATGAAATCAGACTCAAGTTCAATATTGCCTAGGCCAATTACCTTAAGTTTACCGTTGTTTCCAAAAGCAACGGTCCCTAGTCTTTTGTACTTGAGTTCTGTAAATTTGGTGGGATCCCCAGTCATGTGTCTGGAGCATCCACTGTCAATGATCCATTTGTTTTCCTACAGTTAAGTAAAAGGTTTAGATCTTAGGTTAAGTTTTTTGAAAAAAAATTTAAGAAGATTTAAAAACTTGAGTTTTGAATTTTAAATTTGAGTTATGTTAATTTTAATTTCTGAATTTGAATTTTAATTTTAATTTTTGAATTTTAATTTTAATTTTTGAAATTGAATTTTAATTTTAATTTTTGAGTTTGAACTTTAATTTTAATTTTTGAATTTGAACTTTAATTTTAATTTTTGAAATTGAATTTTAATTTTAATTTTTGAATTTGAATTTGAATTTTAATTTTTGAATTTGAATTTGAATTTTAATTTTTGAATTTGAATTTGAATTTGAATTTTTGAATTTTAATTTTAATTTTTGAATTTTAATTTTAATTTTAATTTTTGAATTTGAATTTTAATTTTAATTTTTGAATTTGAATTTGAATTTTAATTTTTGAATTTGAATTTGAATTTTAATTTTTGAATTTTAATTTTTGAATTTGATTATCCTTATTCATCTCACTCGGTCTAAGTCATCAATCAAGGGAGTCCTATGATTTTGTGAGATGATTTTAAGTTTGTTTAGAAAAGTTAACTTGACCTTGTGTTAGATCCAAGTTTAACAAGTAGTAATTAAAAAGTACACTTCAATAATTGGCTTCTAGGCCATGGCGAGGCACAGTGGCCTTCTTTGGCCGAAGCCTTATTGGAGCAACAACCATTTTCTAGGCAAAGCCGCTTAAAGAAGTTGGACTTTTAACTTACTCATCGAAAACCCTGGTACTAAATAGTACAAGAGTCAAATTAACTTTAAAGCTAGTCCTAAGTGCCCACCTGGGCAAAGGCTGATTTTGAGGTGCCAACTAGTTTGGAGCCTCCCCCTAAATTGTAGACTGGGTGTCTCGGGTCAATGTAATGGATGTCCCTTTTTGGGACATAGAATTGATTCTGACCTAATTGCTTTGTTAGATAAGCTTTCGGAACCCACGCTTTTCGTTGATTTTTGCGGGGGTGGATAAAGGAGATAAAAGATCTTTGGTTCGATCTTGATTTATATCCTATCCCAGATTTGTTGTACATGCCCTTTTGTGATCCAAGAATAAGGTCAAGGTTCTTGGATCGGGTTGTGAAAGTTGCTAGTAGATCCTTAAGTTTTAGGACTTCGCCCTTTAGGGTTGAGTTTTCAGTTTCAAGCTCAATTAATTTTTGTTTTTGAGTTTGTTCAGTTAATGTTCTGGTATTAATTAATTGCTCCTTAAGGTCTTGATTTTCCTTAAGGAGCTGGTCATTTCTAGATTCAGATGCAAGCAAATTTTTATTTAAAGCAGAGATAATCTTAAAAAATTTTTGATTAACTGAATCTAAATATACCTTAGTCGAGTCGTCCGAAAAGAGTCCGATCTCTTGACTCGACTCGTATTCGGAATCTTCGTCGTGCTCTGAGTCCGATTCTGGTCCGGTTGCCATCAGTGCGAGGTAGCTTGCGTTCTTTGGTTGTTCATCGTTGGAATCGTCCGAGCTTTCATCCCACGTGGCTTGAAGAGCCTTCTTCTTTTTGTTCTTAGTGGGTTGGTCCTCCTTTTTGTAAGGGCATTCATGTTTGAAGTGCCCTTTTCTGTTACAGCCGAAGCAGATCATTTTGCTTTTACCTTCAGTGCTGGAGGGCTTCATTACCTTTTGAATATCTTTCTTTGAAAATTTGTTCTTCCTTCTGGTGAACATTTTTCTTACCAAGTTCACCAGTTGTTCTTCTTCATCTGAGTCAGAGTCTGATTCATCTTCAGGTTCTTCTTGAATTTTTCTTTTTGATTTGGCTTCTTTTGGTGAACCTGCAAATAAAGCTAGCCCTTTCTCGACCTTGGCGTTAGTTTGCTCATGCAGCTCTAATTCACAAAATAGTTCATCCAGATTAATTTTTGAAAGGTTCCTAGAAATTTTATAGGCATCTATAATAGATGCCCATAGTGAATTTCTAGGGAACGCATTTAACGCATACCTTATGATGTCCCGGTTCTCCTGTTTGTGCCCGATCATGTGGAGTCCATTCAATATGTTTTTAATCCGGGCGTGGAGTTGACTTGCTGATTCTCCTTCCTGCATTTTTATGTTAAATAATTTATTCAATAACAAATCTCTCTTTGTTACCTTTGCATCAGAAGTGCCTTCATGTAATTCTGTTAATTTATCCCATAGCTCCTTTGCCGAGTCGGTTGGTCTAATTCTGTTTAGCTCCTCTTTGGTAAGTCCGCACTGGAGGGTGTTCTGAGCTTTGAACTCGGTTTGAGCCTTTTTCTTCATCTCCGGGTTCCATCTGTCGGGCCTCAGTGGAGCATTATTTCCCTCATCCATTGGTGGTGTGTAGCCTGTTTGAACTGCGAACCACTGATCCATGTCGGTCATCAGATAAACCTCCATCCTTCTCTTCCAGTAGGGAAAATCTTCCCCATTAAAGAGGGGAGGGCGGGCAGTGCTATAGCCTTCACCTTGGGCCATTTAAATTCTGTGCACACGAAATAAAAGTAGACACAATATCCCAAGACTGGGTCTTGGATTAGTAGTGCGGGAAAGGACAAACTAACGAAAAGCAACTTGAATGGTGTTGCACTAGATTCAAGTAAAACCAACGAACGAGAGAAATAACTAAATTTAGGCAAGAATACCAAATTTAGATTATGTGTAGCGAAAAACCAAAAATCGAAAAAAAACTGGATTTCCCCCGGCTCTTATGGTGGTTGCACCGATACAGAGCGAACCTCGCTCTGATACCACTTGTAGGATCGATGTACGTGAGAGGGGGGTGAATCACGTGTATTTAAAAATTTAGAGCGCTTTAAGAAGCGTGCACAACAAAAAAAAACTTTGAGTGAGAAAAAGCAAGCACAAAGAACACAGGTATTTTACTTCGTTCGGAGCCTTCGGCGACTCCTACTCGAAGGCCCAGGCCCCTTGGACATTTCTAACGGGCAATCCACTAAAATCCTCAACCGGTAAACTCCCGGTTGAGTGATCCGAATACAAGTGGGGCAAGTGTAACACCCCTACACTTCCCCTGAATTGAATATAATTAAATGCAAAAATTACCAAAATTAATTTTACCAACACCGTAGAATTTTCGTTGTTGACTCGTGTATTGGCGTCGGTCTTCCAGCAGCGATCGGATGGAGTCGAGTTGGAAGATGGAGACAGCTTGGAGAACTCGGCTTAAAAAATTAGAACACTCTTCGATTGCTTCACAGTTTTTCTATCTTTTTTTTTTTTGCTCCACTTGAAGCTTTATATAGAGCTTCTAAAACTTATCTTCGATCCGAAATCTCCGGCAACATTCGGCTTCATCTGCAGATCAGGTAAAACGTGGCTTGCAATGAAATTCAATCAAGTCCACGTGATGTATACCAATTAAATTGTCAATGGCAAACATGTAATATAAACACAATGTTTGCATAATGTTACCGATGTTGATTTATTAATTAATAAATACAATTTTTTTTCTTTAAAACAAGTTAATTAATAAGTCTTTAATAAATTATTATTGGTCTCCAATAAAATTTTAGATTGGCAAGATAAATACTAATGAATAGTAATTTTGCAAAAAAAAACAATCTCGTCCATAATCAGAGTTTAGTATAATAATAAAATATACTAAAATTAGATATTCAAAGTTAATTAGATCCTGTCTCCCAGACCAGGATCTAACCAGGCCTCAGGTTAGATCACCCAAATGGGTCTAAACTGGACCGCGCCTAAAGTCCAAAATTGGACTCGTCCTCACTGGTTCGCTCCTCCAGTGACTTACCTCACTTACCTTGTGTGGAGTTCTACTTGACGTCTTAACCCACCAGGTCTTCCTGCCAGGACTCAACCACCCTGGTCTTCCTGCCAAGTCTCAACCAACTTGGTCTTCAGCCAGTTGTCAGGCCCCGCGGACCCAACTGGACTTTCTGCCAGGACTCAAACCATCCTGGACTTCAGCCTGGTGTCTGGTCCTAAGTCTTTCAACCCTGCACACTTAGTAAAGAGGTTAAAAATCAAAAACCCTAACTTTAACCACTTTGTCATACATCAAAATCCGAGTTTGACCGTTAGTGCAAACTGCACCAACAGTTTTTGCTAGGGTTAGTCAAGTTAAGTGTTTCTGTTCAAGTTAGATTTTCTAAACTTGACACTTAACTTGATTGCTGTGTAAGTTGTATTTAGTGCCCCAATTACTGCAGATACACTGACTTAAAGCATGTTGAATTGAGGCAAAGACCTAAGCATCTCAACCCTTTCTAGGTTATCAATCAAAAGTACCCTAAAGTGCTTGTGAGATGCTGGCTTCTAAATCTATAGGTGCATGCAGTTCTAGGGTTAGGGCCTAGGCTAAGTCCATTTGCGAAAAAGTCCTAGTTTTGAAAGGGGGTGGTTTTAAAAATAACACAGTGTCGGAAAAGATTTGAAATAAAAATGATTTTGAATTTAAAGAAAAATAGTTTTTTTTTCAAAATTCTTTTAGAACCTGATTTTTAAATTAAGTAAAGCAAAAAAAAATCAAAAGTGGAGTTAATCTATTCTACAGAGCACAATTCTAACTGCCTTCTTAGTGAGCTGAACTCAGACTCATGTAAGAGTTTTATAAATATATCAGCTAAGTTGGATTTTGATTCTATATGCTTAAGTACTATCTCACCCCTGGCTAATGGTCTCTTACGAAGTGATGTTTAACTTCTATGTGTTTTGTTCTGGAATGTTGGATTGGGTTCTTAGTTAGATTAATTGAACTTATATTGTCAATAAATACTTGAGTTTGGGTGTAGTTGAGCTGGAAGTCCTTAAGAGTGTGCATCATCCATAAAAGTTATGCTACAGACTCTCCTAAGGCTACATACTCAACTTCAGTTGTGGACAGAGCTACACAGTGTTGTTTTCTGCTGCACCAACTTACTAGACTATTTCCTAACAGCTGGCAGCTTCCACTTGTGCTCTTTCTATCTAATTTACAACCAGCATAGTCAGAATCCGAGTATCCTGACAAATTGAAGGTTGAGGTTCTAGGATACCAAATCCCTACATTTAGGGTGCCCTTTACATATCTTAGTATTCTTTTTAGGGCTGCTAAGGGCATTTCCTTAGCACAGGTTTGGTATCTAGCACACATCCCTACAGCAAAAAGAATGTCAGGTCTGCTGGCTGTAAGGTATAGCATACTTCTATATAGTTTGAGGTCTACTGCCTTACCATCAGGGTCACTATCTATTTTTGCATTAGTGGTCATGGCGGTACTTATGCTTTTAGAGTTATCCATTTTAAATTTCTTTATTAACTCTTTAGCATATTTGAATTGATGGACGCAGTTTACTTCTCTAGTTTGTTTGATTTGTAGTCCTAGGAAAAAGGTAAGCTCACCAACTATGCTCATTTCAAATTTATTTTTCATTATCTTGACAAACTCTTTTAGGAAGTTTGTGTTGGTGGATCCAAAGATTATGTCATCTAAGTAAATTTGGGCAATAAATATATCTTTTCCTAGGGTTTTAATAAATAAGGTTGAGTCAATTTGTCCTTGTTTAAATTCTTTAGAAGTTAAGTAAGTTGATAAACGTTCATACCAAGCCCTAGGTGCTTGTTTTAACCCATATAGTGCATTAGTTAATTTGTAAACGTGGTCAAGTCTGTCTAAGTCCACAAACCCCGGGGGTTGTCCTACATAAACTTCTTCTTTAATGAATCCATTTAGGAAAGCTGACTTTACATCCATTTGGTATAGCTTAAATCCTTTATGGGATGCAAAGGCTAACAACATTCTAATGGGCTCAAGTCTAGCTACTAGGGCATATGTTTCATCGTAATCTAATCCCTCTACTTGAATGAATCCCTTAGCTACTAAGCGGGCTTTATTTCTAACTATTTCTCCTTGATCATTTAGCTTATTCCTAAAGACCCACTTAGTGTCAATGATGGATTTGCCTTCAGGTTTAGGCACTAGTTCCCTGACTTGGTTCCTCTCAAATTGGGCTAATTCTTCTTGCATAGCTATGATCTAATTAGGGTCAGGTAGGGCTTCCTCTATAGTTTTGGGTTCAATTTTTGATATCATAGCTATTTGACTAAGGTTTCTGTAGGAGGATCTAGTCCTGACTCCTAGAGTTGGATCACCCACAATTTGATTGGTTGGGTGACTAAGTCTGGGTTTTATGGTTCTTCTAGAACTTGGTTCAGCCTCAGGTCCGGCTGGTCGGTTTGGTTCACTATTGGATTAGACTCTTTGGGCTGGTTGATTTGTTGGTTCGATAATTGGTTCAGTTGACTCATTAATTGGTTCAATAGTTAGTTCGTTTAAGGGTTCAATTAAAGATTCACTTGTTTGTTCATTATTTTCTTGATCAGAATTTGATGAAGTTAGGTCTGGATTATTAGATGTTGAGTTGATTTCTTCATCAAATATTAAGTTTGTTGTTTCTTCAATTTTCGTAGTTTGTTTGTTGTAAATTCTATAGGCTCTACTTGTGGTTGAGTATCCTAGGAAGATACCTGGGTTTGACTTGGACTAAAATTTCCTAAATAGTCTTTGGTGTTTAGGATATGGACTTTGCATCCAATGACCCTTAGGTAGTGTAGATTTGGGAGTCTATGGTAGTACAGTTCATAGGGTGTTTTGTTGTGTCGCTTGTTAATCAGAACTCTATTTTGGATGTAACAAGCCGTACTAATTGCTTCTGCCCAATATTGGTTTGCTAGGCTAAATTCGTTGAGCATAGCCCTAGCGGCTTCCTGTAATGTTCTATTCCTTCTTTCGACTATTCCATTTTGTTGGGGGGTTCTAGGACATGAAAATTCATGTAAATACCCATTTACCTTATAGAATTCCTCGAACCATTGATTTTCAAATTCTCGCCCATGGTCACTCCTAAGTCTTTTAATTTTAGTATCGTTTTGATTTTCAATTAGTTTGCAGAATTCATTAAATAGGTTTAGGGTTTCATCTTTGGTTTTTAGAAACCTAACCCAGGTGAACCTACAGTAATCATCAACTATTACTAAGCAGTATCGGTTCCCACTTAGTGACTTGGCTACATGTGAATCAAATAGGTCAAGGTGCAGGAGCTCAAGTGTGGTTTGAGTTAAATCAGATTGGATTAATTTGTGATTAGATTTGGTTTGTTTGCCTTGATTGCATGATTCACATATTAGGTTTTCATTATTTTTAATTTTGGGGATACCTTTGATTAATCCAAGTTGGGTGATTTTTGAGATAGTTCTCAGATTGGTATGACCTAATCTCCTATGCCAGAGGTTTGATTGTTCTAACTGAGATAATATGCATTTGGGTACTAGGGGTAGGTTTATAGTGTATACATTATTTTTCCTAGTGCCGTTAAGCATGATTTCTGAGTCTTGTACATTTCTAATCAGGCAGTTAGAATTGTTGAAGGTGACTATATAACCATAATCACATAACTGACTTATGCTAAGTAAGTTAAAATTGAAATTTTCAACCAAAAGAACTTTCTTAATAATAAAGTCAGATTTGAGTTCAATATTACCTGACCCAATTACCTTGAGTGTAGCATTGTTGCCAAATGCCACTGAGCCTAGGTTCTTAAACATGAGTTTGGTGAACTTCAATTTATCTCCAGTCATGTGTCTGGAGCAACCGCTATCCAACATCCATTGGTCCAAATCTTTATGTTCCTACACATAATGAGTTTTATTGATTTGGATCCAATTAGAGTCAGGAATAGCATAAATTGAGTTTTACTGCCTAGTCTGTCTCACCCAAATCTAGGGTTTTCAATCACGTTAGCCTTATAGGTTTTGTGAGACAGATTTTGATAAGTAAAATTTATTTTGAAAAATTATTATTTATTTTGAAAACCTTAAATTAATTTTTGAAAACAGTTATTTTTATTTTGAATGAGAATGTTTGAATCTATACTTAACTGAAAATTTGTGTTAGATTTGAATTTGACAAAAAGTAATTTGAATTTGAAATTCAAAAATTGGCTTCCAGGTCTTGGCGAGACACTAGGCCTTCTTTGGCCGTAGCCTTATTGGATCATCAACCCCTTCCTTGACAAAGTCATTTAATGAAATTTCATTTTCAAAATTAATCTTTGAAAAAGTTCTGGTCTAACTAGTTTGGATTTTGGATCGGTACTTCGGCTAGTTTGACCAGTCTAAAGAGACCAAGTGTACTTGATCTTATTAGAATTGGTTTCCCTAACGTACTATCATCTCACCTCCACCCAATACTATGTTGTCAAGTTTTAGTTAAGTTTGTTCAGTCCTTAAACTAACCTAAGTCTAAGCATAGTAAATTGCAAAAATTTAAATAAACAAGCAGACATGCAATTTGCAATCAAGAATTAAATTTTATCTAACAATAAATATAGTTTTCAGTTTGGCTCCCCCTGGACTAAAGCCACGATGATGGTTAGGCAAGATGTGAATCTTGTCCTTGGGGATCCAATATTGATTTGATCCAGTTTGTTGATTCAGGCATAGTTTTGGTACCCATGCCAGAACTTTTGGTCTGGACTGGTTCAGTATAACAAAGTAAGATCTTTGTCGGGATTTGGTTCTATAGCCAAGTCCGGATCAATTTAGAACGGACTTCTATTTTCCAAGAATCATGTCAAGATTCTTGGAACCAGAAGTAAATCATTCTAAGGCAGCTCTAAGATCCTTAACCTGAGTTTTCTGAGAGGAGTTCTATTTTTCAAGTTTTTCAACTTGAGTAGGAGTTCCTTCTTGAACTTTCTCGGTTAAGGATTTAGAGTCAGCTCCCTCTTTCAGGAGTTTTACTTCCTGTCGGAGGGATTCGATTCGGAGTTTGGCTTTCGCCAAATCTCAAGACAGATATGAAATAAGTTCATTTAACTGACTTCTATTGAAACCACTTACCTTGATATCACCGTCTTCTGAAAAGGTTAGTCTGCCGTCGTCCTGTTCAGATTCTGACTCGGTCTCGACTTCTTCTGAGGCGGTCAGGGCTAGTAGATTTGACTGGGGTGCTTCTTCTTCTTCTGAGGAAGATTCGTCCCAGGTTGCTTGGAGTGCTTTCTTTCTTCTTGTCTTTTTGGTCTCCTTTAGGTTTGGACACTCCGTCTTGTAGTGGCCCTTCTTCTTGCACTCGTAGCAAGTCACGTTGGGCTTGATTTTGTCATTTGTGGGTTCAGCTGGTTCGTCCTTCCTTCGGTTGGCCTTCCTTCTGTTGGTTTGGTTCTTCAATTCTTTATAGTAGCTTCGGGCCAGTCGGACCAGCTTAGGTCGATCTCCTTCTTCATCTTCTGAGTCTTAGTCTGAGTTAGACTCGGGTTCAGGTTGAGGCTTCTTCTTTGTTGACCTTCCAGTTTTTCCTGCAATGAAGGCAATACCTTTCTCGGCCAAAATTGCAGTTAGTCTGTTCATGAAGTTCTAATTCGGAAAATAATTCATCTAACTTTATTTTTGAAAGGTCCCTTGAAACCTTGTATGCATCTACCATAGATGCCCACAAGGTGTTTCTTGGGAAAGCATTTAGAGCATACCTTATTAGGTCATGGTTTTCTACCTTGTGACCAATAGTGTGAAGACCGTTCATTAGTTCTTGAATCCGGGCATGAAGTTGAGCAGCTGTCTCGTTGACGGCAATTTTGATGGTGTACAGCTTGTTCAGAAGTAGGTCTCTTTTGCTGATCCGAGTGTCTGATGTTTCTTCGTGCAGCTCGATCAGTTTTACCCACAGCTCCTTGGCACTGTTGAAGGGGCCCACCCGGTTCAGCTCCTCTTTTGTTAAGCCGCATTGTAGGGTCTGTGTTGCCTTTGCATCGGCTTCTATTTTGCGCTTCAGAGCGGTGTCCCATTCTGAGTAGCTTTGAGGTACTCCTTCGGCGTTTTTCGGAATCTCCAGTCCGGACTGGATGATTATCCACATGTCCACCTGAGTTTTCAGGTGGACCTCCATTCGACTTTTCCAGTAAGAAAAGCCTTCTCCACTGAATAGTGGAGGTCTGGCGGTGCTTAATCCTTCTTGCATGGCCATTTATCTGAAACTTAAACTAAAGAAAAATAATATGCCAAGACTTGGTCATTGATTAGTAGTGCGGGATAAATAAAAAAATATTCGTCAAGTGGTGTTGCACCAACCTCGATCAACGAGAAGAAAAAAAATTCGAACGAAAGATTTTGAAGAAATTCGAACGATAAAAAGAAAATAAAATAGAAAAATCCAAAAAATTTTCAAACTGGTGGTTGCACCAAATTTGAACTTCCCCGCTCTGATACCACTTGTTGGATCGAGAGAACCGATAGAGGGGGGGTGAATATCGGAAAACGTTCATATTAGAGAAATTGCACAGCGGAAATTAAAACTAACACACGAACATAAGTGGTTTTACTTGGTTCGGAGCCTAGGTTGACTCCTACTCCAAGGCCCACGATCCTTGATCGTTTACTTTGGGCAATTCTATATGAGGCGCAAAAGCAGTTTACAAAGATTGTTTACAGAATAAGTGTAGTAAATTAAAATTCAACTCTTCTTTACCGACGTCCGGAGTAGATGGTATTTTCGAAGTAGTTGGACGTCGTCGGCGCTTGTATCTCGAGTCAGGAGGTTTCTGGAGCAGAGCGTGGGAACGGAAGAGCGTGAATGCGTTGGAAAACTTTGATGTCCTGAAGCGTTGGTTCGAGGGCCTTTTTATAGGCCCTGGGGGCGCCCGGAACGTCGGGGGCGCCTGGAACGTCGGGGGCGCCCCCCCCCCCCCACGTGTCAGCCAATCCGCCTCGGTCTCGGTCTGCTCTGATCCCTCAAAAATCGGGATCAAGCTTTGATGGGGGCGCCCTGATTGCTGGGGGCGCCCGGGTTGACCGGGTCAGCTCTCTTATCCACTGGCTTCGAGGGGAGCTGCTTCGGTACTTGGCGCTGGGGGCGCCCGGAGTGATGGGGGCGCCTGGAGCATCCGGGGGGCCCCGACAGTCAATTGTCGAAGCGGACTTTGCTCCTGCTGGTTGGGGGCGCCCGGAACATCCAGGCCACCCTGCTCAGCTTCTACCTCACTCCTTTGAGGCTCTCTGAGCTACAGACACTCAGTCCTTTGGTCCTGCATTCAGGGTTAGTCCAAAAAGCAGTAACATATTAATTTTTATACAGCCTTAACTGTCTTGGTTATGACTTTGAGTCTCCAAAATGGAGCCCTAGGTCGAACCGACGCCTACTGTTCCCTCGACGGGGAACGCGCCCTCACCTACTCCTCTCGGGAGAATTTACCTGATGCCAACCACTCCTCTGGTTGGACTTTTGCCTCGCGGTCCTTCGCCAAGTCTTGGATGTCGAGCTGTCCTTTGCCCGGTGCCTAGCATTCCTTCGCTAGAGCTTCAGTCCCAGGCTGTCCTTCGCCTGGCGCTTAGCAGTCCTTCGCTAGGGCTTTTCACCCTGGCATTCCTTCGCCAGTGCCTAGCAGTCCTTCGCTAGGGCTTTTTACCCTGGCATTCCTTCGCCAGTGCCTAGCATTCCTTCGCTAGGGCTTTTTACCCTGCACACTAGAGTGACATGTTAGATAACAAGTATGACTTAATTTTTGAACCCTGTTGCCATTATCAAAACACAGGTTTGACTTGGGTGCTTTCTGCACCAACATGGACTATAAAGGCGATTACTGGGTATATAATGAATTATACGGAGGGATGTGAGTGATGTAGATGAGATCTATCCCTCCCATATGTCGGGAGTGATATCTGTAGGCCCCTTGATCCAGTAGGACTGCTAAAATGCATGACCATGCTCAAATGAGTAAATATGAGATATTGAGCTCATTTGTCTAAGTGAGTCTACTTGGGGATTAAGAAACACAAAGATTGATCGAGGATGACACAGTCTATGCCTTATTGGTCAATCTAGATATCAAGATTAGAAGTACAAGGCCATCCATTGTTATAGTCACGGAGGTTTTGTCGGATCTCGACTTTCTTGTTACTTAGGTAGCAATGATGCATTGCTAGATGTCGCTTATTGCTTATGTGTCTAAAGCGGTTTAGACACATTGCCAACGTTACAAGAGCCTATTGGGTTACACACTAAGGACATGATGCTTCGGAGATTAATTGATCTTAGTTTGACTAAGATTTGATTTGAATTGGATGGATTGAGTTAGACTTAAGTGAATCCAATTGGATTATGAGATTGAGGTCTAATTTGAGTTTGACTCATTTAGATTAGACTCAATTATATTTGGATGAGATATTAGTTAGTTAAAATATTTAATAAATTAATAATAGAGGATGATGAAAAGATTCTCTTTATTGAATAGAGAGAAGTTGAATAGTCATATAAGAAGATGTGCTCTTTATTGACTTTAATCAAGGGAAGCTAAAGGGACAAAAAAATCTTCATATTACTGGGATAAGTATAAAAGAGTTTGCTTGTTATTTGGATGAAGTTAATTCATCTTTCCTTCCTCTTTTCCTCCTCTTCTCCCTCTTGGTCGAAACCCTTTCTTTGGGATTCTTGGTGGTTTTGTGAACTACCTCAAGTTACTAGCACAACTAAGGTAGTTCTTCTCAGAAGTTGAGAGATTGTGTTTGTGTGGATACGCATAGAGGCACTGACGCTTGAACGTGCAAGAGATCCAGCATACCTTGGACGAGTGGGACAAACGAAAGGGCACGCATCAAAGGTATATCTATAAGATAAGTAGTTGTAGATCGACTTTGTATGAGTTTTCTTTCACATGGATTGCTCGAGGGATCTTGTTTCTACTACGGGGTTTTTGTTTATGTCGTCGTGAGATCCCAATAGTGGTATCAGAGTGACTTGCGAAAGATCGTACAATATTTTATGCACTTTTATATGTGATATAAAAGTTGGGCCAGTTTTTGTTATGAGTTGCATATAATTGTATGAATATTTTGTCCCTATGCAAAAGTTTGTGTTGATCAAACTAAAAGACTATAGAATCATCAATCATATGATAGCGTGCTATAGTCTGATTGCTCTTGACAAAATATTATAGTTCGATTGCTATAGTCCCCTTGACCCCGTCCGCTAATCGGCTAGCGGGACTGCCGTGAGTTTTTGCTCATGAGCGATTTTTGTTTTTGCACTCATAATAAAATCAATGTCCTAGATCTATTGTGTATGATTGATGACATGGTGCATGATTATGACCTTAACCCCAATGTGATTGGATGTATATGTGTGTGCGTGCATGTTGTAATGTAATTAATAATTCGGCCTACGTGTCGTGCCTTGTCTCTATTTTTCCTAGTTGAAAAATAGATTTAGACTCGAATGTAACTCGAGTTTTCCTAAATTGTAATGTACAAAATGAGTAGTCGAGTGTCCATTGAAGAATGAAGTTACAAGAAGGATGCCGACGACACATGACGATCGGAGGTTGCACTTGGAGAAAATATTATCCTTAGGTTGACCATCGATTTTCTCATTGGCTTGAGAAGATCGTAGTATACGGACCATAACCATATCACGTTTTACCACTTATGTGTTGATATATGCAATGTGTGTATGTGATACATGATTAGATTAATATTTATCTTAATTAAGTCAACTCGATATGCCTACCAAAGTTTGGTACTCATAAACTACTTCGATTATTTGTTGTTGGGTTTGCCAAAGCAAAGCGACACTTTTTATCTTGGTAAAGTGCGAGAGGACAATTGTGATGTCCTGCTATCAAACTTTGAGTGAGACTTAACTAAGTCCCCTCAATTAGATTGAGAAACTTAGAGTCATATTCTAAAGGTTGGAAAACTTGGGTAAGAGAACAATTATACTGAGTCTTGGGTGATTAGCCATAGCTAACTCATGACGGTATGTAATGTGGATCTTGACCCATTATTTCCAAGAGCTGCATAAGATATAATTAGTAAAATATTGCCTATCTAGTTATACCGAGTCTTGGGCGATTAGCCAAAGCTAACTCAAGATGAGGTATAATATGGATCTTGTCCCACATGAAAATGATTGCTATTTGGTTTGGAGCTAGTAGTGTTGGCAAATTGACTTTACCTACATCCATGACCAGCCCCTACCAATGTAGCGACCCGCCTTCTCTTTACCTTAGACGGATCGTTACTTATCTCTACTTCTTGACTTCTATACATGACTAAAGAAAATTGCGGAAATCTTTTTTTTTTAAACTTTAAAATTCATCTAACAATTATGTTCTAACTTAAGCAATCATGTATAATAATACCATGTCATACTCTCTTCTCAATCCCATAGCCAATACCCATCGAGAACAACCTTACCCCTCTTAAACAGCCTGTATCAGTCGACTGATGACGTGGCAGTCGACTGATACGGCTGTAATCTGTTTTACAGATTTCGGCCCTTGCTGTCCAAGGCCACCATTCCTTCAATTTCGAGCCATATCAAACTACGACATCATTTCTATACTCCATATCAGTTTCCTAAACGATTTAGCCATTCAAACGAATTCATAAACTTGAATTTAGGACTTTTATGGAATAAAACAAGCTATACAAGTTTATATAAACTTTAACAATAGAGTTTGTACCAATCTTGACTTCTAACCATTTAAACTCATCATACAAAGTTCTATAACATCACTAAGGCATTATGGAATGAGAAAGCAACTTTTCTAGACATACTTAAGTAATAAAACTTGATTTGAAAGGGAAATTGATACTATCTTGGCACAAACACCTTTTTCTCTAACAAAGTATCAATATTTCTAACTACTCACTTTTCTACTTATCCAATGCAATCATAAAAGTATATAAGCTAAATGAAATGACATGGAATCTTTACTCTAAGCAATTGAGCATGTAAAACTATCCAAAACTCAAATACTCTATAATCTCCATAGGCAAGAACTTGAAATTTGAATAAACTTAAACATTGCAATTCAAATAACTAAATAGTCTCGTCTCAAAGATCTCTCCATAATCAGCCACCACACACACTTTGCTCAGCACCGCCTCGTCGCCTTCCTTCAGAATTGCTTGCCTTTACCTTTATCTGCAATAAGAGGAAATGCATCTATAAGCAAAAGCTTAGTAAATACTATCTAGCTCACAAAAACTCGAAATATGCAAACATGCTTCTAGAACAATATGGAAATCATATGAGATACTAATATGCTTGAAAGAAATCTAAGAACATGTGTAACTCAAAACATGCATACTCAAGCAATAAATAATCTCAATTTACTTTTCTTGGCTCAACTTGAAACTTTAGCTATTCTTTAACTTTTGAAAACTTTCTTAAACTTTCGAAAACTTTGCTAAAGCATATACTTGAAAATAATAATCACTTGGATCCACTGAAGACGTAAGTACCATCTCATGCGCGTTCCCTAAAAGGTTGGGGTAGCGAGCCACCAATCCTAATAGAGCAGACCTTGGTCTACCAGGGCCAAGACCTTGGAATTGGACACCTGGATTTCTTTAACGACGCCCTTGGACGCCGGGTACTGGCCTTATAAAATAAAATAGCTTTTCTTTCTTTTCTTTCTTATCTGTAAATGCCTTGGCATTTTCTGGAGCACCTTGCGTGCTAAAATCCCTAAGTCTTGACTTTTGGGGATTTTCTTAAGGCCTTGGCCTTTTCTTTTCTTATCTTTATCTTCTTTTCTTTTCTCATAACTTTCTTGGCCCTAAACTCACATAGGGTGCTTATCAAACATATACAAGCATATAAGAAACTAAGATCACATGCAAAAACTAAAGCAAAAGGAAAAATTCTCTTTTAAAAACTTTTAAAGGAAATTCTTGCGGTAAAACCGCCTCTTACTGCAGGTGAGCAGTACTTACATTGATATCTTGGACTTACAACCAAGATTGAGGTCTAGAACTCGGGAGAAACTCGAGATCTCGAAGAATTCTTCACGTCTACGCGTTCCTCTCGTCGCGGGGATCTCGAATATAGTATTATCTCTTGGAGAAAGGGTCTCGGCCGGCCCTCTTGGCTTGGTGTTGGTGTCGCCCAAGAGAGGAGAGGGAGAGGAGGGGTCGACGCAGGTTAGGGGAAGGAGAGGGTTTGAGAGAAAATAAAACTTCTCCCTTTAATTAGCTATTTATACTTAAGGGTCGGATTAACTTAACTGCAGCTTAAGTATTTGTCCTTCTTTCCTTTTCTGTGCTTGATACCTAGCCCAGCTGGCCGCGCGCTCCCTTGGTCTCGTGGTGGTCGCTGGTTCGAACCCCCGCTGCCCCTTATGGTATTTTCCTATTTTGGCTTTTTTTTCCTTTTTCTTTTTCTTTTTCCAAAAATACCAAACGGACTCGGAAAATTCCATAAAAATACTCTAAAAATTCCTAAAAATATCTAGAATATTTCTAAACCATTTCTAAATAATTCTAAGGACTTTAAGAACTAAAAATGGAAATTTTGGGGCGTTACAATCCCCCATACCTTATAAAAAGTTCGTCCTCGAACTTAGAATAACTCTGGATATCGTTCTCTCATGCTGTCCTCACGTTCCCAAGTAGCCTCTTCATGCTTTTGATTCTGCCAGATGACCTTCACTAGTGGCACTTCTTTGTTTCTTAATCTTTTAACTGCTTTGTCCACTATCTGTGTCGGTCTGCTCTCATAACTAAGATTTTCTTGGATCTGTACTGACTGAGGCTGAATCACTTGGCTAGGGTCGTGAATACACTTCTTTAGCATAGAGACATGAAATGTACTATGGATAGCTGACATATCCTCTGGTAAGTCCAGCTCATAGGCTACCTTCCCAACTCTTTATATCTCATAGGGTCCTATGTAGCGAGGACTTAGCTTGCCCTTCTTGCCAAATCTCACCACTCCCTTCATGGGAGCGACCTTGAGAAATACTGAATCTCCAACTTGGAATTCAAGTGGCCTACGGCGTGTGTCAGCATAACTTTTCTGTCTACTCTGAGCAGTCGCAATCCTCTGGCGGATCGTCTGGATAGCCTGAGTGGTCTCATCTATAAGCTCAGTCTGGCTGCCTAGTTCTGACTCCATCTCTTTCTTCTCACCAGCTTCTTGCCAACATATGGGTGATCTACATTTCCTGCCATATAATGCCTCATAAGGTGCCATCCTGATGGTGGCCTGATAGCTATTGTTGTAGGCAAACTCAGCTAAGCACAGAAATTTACACCAACTACCTTTAAAGTCCAATGCACAAGCCCTGAGCATGTCTTCTAAAATCTGATTTACTCTCTCTGTCTGTCTATCTGTCTGGGGATGGAAAGCTGTGCTGAACTGAAGTCT